>JAODKK010000123.1:19958480-19970896 GCA_026774405.1 Petrocephalus microphthalmus | reverse complement strand
TGAGACATATATAAGTAAGTATACAATGGTATGAGACATATATAAGTAAGTATACAACGGCTTGAGACATATATAAGTAAGTATACAATGGTATGAGACATATATAAGTAAGTATACAACGGCTTGAGACATATATAAGTAAGTATACAAAGGTATGAGACATATATAAGTAAGTATACAACGGCTTAAGACATATATAAGTAAGTATACAATGGTATGAGACATCGTTTCCCCAGGACCTCGGTGCAGCATAAGACACAAGGAAGAGCAGCATGTACAGAGTTACAGGGGGGTAAAGTACAGGAATTAAATACACACATGGGGGGGGGGGGGGTTTGGACACAGACCACACATAGTAGCACATGACACGATAGCAGGGCAGACGTACAGTATATACATGAATGGGGTGGATGGAATGTTATGTATTTTACCTAATGCAGTATGTGTAAATATAATAGAATAAATAAATTATGAGGGACTTTGGGGAGTTCGGGGGTCTGATGGCCAGTGGGACGAAGCTGTTACATGGTCTGGTTGAGCTTGTCCTGATGCTGCAGTGCCTTCTGCCAGGCAGAAGGCCGGGGAACCGGCCATGTAGTGGATGGGAGGGGAAGGCCTTGCGGATGCATAGCTTGGGAAAGATGTCCTGGATGGAGGGGAGAGAGGTCCCGATGCATTCACTATCCTTTGCAGGGACTTGGGGTCAAGGACGTTGCAGTTTCCAAAACAGGTAGTTATACGGCTGGTCAGGACTCTCAATGGTTCCCTTGTAGAATGTTGTGAGGATGGGGGGTGGGAGGCTGGCCTTCTTCAGCCACCGTAAGAAGTACAGTCGCTGCTGTACTTTGGTGCTCCTCACAGTCTCCACCTCCGAGCCCTTGATGTGTAGTGGGGAGTGGACGACATGTGCCTTCCTGAAGTCAACAATCATCTTGTCCACATTCACGCCCACGTTGCCTGTGCACCAATCAGCTAGTTGCTGTACTTCTTTTCTGTAAGCCGTTGTTGATGAAGCCCACCATTGTGGTATCATCAGTGAACGGGATAATGCTGTTGGAACTGTACTGTGCAGTACAGTCATGAGTCAGCAGGGCAAAGAGGAGGGGGCTGAGCATGATCTTTGCGCGATGGTCCTGGAAGTCGTGTGACCGATGCGGTGGGGTTGGGGATGACAGGTGCTACTGGCTGGTAGTCCTTGAGACACGTGATGGTGGTCTTCTTTGGCACAGGAATGATGGAGGTGGCCTTGAAGCATCTGGGGGAGGACTTCCTGGCTCAGGGAGATGTTGAAGATGTCTGTGCGGATGTCTGCCAGCTGGACCCCACACTCCCTGAGCAGGAATGTTGTCCGGACCTGCAGCTTTTCCTGGGTTCACCCGAGACAGGGTTCTCCTGACGTCAGCCGTGGACGTTCGTTGCCTAGAACCGTGCATAAAAGTCATTCGGCACACCAGGGAGGGCACCATCACTGTCGCATGGCTGCGGTGAGGTCCTGTAATCGGTGATTGTCTTGATGCCCTGCCACATGCACCTTGTGTCACTGGTGTGGCTGAATTGGCTGTGGGTCCTGCACCCAAACATGTCTTTTGCTTCTTTGATGCCCCAAGTTTTCCCCTGCTGTCTTAAGGGCTACTTTGTCTCCTGACTTGAAGGCAGCATTGCGGGCCCTTAACAGTGCACCACCTTTGCGGTCATCCTGGGTTTTTGGCTTGCCCTATTGGTGACAATTTTGGAGGCAGTTACATCCTCTATGCACTTATTGATGTAGCCACTGACAGAAGATGCATCCTCCTCCAGGTCAGTACGCTGACCGTAGGTGGCAGCCTCCTTAAACATGTTCCAGTCTGTGCGTTCAAAACAGTCCTGCAGGGCTGAGACTGCACCCTCTGGCCAGACCCTGATGTGCCAGTGAAGTGGTCTGGCATGTATCAGCATTGGTCTGTATGCTGGCAGTAGCATAACAGAGATGTAGTCTGATAAGCCCAGGTGGGGCCAGGGTAGTTTTGAGGTCTTTATCCATGTCAGCGCTCACATGTTCCGTTTGCTTCCTGTGTGGCCGGCTCCTGTCTTTGCAGCAGAATGGTACTGGAACAATTTGATGTTTTAGATGTTTTTAGACGTTTTGGACAATTTGATGTGCATGTGTTTTATCATTGAGAAGAATCATTAGTGGTCACAGGGAGACTTCGGAAGCTCATTTTGTGGAATCCAAGTTCACCATCAAGCAGAGGTCAGATGCTTCCATGCTTCCATAATGTAACATCCTGGTTTATCACTAGCTCCTTTGATCGTTGACTAGTTCGTAGCACATTTCTGGCTGCTCCCACTGCTCTAGAAATAACAGCAACTGTCCAAACAGGAGACTCCCCAGGAGCTCGGCCGATTGGAAGCCTCCCTGAGTATCTTCTCTACAAAAATGGCAAGCGTTTTAACACAGGGACTCTGTGCACTGCTCCCAGCCGCTTGGCTCCTATTGGCTGGGAGCCCCTGCTCTTTTGCTATCCACACATCACTGCTCTCCTGTGGAGCCCTGCACTGCACACGTCGTGATTCGTCCACTTGTTTACGTCTAACAGGGTGCTAGTTTCAGGCTGATTTCCCTGACCTGCCATTTCAACTGTGAATTATCACTCTCCTCTGAGCCGGAATATTGCTGCCTGTGATTGTTGGGCTAGTTATTGCTAGCTTAGGTTCTTTGAAGCCATTTCTATGCAGCTACAGTATAGGACAAACTAATACACCTTTATGTCCGCCAAACTTACAGTTATAAACTGCTGTACAGATATACTCTGAGACTGCCTACCTTCAATTAATAGGTGTAATAAATAACACACTACAGGGAAGTTGCAGAATTCTTTTACTTTTATTATGTTAATTAGGGAAAAAAACATATTTTAATTTTTTTTTAATTTAAGATTTAAAAAGAACCCAGTTCTAATTACTGGTATTTTTTAATGACCGATTTGCTAAAACAAAGATTTAATTTGTCATTACAGAGGACAAGACTCACTCCCAGGCATCTGAACACAGATGGTACCTCTTGCGAAATCTCTGATCCCAGGAAAGGGAACTTAAAGGGACAGCAGCCCAATGAAGGCTAAAAACCTTCCAGAAAACCCAAATCACGAGACGGACCACAGATCAGAGTTCGGGTCGGGGCACATGTTGTGCTAATCAGCTAGCAGGAACTTGTGGGGACAGGTGTTTAAGGAGCAGTTACTCTGCTGAGTTTTAATCCACTATTCTTATATACATATAATTCAGTAATGTTGTACCTAAAAAAAGTGGAGGTTCAGGGAAGATTGTGTATTCCACGTTGGCCTCACACTGTACTGATACATTAATATTAAACTGCAACATGCCTTGCGCAAGGAAAAAGGCCATTTATGATAAGATTGAACTCAAAAGCTAAAATACGATATTTGCAGGCATTTTTAGCACATACCCAGAACAGCAGCAGATCGAAATACCTCCTGGCGTTTATATATATGTATATTACTGTACAATGCACACATTAAATACATTCCTGGGCTACAAATTACAGGCCTTCAAAGCATGTTAGACAAGTCACTTCTCAGTGTTAAGCCTCATAGGGCTAAACCTTCATGGGCAACACAGTTCGGTCCCAGAGAACAACTTGTGGGAACAACTGAGGCAGCAGAGCTGTTCAGCCGTTCGTTACCTGGCACCAGGAAATCTGTGTCCTACTCTCATGAAGAGAGTAAGCGGAATCGGGTATAAGATGGTATTTCCCCATAGACTCCCACCTGCTAGGACTCAGAAACAGAAAGAGTGGAGGTGACAGCTAAAAGGGAAGAGTGGGATGGAACTTGCATGAGTGTGACAGATTGAAAGGGTTGTGTCCAGTCAGAGAGGTAACTAGATAATAGAAACAAGGCCAGTCTCAGACGACAAATCCTCCAGGCCTCACAAAGAAAGAAAGAGAGAAAGAGAACTTCTCTGGCTAGCCACTCTTACTAACTGCATGTCTAGCTGAGACATAGAGCCTATCCATCACGGGGTAAGGTAAGGTAGCTGGAAGTCACCAATACTGTGGCTGTGCGGGGGGAAGCGGCTCTCCTAAGGTAGCACTTCTAAAAACGAAGCAGGAAGCATATTAGAGGCCAGTTCATAGAGTTTTGGTCAGAGGCATCTCAGACGGACCATTTGATGACCATCTGATCCACCTACAGTAAGTACCTAAGTCTAAAAGCGCCAAACGCACTACACACTCAACATCAGCATTCCCTAGCCCTGCTCTTATAGCTGTGAACACTGCATTAAGTAGATGGACAAATTGCACCTAAATTGTGAGAAATCTCTAATCATGGGCATGGAAGCTGGCCCTCCCCTTAATCCTCTTAAACAGGATTTTGGACCCCAGGATACTAATGCTCCCCTGATTCCATCTGGGTTCAGTTTGTGCTTTCATTGGTCCATGAATGAACGAACCACGAGACTCAGATCATGTTGAAATCCAACATTTTATAACCTGGCTATAATCTGTGTTAAATGGAGGTGGAAAGTTCAGGTTCATAAAGTACAAATCCAGACCAAGGTTTTGTTTTAACCAACCAGTTGAGTACTCCGTGACTGTGACTCTTTATACTTAACTGGTTAGCTGAAGGAAAATCTTTCTGAACCTGAACTTCCCACCTCTGGTGTTAAATTGATTTTGTTAATTAATATCGGTAAAAAAGGAACAGCTTATTTCAACTACAACTCTCTTAAAATAACCCCCTTTATTTGATCTTTTTTTTAAGCTTAATAATAAATAAATTCATTTCAAACACAATTTTTAAGATCATAGTGTTATATCCAGTAAGCTATCAGCCTTCAGATCCAGATTCAAACCCTTGGTTTTCAAAGAACCAGTTAATTAACTACAGTACACCTGTTTACCGGCACCGAGCATCTTAAATACCTTCATGCCAATTATCAGTTTGCGAAGGGGTTCTCCACGCAGAGCAGTATTTCCTAGTGTAATCTTCACTTTCCCCGTGTTCCAGATTTCCTGCCGGAGTATACCAACTTCGATCCGATCTCCTTATGACCCCTGCCTGTCTCCCCACTTCTGATTTTCGGACTGTGTTTGTGGATCAATAAACAGATATGGAATTTGTGCACGTCCTGAGACCCAGTTTATCACATCACATATCACATTTACTTTGTAGCCAAGTTTAGTTTATGAACTAAGAAGGACTAATAATCAAACTGTTTCCTTGAAATCACAAAGATTCACTAGAAACTTCATTAAAAGTGTGACAACTTTTGCCTTTTTTTGCCAATTATCAGTATATTTCAAGAAATTCAGTTTATGCTGCACAGTAAGCCTCACAAGGCTCTGTAGTGGACCATTGGGTCAGATCTGAAAGGTAATGTATTAGCGACAGGGACTGAGATGCAACCCAGTATGATCCCAGGAGAACATGGGTACAGGAACCTTAGGTTCTGCTACAGCACAGGCAAGTGGAGTGGAAATGAAATGCCGAGACCTTGAGCCTTATTAGCACATAATGCTAATTAGGAAGGGAGGCAGGTCAAGCTTACATGGCATGTGTTTCAGCAAGGCTTCCTGCCACATACTGCTCTGTGAATTGGCACAGCAGTCTCTGGGTCTAGCTGTTGATTACGGCTGGGCAGATAAGTCCGCCACCGACGCTCCATCCTTCTTCAGGCGCAGTTCAATATGTATCTAAGCCAGGGCGGATTATTAAATTTTGAGCACGCTGAGACAGTAAACAGTGACCTGAGCCAGGGCCAAGTGTGGGCCGATTCGTTTTTGCCGTGTCAGTGGCGGGGGAAAAGCAGCGGACCGCGAGGCGCCACATGTTTTTACGTCTCTGCCTAACGCATGTCGACTGGACCAGCTGTGTTTTTATTTTGTGCCTCATACCAGAGGGCCCTGGGAGTGAGGATGTGTGTGTGTGTGTGTGTGTGTGTGTGTATTGGGGTGGAGATGCCCGCGGCAGGTTCCTAGGTACCACGGAAACAGAGAAAACAAAGGTGGAGCATCTCATCAGAGATCTTTTGGACAGGCTGCCAAGAACTCTGCTATATTCCAGGCTTTATGCTGACAGCATTCATTTAGAGACAGAAAGGAGTTTGGCGTTAAAAAAGAAAGAAGAAAGTACGTATGAATGGATCTTGAAGAGAGTGGGGAATTCATACGAGTAAAGGCTTATAGAAGAAGGAGAAGATAAAGAAGAAACCGACTGGGTAAGCCTGGGTGAGACTCACTTGGGCGTATTGCAGATACATGCCGCCATTCTCAGGAGTAGCCGAGACAGACCTTGGGCTTCTAAGCAGTCATCAGAATAAAATCTCGGAGAATAATGCAGCACGTATCATGTTATGCAATCTTTTATAAGTAAAAATTATAGATTTGCGGGCTGTAGCTGTGGTGGCGCAGTGGTTAGCATTGCTGCTTCACATGCCTGGACCCAGGTTTTGAGTCTCATGTGTGGTGGAGTTTGCATGTTGTATAACTGTCAGATTTGCTCCGGTTTCCACCCATGGTCCAAAAACATGCTGGAGTTACCAAATTGTTAATGGTGTGTGTGCCTGCACATGATGGGCTGGTGCCGGTTGTTCCCTGCCGTGTGGCTGTCGCCTCCGTCATAGGCCTTGGCCCCTCTTGACCCTGGTTAGGACAAGTGGGTACTGAAGAAGGATGGATGGATAGGTTGTAGATATGCTATGGTGGTTCACAATCTATTCAATGAAGGACAGAGAATAAGGTGGAGCTCCCCATATTAAATATACCATTGTGGATTGTATTGTGTGATTTTTTTTTTCACAATTCTCTAAGTATTTGTAAAGAGATTTTTGCATTTTTTTAGCAGGTACACGAAATGGAGAAAAGTATTAGGACACCAGGACATTACACCTACAGGAACCTTTATGACACCCTATTCTATATCCATAGGCATCAATACGGAGATGGTCCTCCCTTTGCATATAACATCTACCCCTATATCTGCCCCTTATACTGAGGTGGCTTTCCACAAGATGTTGGACAAGATGTTGCAGTGTGTCT
The DNA here is from genome assembly GCA_026774405.1 of Petrocephalus microphthalmus. Lineage (NCBI taxonomy): Eukaryota > Metazoa > Chordata > Actinopteri > Osteoglossiformes > Mormyridae > Petrocephalus > Petrocephalus microphthalmus. The sequence goes on along the minus strand of JAODKK010000123.1, from coordinate 19,963,857 downwards.
CTGGGAATTTTTGCCCATTCATCCAGAAGAGCATTTGTCAGGCAAAGATGTTTTATGGGGTTGAGGTTAGGGCTCGGTGCGGGCCAGTCAAGTTCTACCACACCAAACTCACCCAACCATGTCTTTATGGACCATGCTTTGTGCACTGGGGCACAGTCATGCTTGAACAGAAACGGGCCATCCCCAAACTGTTCCCACAACATGGGAAACGTAGAATTATCCAAAATACCTCGGTATGCTGAAGCATTAAGAGTTTCCTTCCCTGGATCTAAGGGCCCTAGCCCAACTCCTGAAAAACAACCCAACACCATTATCCCTTCTCCACCGAACTTTACAGATGGCACAATGCAGTCAGATAGGTAACATTCTCCGGACATCCGCCGTACCGAGATTCATCCATCAGACTGTCAGACAGAGAAGTGTGATTTGTCACTCCACAGAACATGTTTCTACTGCTCCAGAGTCCAGTGGCGGTGGGCATTACAAAATTGCTTCAATGCTTGGCACCGCGCTTGGAGAGGTGAGGCTTGTATGCAGCTGCTCGGCTATGGAAGCCCATTCCATGAAGCTCCAGGAACACAGTTCGTGTGCTGGGGTCAATGCCAAAGGAAGTTTGGAACTCTGCAGTTATCGATGAATTTTACGCGCCGTGCGCCTGGGCACTCGCTAACCCGACATTACTTTACGTGGTCTGCACCTTTCTGTTGTTCTTAAACGCTTCCACTTTGCAATAATACCACTTACAGTCGACAACAGAATATCTAGCAGGGAAGAAATGTAACGAATTTCATGAAGCAGGGGTGGCATCCTATCATTGTACCATGCCTCAACCTACTGACTCTTCAGCTTGTCATAGCATTGATTCATCTGATAACTTCTGTTCCAGTGATATTGTAATTTAACTTGCAGGCCTTACGACACCTTAAACAGATGTGCTTGTAATTAAAAAGAAAACATATCAGTGAATAACTTTGTCATTAAAGCCAGCACTGCGACGAGAATTTATGCAGTCTATATATAACATAACAGCATTCATGAAAGGGCATTTTGTGTGGTTTCCAGATGAACATTTTACAAACGACCCACTGGGGACCCTTCTGTTTGAAAGTATCAGAAGACTTTACACAGGGAACCTGAAAAATATGCAGCCTATTACACCCAAAGCCTGATGTTTACTTCCCTAAGTCTATTACTTTCTACGGATCATTAAGCGTTAGGGAATTTAAATTGGCTGTGTTCGTTTTTTTATCGATTCATTCATTTGGCTGACGCTTTCATCAGGAGTGATTTAAAGATGCCAGAGACCATTAGCACATTTTTTTTTTTATTATTATTATTATATTTTTTTTCGCTGAAGTAATCAAGGTGAAGCATTTCAGGTGTGTGTGTGTGTGTGTGTGTTTTTTTTTTCCCGGGAGGGAGAAGCCGCCACGCTTCAGCCCACTCCCCTCCCCATGTGTTTTCAGCGTCTGCCGAGTTTTTGGGAGAGACACTCAGACGGTGGCTTGTAGCATAGAGATGCTGCAAAAGCACGTGTCCACCTAGTGAGGCTTACAGCTGTTCTATCTATAATCGGGAACCACCGAGGCTCAGGGGGTAACACTGTAGCTACACATATCCGGGACATAGGTTCTCTTCCCACCTGACTCTGTGTGTGCAGAGTTTGCAGATCTGTCCCCTGTTTCTATGAGTTTTTGCAATATGTGTTACTCTGTGTCTCTAAACTGCCCATAATGTGCAGTTAGGAAAAAAGAGTACCTATTTGTACCTTTCAGGCTACAATTTCATGTCATTGCGTTCTGCACACTCAAGGGTGTGCCAATTACTCTAGCTGTTGTTTGCACCTTGGGTACCCTTTAATCTGACAGTATGTGCCTATGTTTGTGAAAGTCTGCCTTGCAGAGAGTCCCATCTTGTGTGCCCCCCCGCCTGGTGTTCTCTGCTTCCTGGTTCCAGGTTCACCAAGACCCTGTACAGCATGTGTGTCACGCCCCCATTTTCTCCCTAATGCGGCTCTCATGAGCCACACCTGTTATGTGTTTATCTTACCTCTTGTTCCTGCCCTCATGTTAACTCACTCCAGTTGCCTCTCGTTGTGATCCCTTAGTACTTCTTGTTATAAAGGCTTCCCAGTCCTGTGCTCCCCAGTCCAGTCATTGATGTTGCGTTGTTCAGTTGCCTGTACAGCATGTTAGCTGCCCCATTTTACCCCCAGTGATCCTGTTAATTTTCCCTGTTAATAAAACCCCTTTTGTTTGCCCTCATGCCTGCTCCTGAGTCCTCCATTCTTTCAGAGCATGACAATGTGCAGTGGTGGAAGACGGATGAATGTATATGTAGACACAAGACAACCCCTGTCTTCCTCAAACTGTAACTAACAGTATTAAAGTGATTACAAAGGGCTGCACCTGCTCAGCTACCCTCACCTGAATACTTCAGTTCTGTGCTATATTAGCCTAAAAATCTCAGCTAACCTCTTTGACAGCTCCGGGTGAAATAACATTGTTCTGATGTACCCTGACCTGGCAGGGTAATTTTGTATTTAGTGCTAACATCATGAGACTTGAGTACTAAACTCAAATCTGGTTCCAGACCACACAGCCCAGTCCACGCCAGCTAACCCTCAGTGTGACACTGCTGTATAAACCTACCCAGACAAAAATAAAATAAAAAGCATTTATTCAGCTCTAATGGACTGGACCTGAACAAAGCGGCTAATGCCTGATTCTCTGAGACAAACGGAAGATCTGATAATGACCCATTCCACGGGGGAGAGGGAGACATGGGGAGTCTTCTCTCCTCCAGGCATGTAATTATCGACACAAATCATCCAAAGATGATGCATTCCATTTGGGATTAGCATGTAATTGACGATAATGTCAAATTTACCATGGGATGGAGGGCCACTTACAAGATGTCCGTATTTCCTCAGAGTTAAATGAAACATCACCATAAATCAAAGGTCTAATCTAAGAAAAGCCCTTCTAACTGTACACCTCGTATGTATGGATGCTAATGGCTCTGTATCCTTTTCCATTTGCATTGCTTTTTCTGGAATAACAGGGTTTTTAATGCATGTTTTTTACACTTTAAGAGGAGGGTGTTTTTTATATCTAAACTTAGGACACACACAGTACTGTTTGTCTTTGAAATACTCCACCTCTCATTGTTGTACACATGGGGGAAAAAACAAGGTTAAATTTATTAGCCAATAATGACCAGCACTGGTTGCCGGCCTAAACCAGTGCTGCAGTGATATTAATCTTCACTGCTGCACAACAGCCAAAATAATAGCGTAAGGCACCATTGTCCTGACAGGGATGTCAGTGCGACTGAAATCGCTTTACAAAATAAATGTCATTGTTTAGTCAGTGGGCAGTCATTAGTCAGTCTTGATCAACCATAATTATCAAATGAATTTAATCCATAATATGCAGCACTTTTCATTAAGTCGAGTTCTTATTCATGTGTTTTCATTTGTGCGTAATCATTGTAACAAGGAAACCATATTCATTGGATGATGGACATAGTGACTTGCAAAGAGCTGGAGACAGACTTTAGAGTTTGTCTTATAATTTTCTTTCAGGTTGCAGTTCATTGTTCATAATTATCTCTGCATGAAGCCTTTAGCATCCAGAACAGCTTGCAATCTTAGCTAAGATGAGGTGAATCCCATGTCAATTTACTGCCTCTCCAGCATCACCTGACTTGCTGTTACAATCAATTTAGTCAGAGAATTTAACTTTAGAATGCCTAAGTATATTTATAACTTAAAATATCAGTTACATACGAAAGAATTATAGTTCCTTACCACTTTTACAGAGTTTCAGGTGCTTTATAATTTTCAGTGGTGATTTTTTTGGGGTAACTTGGGTAACGTTGGGTAATTTACATGTTTCCCTTGCTGTAGAGACACAATGGTTGTTAGCTGATTGATATGACAATATGTCTGCCCATAATTGTGATGACAGCTTGTTTTATGTGCATCTTTTGATTCATGGATTAGTAATCATGTAAAGAGTCACTTGGGCACCCATGTACCTATGTTTTTAAGCTTTTTATACTGATGTATGAACTATGAGAAAATAATAATTAAATTTTTTGTTGTCGAGGTAATTGATTCATAAAAGGCATAGATTCTGCTGGTAAAAATGTGCTGTTGATAGGAAGACAGCCTAACCACTAAATACTTAATGCCGCTAAATGGTATTGTTGGTCACCCCTGGGATGTGATGCATTACAGGAATAACATGGTGCATCTGGAGAGACCACACTCTCAGACATGGACTAATGCATTCACATATATACCTGACAGCGATGGTTGGTTAAGGCAACAAACCTAATGGATCCAAACATTTCAGAAACATTTGCGAAAGGCACTTCAGTGGTGAAGAGTCTCCAAAGACAATGGGTAGTGGGGTCTGCTTCAGTGAACGCAGGTTAAGTGTAACGTCGTTAACGAATTCGATGAACATGTTAACAGACGTGAATGTCTGAGCAAGACACCTCTCTGGAAGTCATAGAAATCCTGCTGGGATTCTGTATTAGGGTCCAGAAACTGTCATTCGTAAACAGCTAATTTCTAGGCAAATATTTGCAAAGTGCTCTGACCAAATGGGCGGCCTGCCAGTTTCGCATACACCCATCTAAGAGAAGTGTCGCTGTAAATCATACAGTCATACATTTATCAAATATTGATATTTTGGTTTCAGTATTTATGTAGCGTTTATGCAAATATTTATGTGTTATTCCACCAGTTTAATAATTTGTAAGTAACAGTTTCAGAGTATTTGTTGCAGACAGATATTTTAAGCAAACACCTAATATGACACAGCGGACTGAAAAGTCGCGTGTTTGCCAAGTCAGGCGTAAGCCGGCTCTGTCTCTAAATTGGAACCACAGAGGCTCTGTGGGTAGTGTTGTCATCTCACATATGCCCCTACTTTAGCTAATGCACTTTTTTATTCCCTCCCACCCTGCCTGGGGTGTGTTGCTTGGAGACTTGAAATATTCTGCCTACCCTGCCTACCCTACCCTGCTACCTGCAGTGCCCCTACTAACTACATTATGATGTCATTCTGGCCTGCCCGTCCTTCCGGCCTGCCCACCCATCTCCCTGTGCCGCCCTTCCGGCCTGCCCGTCCATCTCCCTGTGCCATCCTTCCGGCCTGCCCACCCATCTCCCTGTGCCGTCCTTCCGGCCTGCCCGCCCATCTCCCTGTGCCATCCTTCCGGCCTGCCCGCCCATCTCCCTGTGCCGTCCTTCCGGCCTGCCCACCCATCTCCCTTTGCCGTCCTTGCGGCCTGCCCGCCCTTCTGCCTGTGTCGTCCTTCTGGCCTGGCCTGCTACTGTAATACTGTTTATGCTGTCATCAGT
>JAODKK010000123.1:19886622-19897344 GCA_026774405.1 Petrocephalus microphthalmus | reverse complement strand
GCAAAGCTGGATCGTACCATGAGGGCCAAAATAGGGGTGGAGAAAATGTTGGTAATGTGGTATGCATAAGTGGTCGTGGGAGTGGTGAGGCTGAAGGTACAGAAAGCAGTGCACATTCACCCAGTGGGAGCCATTCATGTTTTTGGTTAAACCAAGCTGAGGCTGATAGCACCCAGCAAACCAACCCACTGTGAGTTTTGAAGTCCTTTCTTCCCCAGGCACAACAAATTTAAGGTTAGTATACACCAGGGTTGGGGAACCTGATCCATGGAGAGCTGGTGTGGGTGCGGGCTTTTGGGATGACCTTTCAATCAGCCAATAAGAGTGGGTCTCCAGGACTGGAGCTGAGAACCATTGCTTTATTACTGGCTGATTGAGAGGTCATCCCAAAAACCCGCACCCACACCGGCCCTCCGTGGATCAGGTTCCCCACCCCTGGTACACACAAACAAGCTATCCCTCCAAACCCCATAAATTCTGCTTATGGTAATGTGAACTTCCGAAGAGGCACTATGCATTCCTACGCTTTCGTCTCCTGTTACTGAATTCTGTGGGCCGCTGCTGGCGTGACTCAGAGGACTCCGCTACTTGGAGCTGGGAGATTTGTTAGGCGAAACACAGTTTTAAGTCACGTCTTATTAGGATCCCCATTGATCAGGAGCCAGTTCAAAAGTCAAATCCGCCTGCAAGGACTTGGGTCTTTTTTTTACTTGATGTTTATATTCGCAACACGCCTAATATCCCAGCCTTTAGGCGTATATCCGAACACACTTGCAAGAAATGAGATCCGGTAATTTTCACACATGCAAAAAGAAAAAAAATAGAAACAAGTGCAGGATGATCTTGCTCCAGAACGGAGCTATGGACCTTCTGATGTGACGGCTGGCCGGGTCACCAACTCCGGCTGCTAGGCGGGGTCTGCTCTGATGCCCCCTTTCAACAAGCCATTATATACCAGCAGAGCCTGAGCTTCTGGGTCGGCATCAGGCTCGGGATGGCTGTGGCCCCCACCATGAGGTTTTCTTCACCCTCAGTTAGGGAGCGTGGCGAGCGGGAGCCGGGGAAGGAGGGGACTCTCGACTCTGACATTTTCAGCTGAAACATGTGCCGATCAAAGGGTCTCTCTATCACACACCAGCAGACCCTGTGGAAAAATAGCTGTCACTCCTTTTCCCTGTGCCCCGAAAACCACAGGCAGCGTTGGCATTTAATCACCAAAGTGCATTCACTGGCCCGGCTGGTGTGTGTGTGTGTGGGGGGGGTAACCTCGGGAAACAAGACAGCTGCCATAACTAGCTAGTCTGGCCAGCTCATGCTGACCTAACAGATAAGGAGTGCGACACGAGACACGTTTTTAATCTGCCTGTTTCCATTCCGGATTCCGATTCGCTTAAACGCTGCATTGGGGTCTTGCCTGACAAACTATCACCGCCGTGTGAGCGCATTGCTGCGATATCATTGGTGAATAGGACCCCGCCTCTCCTTCCTCATTGGTCAATTCTACCAACCTGCCTCCAATCCATCCTGCCGTGGTCCTCTGTCTTAGATGCATAACAAATGCACGGTAGGCCTAAGAAGTCTCCCAGCAGGCAGCGGTGCACTTGAGTGCTGTGTTACTACGGCACGCCGCGTAGCAATCCCTGTTTCCATAGCGTCCCATTCCCCCTCCGCATATCCACCCCTCCTTTTAATTACTGTTTTCTCCTGGCTTTGAAACGTTTGTTTCTCTCGCACCTAAACAAACAAGCACGATACGGAAGGCCCGCGGCAGCGTGACGTGTGCTGAGGTGTTTATTACGCAGCGGTAGGATGCGCGAAGCCGGCGAGCTTCATTTAGGGAGGCTGAGATTCGGAGAGCCGCCAGAGGGATTTTCTACATCAGTGAATACAATTAGGCGGTACGACTTTAAATGTATAACCCGACAGCCCTGATAAGATACGGCATTCCCATCAATACTGCTAATTCCCGCCTCACTGTGCATTCATGACCATCGCCTCACATCGACCGAGCTCCACATGTGTAGGAGAGAATGTGCGATGTGAAACGGCTCCCGTTTCCGCGGCGGGGTCCGTCTTAGGGACTCCATTCCTCACCAACTCAGTGTCAGATTGGTGTGTTTTTTCATTAGTTAATTATTCTTTTTTATTGCAGTTTTGCACCTTTGGCACTGCCAAATGGGAGTGACAGCCCTGGGTGAGGAAGTGTGTGTATGTGTGTGTGTGTGTGTGTGTGTGTGTGGGGGGGGGGTGGTTGAGTGTAAATATGTGGGAGACAGCTGACAAACCCTCATGATCACATGACTCACACATGCTAGGGAGATGGTTGGAAGATGGCGGCCACCACCCCTGCAATGACTAAGTATAGCATAGGGAGGAGGGTCAGGTGATCAGCACCTAGTGGGTAACACACCTTGCTGGTCCAGTCATCATGAGAACAAATGCTGGCTCAGTGTGGGACCCCCCCCCCCCGCATAACCAGAGGCATTGAAATGCTGGCGTTTCCCTGCACACCCCCAGAGATTCGCCAGCTTTCGAAAGCATGCTTTCGAAAAGGAACCAGACCATCGGATGGATGGTAATGGGTTCGAATCCTTAAATAATGCCTCGAGCAGGTACTTAGCATGAATTCCTCCAGCAAATATTTAACACTTGTAAATCTGTATAAAAGCTTTGGAGAATATAATGCAGTAATAATAATCTAATCTAGCCACGTAAGCACTGTATTTCTGAAGCAAATATTACTGGGGGTGGGATGATTCAAGTGCACTAAATCTTCCGGGAAATGGACAAGGGCGGCCTTGATGGCTGCTTTAGCATCAGGGCTCATTCAAGAACACAGGACTGCTAATGGAGACCGTTTCAGATCAGAGTGGCAGAGAAACTGTGGGAGTAATAAACAGCCTTTCTGGGATCGCGTTTGAGGTACAGTTTTAAGATTTGTGTATATCAGTGACGGACGCGATGCGCCATATTCAGACATTCTGAATGGACTCCTTTAGTTGGTAACACTGATGTGTGATGGGGGGGGGAGGGGGGATTTCACCACCAGAGGTCTGGCAGAGCTGAGAGACATGGAGGTGATCTGCATATTTCATTATACTCCATTTGCCACACACAGGTCAGGGATCACTACAGGCTGAGTCGGTGGCCAGGATATTACAACCAAATGCAACTCTGGGTTTTGTGTCGCCCCCTATTGAGCAGAGCAAATATTACACCCTGGCACCTCAAATTTTATATTGCAATTCGTTTCTGAAGCGACACAAAAAAAAATGCGTGTGTTTCATCATCACATTCATCATCATTGTCGAAAATGCATATATCAGCTTTTTCGGAAGTGGGAAAATGTACCAGCATTACAGAAGAAACGCTTTATTACCAATGCTTCTGTGGCGAGGTTTTGTTGCTTAACTGAAGCAGCGAGTTGTGGGGATTAAAAATCTTTCAAGCGTTAAACAGCTTCTCGGCGTACAATATTAACAGCTCATGAAGAAAAAAACAGCAATCGCGATAACATGGAGTCAAACACTCCAACATGGCAAACATGTTAGCCAATGGCTGCAATTTCAGAAGGCTTAATGCAAGCATGATCTGTGTGCTCAAGATAATTATCATTTCACTGATTTTAGGGATGGTATTTCTTAATCATCAAGCGCTGTCTGGACTGGTGCTGCTAGTTAATTGTCTTTTTATGATTAATTATGAAAACCCATGACTGGCTATTGTGGCCTTAACTCAGCCATGCTGGCTTTGATCCTTTTAAAAATGCCACATAGAAATCGAATGTGTTGCGATGCTTCAATGCCCACGTTTACCTGGCCTGACGTCCGGGGCCCCTGCTAATAAGGAGCCTCAATTAACCTTCTTTGATAGCATTTTCAATGTTGTTATTTTATTTTCCAGCGAATGACTCAATCATAAAGTTTTTGGCTACAGATTGGTCGGCCGATCGGCTCGGTGCCACCCCCCCCCCCTGGTTGACAGCTTTTACCATTGCTCCTCCTGGGGCCAAGCCGTCAGACCTGTTGTGCTGTGACATCGCATAAGTACTTCCAGTACAAGAAAGTTTGAAAGTGGAGCTGACCAGCGAACAGCACAGAAGCAGAGAGAAGTTAAAGAAAGCCAATTGCTCCAAGAAATTCCTAATTTGACGGAATATTTCCTTCTACCTCCTTTGCTATACCATCAAAGGGAATTGCAAAGGGCCCCTTGGAAACTCAAATAGTCCAGGGGCCTCTGCCCATGCTAATGTACCTCTGTTAATGTGTGCTATAGTCTCCACACAACCAGGTCCTGGTCTGTAATAATAATAACCTCAGAAACACTTGGTTTGACCCAGCAGTGATCTGGGCTTGCTTTGGACCTCAACCCTTTACAAATATCAGTCAGCACCTTGGTCTGTAGCATGCAGGGGTTTTGGGCCCCATGATAGCATATTATGTAGGGCCCCCAATCCAGATAAATCGGATTATGTTCAATATTTTTTAGAGCTGCAGTCACTCAGAGGCCCTTGGAGATATCCTAACACCCCCCCCCTCTTGTGGCACCCCTGGTAGTGTGTAGTTGTAAAAGAAGCCTAGACCACAGAAGGTTATTTCAGCTATCACTGACTCCTTTAGAGAACGAAAGACTTCAGATTAAATCCCCCTCCCTTCCCTCGCCGACCTCCGAGTTCAAGTCTCCTTTCTGTTATCAATTGCTTGCTGCACAAAGGCCTGATTTAAGATATTAAGGATGGCAGCAGATACCTGAGTGCAGTGTTCACGGCAAAGGACTGCGGCACACATCACACCTGCATCGGGGAAAACCCGAGATTTCATCTGAGTGACTTCTGCCGGTGGACGAATGGGCCAGCACGATGCGCGAGCTGAAATCCAAAACCTGCTTCTTTTTCCGACCACCATCAGCCTGCGGTTCTGTTCAGAGTATCCTCTAACGAAATCCGGGTCAGCTGGCATGCCTGCGTAGACCTCCCCCACAATTCTGAACCAATCTTCCCCCTTTCAGTTTACATCCGCAAAGGATCAAATTTGATACCATCCCGGTTGCTCCGAAGAAACTTATACAGGTTATGGTTTTATATTTCAGAGGAATCAAGTACTGTGGTTTTTACGGACAAGTTGTGGTAATCCAGAGACTTATTGGGTGAAAATCGAGTCGGGGGAAAACCTGCTATACCTGAATTGGTCAAGTGAAACATCCAGGCCCAAATGACATGAGGGAAGCACCTCCACAGCAGTATGACAGTAGATCCCTTCCTGGTTCTCCTGCAATGTTCACATCCAGGATGAATGGCAGGTAGTGTGATGAGGGGACGTTTACAGTGTGAAATCTTTGCCACGCCCACTCCTCTGCTATGCTTAAAAAACAAACAAACAAACAAATAGAGGCCAAATGTGAGGTTAGCATGTGGGGGGGGGGGGCACTCTTTGTGAAAGACGCACAGGAGGCAGACTCGCGGCCAGAAATCTGACATTCACCGCAACCTCAATAAATCGTTGTTGACACTGCCCTCTAGAGATGCGATGTGGAGCAGTAGGCCAGTGTAGCAGAGGCCTGGCTGCGTTGGGCTGTACTTTTGCGGGGGCTCAAGCTTGATTTTTGTCATGACTGGATGCCTCACTGGCAGGTAGACAGTGTGCTTCAGTGTTTTTTGGGTGGAGGGGGACCTTGGCTCTTTCACTTGCCAAAATCAGAGACCCCAGTCAGGCAGGCTAAGCCTCTATGCCTGTGATCAGAAGGTTGCCGTTGTGAGTCTTGGTTGAATAGTCCGTGAGCTCTTGAGGAACGCCCTCAACCCCCAGCTCAAGGGGCGCTGCATGCTGGCTGACCCTGTGCTGTCACCCCCCAAGCTTGCTGTCACCAGCATGTGTGTCTCATGGAGAGCTAGATGGAGTAGGCGAAACGAGAACTTGCCCATGGGGATTAATAAAGCGTCGATATTTTATCCACCGGAATGACATGGGGGGGCAGATGGCTGCGAGGATCTGCAGGTGTGTATGTTCATGCCATCAGCACCACTGCCCCTAGGCGAAAGAACTTACTCCATACATCCACTTATACATTATTATGAAACCTGTAATCGTCTGTAGTATTAAAAGAGGACTCACAGGCACTTGCCCAAGAAGGCATCAGTGGTGGCTCTTCAGTAATACTAATAACCTTATTAATAACCGGATGATTTATTAATGCCAGCCTCTCCGGAAGGGTGTTCAGACGCTGACAAATATGACAAATACTTAATGGCACATTGCATACAAGCTCGAGCACTTATCCACAAGGGTGCAGAATTGATGCCGAATCGGGGCCTAGAACCCGATATGGCCCCACCGATGCTGAGCTCACCAAACGCCAAGTCAAGTGAGACAAGTGTGTCATCAGGAAATCCATCTGTCAATTTTCCTTAACAGCTCATCCAATGCAGGGCCTGAGGGAGCCTGGAGCCAGTCCCGGGAGGCAGAGGGCACATCCTGCAACGGGTGCCAGTCCAAATACTGACGAACTATGGGCAATGTAAAGATCCAGTTCACCGAATCACATGTTTTTGGGGTGTGGGAGGCAACCCAGGAAAACATGGGGGGAATATGCAATCCTCACACACACCGAGCCTGAGGTGGAATTCAAACCCACAACCATGTGGGAGGAGGCCTCGGTGCTCCCCAGCGAGCCTCTCCTCCTTTACAAGGAAATGGCATTTATAAAATTAAGTTTATATCAGCACAGTCATATAAATACTAGACATTTTTCCCATTTAGTTTTTTGCCGCTGTATAGCATTATCTCTATATGACATTGCATGGTGCTCTTATACGTGTTAAATCACTGCTTAAGAGCTTTTGGGCAGTGATGTTGGAAAGGGCTCTATACAAGAATAAAGTTAATTGGATTGAAGTCACATTTCAGGTCCTTAGGAGTATATCAGTTTGCCGGCCACTCAACAGACGGGTGCATTACACACAGTTTAATCCTTTCAGACAGATGTATAAAATGACGTGAGACTGGTGCAGAAAAACGAGTAAAAACGGCGCTCCGGACGGCACCCGCACGTCAGCGGTAAGTAGATGGCGACTCGTAATGCGATTTCTACCATTTGCAAGAAATGTAAAAGGCTTTAAGGCACGGCTTGACTCAGGCTGCTTTGCTGCAGAATCTGGCAGCTGCTTTCAGACGACTTGGTGCGAGGAACTAATACCTTGTGGTATGTTCTGGTACGGTGTCAAGGGCGGATGTCAAACACTAAACACTAAAAAAGTTACCAATGAATGGATTGAACGTGTCATAATGCAGCTGATGTGGTTTTGGTGATTGTTGGAAGTGTGCGATAAATATTTCTAAATATGTCCTCCATCTGGCATCCTGCGGGAGATCCACACTCCTTCCTGAGCAGGCTATAGTTTGGGGTGGCCGACTCTGAGTGGGGTGGGTCTGGGGAAGAGCGTGTCGATGCGCAGAGATGTAGATGCGTGGGACGGAATGAACAACTCAGCAAAAATGCCACAAAACAGGCCATGGATCGGTATGAAAGATTGCCAGAGGCGGCAAGTACTGTACAAGAACCAGGACGGGACATGGAAACAGGGATCAGATTCAACCCTTTAATTTTCAATTCGCCCCCCATATCTCCTTAGCAGCAACAACAACAATAATAATGATAATGATAATTTATTCTAAATAGGTGAGGCTGAAGAGGACATAGACCGTAACCATTTCCTTGGTTATATTCTAGCAGGGTTAAAACACCCATCATTTTGACAGCGCCGTCTTGATGTTTGCGAAGCAGTCCTTCCGTGATCGGGAAAAAAAATGAAATGTCCAAATTCGTGAGGCTGGAGTTTATATTCAGGTCGTCTTGGCCGAAAGTAAAGGTGAACACAAGAAAATCCAAGCAAACTGAATTTAATTACGGTGACATGAAAAGCCAGTGGATAAAGAGTCGGGGTCGGGCTTTATGGTTCCCAACCACGTTACCTGCTTAATTAGCACTTATTGCTAATTTATTGTATAGAGTCCGGGATACGCATTTTAAGCCCTTGTTGTTCGGCCTATAATTATATTAAGCACACTTTGTTCACACACCTGCAGTGGGATCGTGACCCAAGGGGGGTTGCAAACATCTACCGCCCCAGTTCTCCAACTGAGCAGAGACGCGGGTTGAGTTTTCATTAGCATATCAAAATACAGCGTCCCCTTTTATGAAATCGCAAGCTGATGCCTGCGGAACATTTACGTTTAACGTATAAAACCCGACAACCGGAGATCTGACACCTCTCACAGTTCTGCATCTCCCCGTAGATGGCCACATTGATTATAATAATACGTCTCATTTATTACTTCTTATATAATAATTGCATTTGCATTGTATCCTTCCTGCAGTAAGCGTTCGCCTATGCGAAGGGAGACTTGTGAGACTCCGCGCTGAAAGATTGACAGTCGGCTGCACGCATGCTTCAGGTTACTGAGCATGAGATTGTATTTTTTTTTATATAAAAATGCACTTCCACCAGATCTCCATAATTATAAAGACGGACGATCCTCGTCAAATCGGTGTGTTTCATTTACTTTTAATAAAAACGTGAAGCATCGGGAAACGCCGCGCGTTTTACTGCCGGCTGCGGCGCAGAAGCGCTCCGGCGGCGTCCAGCGGTGGTGTGCATGCAAGCGGCGTCTCAGGCGCTCTTCCCTGCCACAGTCGTATTTACACCCAAAATCATTTTAAAAAATCAAATAAGTAAAAACAAAAACTTTAACTGCACCCAGGGCCACCCGGGTTTTAGGATAAGCTGCATCGGCCAGGGTCTGTAGTATTTCCAATGCATGTCGATCCGGTGCAAAGGCGTCTAACTAGAGCGGGGGACGTGTCCATACGGTTACCGAATCGGGGTTAATTCGGAGTCGGGTTAACCCGAGATAATGTGGTATTGTGCCGAATATTGATACGCGTGTCCTGCCCCCCCCTGCCTGTTGGGCAATGCGTTTCGGTGTATAGATCATAATTATCTTTTTTTTTTAATGTTTTTTAAGAAGAAGATAAAAAGGGAAGACAAAATTCATCGCAAATAAATCGGATTTTCGGACAGAAGTAGAGTGGGAAGGCTTTACAAGCCAGGGTAGATTTATGGAATATTGTGTGAAATAAGGAGTGCAGGAGCGAATGCATATCTGTGTGTGTGTTTGTGTAAGGGAGGGAGGAAAAGAGGCAGGGAGAGAGAGACCGGGAGAGAGAGAGAGAGAGAGAGAGAGAGAGAGAGAGAGAGAGAGCGAGGGAAGATGAGCATTGAGTGAAGAGCATAGATTTTCATCCAAATCTGTATCTGTTTTATTTTTAATCCACAACCGCTGCAGCGCTGCGACCGTAGACTTGTGCAGGGGGGGGAACCTTTACAACGATCCTGATTTTTTCCCCCCAGTGGAAGTTCGTATCCGTTGTCTTTGGCTGAAGTGTCTAAATGTTTTGATCCGCTTTTATTTCCAGCGTCAGCCCCCCTCCTCTTCTCTTCGTATCCGAATCGCAACATGAGCAGTTTGCGGGGAGCGCCCGGTTTCGCACCTTTGGAATGGTGTGGCTTACGCAGCCCGGGAGAGGAGAGCAGCTAAACGCAGATGGAGTTTGGGATTTATTGCGAAATACGTGGAAGATGACCGTATTTTCTTTGTGTTTCCTCTTGTGCGCCGATCTGCTGGATTTGGCTGTAGGTAAGTCGGGTCCCCTTCTGCAAACGGCGTCGGCTTGAACGCGAATTGTCCAGCTGTGAGTTTTCTGCAAGAAAAAAAAAATAACCCAGAGAGACTGGGAGAAAGGACGCTGCATGCCCGGGCTTTTCTTTACGTGCCAGCTCTGTTTCGGTAACGTTTCGGTTTGCCACGTCCATTGCCTATCCCCCCTCCTCCTCTTTCGGCAAATTCTTGCGTGTGCATTTTGCAAATGTCAACTTTCCACCTTTGCTGTTTGGGCTGAGTATCCGGCTCCTTTCGCGTCATGGAGGCTCGGCATTTCTAAAGCTGCGTCCCTTTCCTTCCCTGGCATTTTCTGGGGATGGCACTGACGAGGAGGGTGGCAAGGGAGGGCGCATACCAGGAGGGTGATTCAAGCCAACGGGAAATATTAAGCATCAGATTCAGTCGCTCGCCCGATTACGCAGCGGCTGTGCCAGCGCCTTATTTTAGGGCAACCGGTCAATACGGATAACATGCATTTAATGTTATGGCTTGAAATAAATCTTTTTCGCTTTATGCATATTTCGGTGTCATTGCGATTTAAGGTTTTCTGGATCCGCGCTTGTTTGTTCATTGATCACATGTGAATGAATTCTTTGTATGGATTTGCGGGCAAAGTCAACTTGATCAATATGAAAAAGTACTTCTTATTTAGGGGGAAACACATCTGTTGCTTTTTGTCACTGTAATTCGATCGCGATGCTGAGTCAGTTTTTTTTTTTTATTTAAGCAATTAAAAGTTATTTTATTTCAGCCTACCAAGTTACTCCGCCTCACGTTTCTCTCGGCGACAGGACTTGCAGCTCAGATGGGTTTCTGCGCCAGCTTCATTTTTCGTACAAACGTGCGACTTCGTGTTTTTTCCACGCTATAAATTTGTTTTTTTCGGACGGACGTGTAAATGCACAGCAGCTGCACCTAAGGTGGACTCCAGCTCTCTGTGATGTGAGACACGCTGGTGTGTGCCAGCAATGCGCGCTGCACATTAAATGTTGCAGCCAGGGAATAA
>JAODKK010000123.1:19610107-19620229 GCA_026774405.1 Petrocephalus microphthalmus | reverse complement strand
GTCCCAAAGATACAAAGCCCCAGTGCTAACCACTGCACCACTCTGCCTGCACACCACCCCTATCAGATACTCAGACAGTTAATAATTAATAACAACTTTATTACATATCAAAACATCAAGCTTTCACCATATGCTGAAAATATGCAATTTTCTTGTAAAAAATAATGACAAAATAGCAATTATCATCAAAGTTAAGTCCAATTAAGGTCCTATCAGAGATGGAGGTAACATTAATATTACTGTTAATGGTATGATTCATGAAACCTGAGCGGTCCAGCAATACCACAAATAGGAAGGAGACCAGGAAATGATTCTGGGATATGGCTATATAAAGTTCTAGGCCATGCAACACCATGCCTCTGATGTACACAGACTGACACTGCTGACGACCTCACGGAAGCAAAATGACTTTGGCCCAGCAGCCTGGCCCACGGATGAGAGTTCAGATGATTCACACCCATCCCAAGAGTCTTTGGATGGAATATCTAGCCTTAATATGCCCAATCTCAGTGGGTGAAGTGGGGGTTGGATTTCCACTAAGAAAGGACGAGCTGTTGAGCGTGAAATGTGATGGATCCACATGACTCAAATTCCTACCTTAAGAACCTGCTGTGACTTATTCCTTATGCTTCAAAGAGAATATGAGGATGTAATTAACACCGATAAAAATGGCACCGATAAGTGCATGTGTGGCCTTGGTGCAATGCACAGGCTGCGCACCAGTCCCCAGACATAATATAGTCACTCTTCCTTCATCTCCAGTTCCTCCCTTCATCCAACCCAATAATGTTGGGACTGAGCATTCAAGATTCATGTCTTTTGAAGGTCACCAGACTGATTGTGTGTCTGTGAGATCCCTGACATGACATGATTACTTGCTCATCCATTCACAGTGCGAAGAGGTCCTCCCCGCTTGATAAGCATTCTAACAGATGACTTGCACACCATTATAGTAAAAGGCACTTGACAGAAGCCGAGGGAGTCATTGGAATTCATAGTTCATGAGAGGAGCTTGCGCTATCAGTGATTGGATGGTTTAAACCAATGGGAATCGAGGAGGAACCAAAGAGTAACAAATGGGAAGCGGGGTATTTCTGAAGGTGACTGATGGCACACAAATTTCCACCCACTGTGCATTTTGAACCATCTTGCGTAGATCAGTTATAATGTTACTAAAAACGCAGGTGTTTATTATGGTCTAAAAACTGTATTGAATCGAGATTCGATTATCAATTTCAGGTCTGAAATTGCGACATATAATTTTGCCAATGGGATTGAGGAGTGAGTCGAAAGAGGAGAAAATAATTACATTGCTGAACAAGTGATGCTTACAGACTCAAAAGTTTGCACTTGCTAGTGTCGAGATTTTCAGCTGACCGACAGCTAATACATACATTGGGGTTATTAAATAGCTGGATTAGTGAGATCCATTGCTTTGTATTACCGTGTAACTTCACTGGTGATTAGCATATTAGCAGATGAAAAACAGAGTTGCATGATGAAACCTTATCAAGGCCTATTCAGGCCGAGCACTATTACTGACAGCACACAACATGGCAGAGTTACATGCGACAACTCAGTGGGCCAAGAGGTTCAGTCCTGATATAAGGACAGGCGCTGCTGTTTTTAGTAGAATGCCAGGAGGTTTAGCCAATGCCAACCTTCTACACTCCTGTTAAAAGAAAGAGTGTTTCTCTGGGTTCTAATTACTGTCCTGTAGTTCAAACTGTCCAGGGGATTTGTAATGTATGACAGGCTTTCTTTACTTTTCTTCTTCAGAATTTCACTTCCTTTTAGGCAATCCTAAGTGGGTTTTGTAATAATCGGTAATATATTTCATTATAACACTGCTGTCACACTTAAAACTTATTTATGGTGAAAATAGTTATTTTGTTTATTCAAAGCATCATTTCTCATAATTTAATGGCCATTTCTTCGTTATTTTTGATAGAAAATGCACAAAAATGTTGTAGGAGCCAGTTCTTTACAATTTGTTTTAGACGGTAGAACCAAATTACATTTTATACACTTGGCAAGATCTCTGTAAACAAATTTAATAGCAGAGGAAGTGGAAAACAGCCAGAGGCTCCCTGAAATTAGGAAGCGCAGAAAAAAGCAAGGTTATCGAAGTAAAACTGTGAAGTGTTCTGGTCCTGTGTGCATTCTCCTAGAGTTTGGCTGGCACAAGGTGCACTGACCAGATCTTACTGCCATGTTTGTGGTTCTTCATCGAGGATGTGATATATTGAGGAAGGAGATTGTCATGGAGCAGCTGGTGGCAGTGCTTGAAATTTACTGAGCCAAAAGGTTGCCCTTTGAAATCATATGAAAGGTCTTGCAATTCAAAGTTTCTTCAGACTATGCTTGTATTAAAGGTGTACATATAAAAATAAAACAGGAGAAATTGTAAGTTCACTTTGGACCAAGATGTACACTGAGGAATTATTTGGAGAAATACATCTAAAAATGATCAGGTCTGTGAAGCTACATAGTAAGTGTTGATTTATAACTGATCACGCAAGTCAAATTCAAGGGTCAAGTCTGACGTTTGATATTTTCCTGACATTTCTTGAGGCTGACATTTATCCTTCGGGATCAAAATTTATGTCAATCTAGGAGGAGTAATTACATGGGTAGACAGAACTCTAGAGCTATAGGACCACTGTAACCCATGATTATCAACATGACCGAGACTGTGGAATTGATACCAAACATATGGATACCCCCCACCACTACCTACCAATGACCTGGACCTTGTGTTTTTTTGATAGAGCAACATCTAATTATTACACATTACACATGTCATTCTTGTCAGGATGGTGGTCATCATCGGAGATGTCCAGCATTAACCATATCATTAACCATGTGCCTCATTATGGTTTGTGAGTTTTATGTAAGCTATGTATGTGCTTTCCCATATGAATAAAAAACACACAGTTCATATAAGGATTTTTCTTATTTCAGTTATATATGACAACGCATGTTGTTTTTTTATATGATCACTACATTTTACCATGTACATTTTTTGTATGAAATATGCTTATTGCCTGTTGTTTCTTAATAAAAACAATGTAATGCTTTTATATTATTTTAATAAAAGACATGTATGATTTCTCCACATTCAGTTTAATTAGACATGAGAAAATTCATGTTCTCCAAACCAAAAGCGAATGCATCACCTGAAAAGGGATGCTTCCTTTCCAAAGCTCATCCTAGTTGTGTGGAACCATGGTCCATGATTCAGCTGATTTTATTCAAAGAATTATGCATAAAGACTAATACTGACAAAACATTCATTTAATACACACTGCCCGGCCAAAAAAAAGGTCGCCATTAGAATTCCAATTAGCAGATACTTAAAAGCCAACGACTGGATCATTATTACAGCTCAGCAACACTATGCAGTAGTAAAGGACAGCAAAGTGAGAATTTCATCGCACAGAGAAATTCACTTTTCTACTGTACATATGACAATAAATGCTTTGAATCTTGAATCTTGAAGTGAAGTCAGCTGAGTACCTGAATCCACTAAATGGCCGGGATTTCCCATCAATGGATTATTTCTTTCCTAATGACATGGGCATATTACAGGATGAGAATGCAGAGATTCATCAGGCTCGAATTGTCGAAGAGTGGTTCAGGGAGCAAGAGGAATCTTTTTCTTGACCTTAGTTTTATGGCTCCGCAGTCAAATAATGTTATTGGGAATGACTGGAGCACAGGCGTCAAACTCAAGGCCCACAGGCTGAATAAAAATGCCATGAACTTAATTACAACTTAAAGGCTCCAATTCGGCCACAAGATGATTGCGCAATATGGCCACATCGATTTCATCCTGCATTACAATTTTAAAAGTAAAAAAAAAAAGAAAAACTGCAAATCGTACTTTTTACACTTGGAGGGGGAGCCCAGCAGTGCTGACCGAACATAACATCACACTCGCCACGGAAAAATACAACGGCTGGCAAGAGTAACCGAAGTGCGGGAATAAACGGATTGTTGGCGGAAGCAAAGAAACAGCAGTGTGTTTCCATTTGCAGTTGGAGAGCCGTGATGTAGCTGTGAAACCTAGCCACTTAAATGCTAATGACATAGCGACATCACTGGGACGGCTGCAGAACTTATGTGCCCCAACAAGCGTCAGGCTTTTACCAGCTTAATTGTCAGGAGAAATGTCTCTCATAAAGCGTTTTCCTTGTCGGTAATAGCTTTTCTTCAGCACCAATTGGTGAATAACTCTGTGGTGGTTAACTGCATAAACTGCACACAATGGCAGCTAACCAGGGGAAGTTCTGTTTACTTGACGCATCACACTTTGTAAGAGATATTGTTAATCATGCATTAAACCAGTAGACCATCGTTTCATTAGCACCATCCATAACAGTCGTCCCCCAGAGCCCAAAAATACTGAAGGAAAACAAGTAATGCAGGCCATTAACTGAACTGAGTCTGACAGTCCTCGACTGGAGGCTTACTACAACTGAGGTTTATTATAACAGAAGTTTCCACATAGATTCTTAACATAAAGTTTTCCTGTTTGTCCTCTGTTATTGATACACAGCCATTAAAGCTCGAAGACCCATAACTATTCCTTTGTTATTCATAGCAAGCAGTGAGCATTTGTATTAACATTTCGCGGGTTTACAATACCGCCATGGTTCAAGCATTTGGCCAAGCATAGCATGCTGCCTCCTCTCCCGGCACAAGGCCAGCCCCGGCCCACGTTAGGGCCGCTCTCCACTCACGGTTTTAATGAGTTCGGCGCTGCTGAGGGTTTCGCTCACTGGGGCTCTAAAACTCAGAAGCCCGGTCCTTATTAAAGCCCGTCAGGCTAGTGGAAGGAAAGCAGATGCCATTAACTAAGCATGGCGAATCGTTCTTATTCCTCTTGTAAAGAAATGAGTAAATGTTAGCATTACAACTGGAGCTACTAGGTTAGGGTGACTGAGTCAGGCTAAGGGACAACCTGCTGGGAGGGGAAATGACAGACCGCTTGCCCCCGATCCAATTAAACCTGCGGCTTGTTAATAAATGATGAATGGCAGACACAGCATGTCCTCAGTCTTGCTGGGGGGGGGGCTGGGCCCCCGTGTGGTGGGCAGGATGCTCTCCAACAGGCAACACGGTAGGGGCGGGACAGCAAATGTCACCTCGCTTTTTGGAATCCATGTTGGAAGCCCAGTGCTTTATTTGACGCCTCCTTCAGTTATTCAGGAGTGCCGTTTCAGTCACTTGGAAGCCGTAGCAATTGACACAGGCCAGGTTTCCGGAATAATTCATAAACAGCTCTTAAATTATGTTCCAGCATTCCCATGAGGTTTAAAATTCCTCAAATGCAGCAGGGCTCGGATCAGAATCACACTGTCTTCAACCAAGATGGAAAAACAGAAGCCTGAGGAGAGTGTCCATTTACAGTCTCATTATGAGGGTTAAAGCCCTATAATTAACATGTTGACTATGTGGTTATGTTACTTAAAAATTTGTAATTAGTAAAGCTTTGAGAGAGATACTTTCTATTTTCCTCCATACTTGATACCAAAATCTGGCCTCAGGACTCAGCTCATAGGTCTCTTCTTTCTTGACTTCAACCAATCGAATTATTCATGGGTGACAGAGTTTAGGCACAATCCACCCATGAATAATTCTTTTAAAATGGGCTGTGTAATTGAGAGAACTTTGAGCCTTGCATGAGTGGCAAAGGTGAAACGGGGGAATAGAGGCAAACTGTCAGACTGGTTGACTAGTTCAGCGTTAAATCCTTTGAGAAGTTATGCCTTAGATTCCACTTCAACTGACATTATCGTCCAGACAGCACATACAATACCATAAATGGAAAGTAGTCCTTACAAGTGACATCTACAGTAATGTAAAAAGCCTAAGGTATTACATATCAGGACGTGATAAAAAAGCATTTGGTCCTTAGCAGATCTTAAAATTAGGTAAATACAGCCTCAGATGAACAACTACATGAAATATTATACTGTGTCATTATTTATTTAACAAATACGAAGCAAAAATGCAGAAGTGGTGTGTGCAAAAGGAAGTACTCTTTCCATAGGAGTTAAGAGGGTTAGTAGCAGCCAGGTGCTGCTACTCAAATGCACCAGTTTATTTGATCATCGGCAAGTGTGGCCACCTCCATAAAAGCAGAAGTTCTGGCCATTTGCTGGTCTGGATCATACGGGTCTGTGTTAGCACAATGCCAAGGAGGAAGGACATCAGGAATGATCCAAGAGAAGCAGCTATCACTGCCCATCAATCTGGGAAGGGTTAGAAGGCCATTTCCAGACAATTTGATGTCCATCGTTTTATAGTAAGAAAGATTATTCACATTCAAGACAGTTGCCAATCTTCCCAGGAGTGGACGTCCCAGCAAATTCACCCCAAGGATAAACCATGCAATGCTCAGAGAAATTGCAAAAGACCCAAGAGACACCTCAGACTCTACAGGCCTCAGTTAGCATGTTAAATGTTAAAGTGGCAGTACAATTAGAAAAAGACTGCAGTATGGCTTGTTTGGAAGGGTTACCAGGAATTCTTGTCTCTAAAAAGAACATGGCAGCACAGCTTAGGTTTGCAAAGTTGCATCTGAACAAACGACAGGACGTCTGTTACAATGTCCTTTGGACAGACGCAACCCAAGAGGAGATGTTTGGCCATAACGTGCACATTTGGCAAAAACCCAACACAACTCCAACAGCACAAATAGTTCATACCAACTGTCAAGCATGGTGGTGGTGGGGTGATGATTTGGGCTTGTTTTGCAGCCACAGGATCTGGGCACCTTGCAGTTATTCAGTTGACCATGAACTCCTCTGAATACTAAAGTATGATAGAGTCAAATGTGAGGCCATCTGTCCAACAGCTAAAGCTTGGCTGAAAATGGATCATACAACAGGACAATGATCCCAAGCTTGCCAGCAAATCTATAGCAGAACAGCTCAAAAAGAAAAGAATCAAGTTGTTGCAATGGCCTAGTCAATGTCCAGACCTTAAGCCAATTGAAATGCTGTGGCCAGACTGTGCATAAACGAATGTCCGCAAACCTTTATGAACTGAAGCAATGTCATGAAGAAGGGTAAGCCAAAATTTCTCCATGAAGACACGAGAGACTGATAAAGTCATACAGAAAATTATTACTTCAAGCAATCGCTGCTAAAGGTGATTCTACAAGCTATTGAATCGTGGGATGTACTTAGTTTTTCACACATGGCTTCTCTATTTTGGTTTCATTTTTGTTAAATAAATAGTGACAAAGTGGAATCTGTTGTGTCCTTTTACACCCAAGATTAGATTTAAATCATTTTAAAACTTGGTAAGGGCCAGATGGTTTTTCTTATTATGTTCTGATATATACAACCATAGTACTGAAATAGGGTATACTTTCTTTTTCACTGTAGCTGCAAGACTAATCCACAATCCAATTTGGTGAAAATATAATACATAATCCTGTGTAATGTGCAAGAGGCACCATCAATGGACTTTTTGAGAGATTTCGGGAAGGATTTTCTTATATGCAGAACGGTGCAAAAGTCTTGGGTATTCACAGGAGTTTAAATCTGAGTAGCAAGTGTGCACTCAATAAGCACTTTATTAGGAACACTACACACACAAGGGGGTGTGGTGTGACTCAGTGGCCTAAGCCTCTGTGTTTGTGATTAGAAGGTCACTTGCTCAAGCCTGGCTGTGGCAGAACAGTCACATAGCCTTGTGCAAATACCCTTTTTCTGTAACCCCCACCTGTGGTCACTTCTGTATGGGGCAAAGCAAAAAGAGAATTTCTCCACAGGGATTATAAAGTATCACTATTCTATGACTAGGTAGGGTCTCCCTTAGCTCTCAAAACAGCATCGCTTCTTCATGGCATGCATCCTAAAAGACGTTGAAAATATTCATTGGGACTGGATTGCATCATGCAGTTTCTGCAGACTTGTAAACTGCGCATTCAAGCTGGTACTCTCTTGTTCTACGACATCCAGAAAGTGTTCTGTTGGATACAGATCTGGCAACTGGAAAGAGCAGTGAACCCATTTTCACGTTTGTGAAAACAGTTTGGGAAGACTTTTACTTTGTGACATGGTTCATTATTATGCTGGAAGGAGACATTAGAAGATGGGAAAATTGTGGCCATGAAGGGATGCACATTGTCAGCAACAATACTCAAATAGGCTGTGACATTCAAACGATGACTGATTAGTATTAATGGGCCCAAAGTATGCCAAGAAGGCATTCCCCACACCATTAGACCACCAGCAGCCTGGACTACACAAGGCAGGTTGGGTACATAGATTCATGCTGCTAACGTCAAATTCTGACCCTGTACCTCAGCAGAGATTCATCAGATCAGGCTACAAAACAGTTTTTGAGTTATTGTGCTAATGGGATTAAGTGTCTGAAACTGTTTCCTGTGCTATAAGTATGCAGCACTGCTTCAGTTTTGGTGCGATCAATCTCAAAATTTAAGCACTTCCAGGTCAACATCCAGCCAATGTGTCTGTGAAGTTTGAAAAGATTTGTCAAATACTTTTTGAGTTATCGGGTTAACAAGAGTCTCTAAAGAGTGTCTGAGGCGGTGTTGTACCAGTCCCAAAACCATATGTACTCAATGTCTGGGTAATACACAATTTTGTCATAAATAACATGCTTTTCAATCAATCCCCTGCGAAATGAAATCTCCAAGCCAGAATATGACCTCTGTCACACCCTGACCGACTTCATCTATATGAAAATGCAAAGTCAATCAAGGGTAAAGTCTTTCCTTTGTACAAATCTTGGTGCACAAGTGAACAACTCAGTGACAGAGAAAAACGTTAATTTATTGCAGCCACCTGTGCAGATGAAACTGAAATGCTAGCTTTAGCTGAAGAGCACGGCGATGCTCACATGCCGTGAAGACATATTGCTCATTTAGGGAAGTGCCCCCAACCCAAGGGTGTCTGGAAGGCCTCCGTTCAAGGATGCGCCGCTCAGTCACTGTCACACGTTGCCGAGATGGAAGGAGAGGCAGCTAATCGTTTTCTGCAGTGATGGAGGCTGTAAATATTGCCTGTCTGACAGAGCCTGGGGAGCTGGGGACGCTTCCGCTTTCCGGCCCATGGTGGCAATCCCAGCATCCTCTCTGGCATGACACTGAACATGGCATCCTTACCGACACCACCGTCTGTGATTCCCCGGGGGCTCTTTTGGCAGCCTCCACTCAGGCTGCGTCTCCCAAGCAATAGCCTTCCCTCTCGTCCTGGTATGGTTATGATGTGAACTCATTTATGCTGAGAATAGCTCAATTAGGATGCTTAACAGCCCATAAAGTTATTTGAAAAATCTATATATTGCGACAGGCACACCAAAAGAGTGTAACGCTTCAGGATAGGTTAAAAATACGATAAATTCCATATTATTTAGTCTAATGCATTTTAGCAGAGGATGTCTGGTGCAAAATGAGCCACCAAAAGATGCCTGGAAGCTAATGCTCAAGCCATAATGCAGAATTCAATCACTTTCTGTGTGGTGAGGGTTTCAGCGAGCTACCCTGTACTCTATGCTACATTTCATACCAGTACAGTGATCCCCTTTTATTGTATTATAAGGCTATAAATCAAAGAGAATGGCTAAGCAGTCAATTGTCAGTATATGACACTTGAACATTTAAATTATTGATGCTTCTGTGCTGCTTATTTTTTGAGGTTAACCCTCTGGCGCATAGCGGTCACTACAGTGGACAGCTGTTTAAACGTCATTTTCTCCCAAATGCAATGCTTTCTATGGTGGAATTGCATTTCTGCCATTAGAATGCTCTCTGCTGCCCCCCTCCATTGAGGTTCATTCAGTGGTAAGTTGTTGTAACTACAAGTGTAACGCCTCTGAATCCAAGATGGCCGACAGACAGCCACACTTGTCATCCGCTGCAGGAATATCCTGTCAATACTTCTATTCTAGGAGAAACCTACAGGTAAAAAAAATATGATGATATGCAGGAGTATCTAAGTAACAATATTATTCTTTTAGTTTTGAAAATTTAATTTCAAATAAGTAGTAAATTGTGATTAACCGTGTGTCCAACAAAGTGGACGTCATGCATTGCTAAGTATATTTCCAACATAAGTCATGTAGTTGATTCATCTTTTA
>JAODKK010000123.1:19504336-19517654 GCA_026774405.1 Petrocephalus microphthalmus | reverse complement strand
CACCCCCCAACTTATGCCATGTCTCTCGGTAACCCACCCCCACAATCTGCCAGCGTAAGTCAAAAAGCAACAGTCAACTAAATCCAGATACTTTAGCACATATCTGCTCAATTTTCTGTGCAACACTGAATCTAAGCAGTAGTGGCGGAATGGACCTTCTGGAGGCATGTCATTCGGTCTATAACGCACGGGGTCAGCAGAAATTTCATCCACGTGTCAAATTAGCCTTATAGGAGGTTTTTCCGCAAGGTGCAGATTCCTAAAAGAACATGCATCTCGCTGGCGGCCGGAGCGAATTTCAAACTCCTCCAGCAAAAGTGTTAAAAAACACAAACCGCCAAGCACATGTTTTACAGTAAGTTAGAAAACTCGGCGGCACGGTGAGACTCCTGGGCTGTGCAGGAGATTTCATCAGCACCTTTCTCTGCCACCCTGCGCCTCATTGCAAACTTACACTTAGCTCTGATAATCCTCCACTCCCCCACTTTGATCGGAAAGGACCTACAAGCCGAGGGACCCCACAGCTGCAGAATGAAATCTGCAACCAACAAACTGGACAAGGGACAATCAATTGGGCCAACTGCACTCCTGCTTGGTATTACATCTCATCCAAAGGACGGCACCATTTTTTACAGCACGGCGTCCCTGTCACTGCACTGGGGCTATGGGATCCACACAGGATGGGCTAACCTGCTGGCCACAGCAACACCTTTTCCAGCAGCAACCCAGTTTTTCTTAGTTGGTCTCCCATCTGGTCCCGGCCAGGACCAAACCTGCTTAGCTTCAGACAGATTACCCAGTCTGAACTGCAGGTGCTATGGCTGCTGGCCAGCAAGGGCATCCCTGTTAATTTCACAGTAGTTCCCAAACACCCCCTTTTACACAAAACCATAATGAAACACAGTAGCGCCTCATAGTGTTGTTATTAAATGAATATTTTAATTTTATTTTCGGCTTTTGTTGTTCCACACAATTTTCGTTCTGGTCTTGGTTTTAATTAACAGAACATTTCTGTTTTTTTTTCCGCCAAAATTTTCCTCGCTTGTTTTCATTTAAAATCACGGCCTTGATTAGCAGCCTCCCATTAACTCCGTCACTGTGAATTCATCCGAACTGGAGATTTCTTGTGCTTTGTAACGAATGCAAAATGCATCGTAATAAGAAGCTCCCCTCTGGGGAAAGTGCACGGGGCTCCAGCAGAAGTGAGCGAGAGCGAGCGGGGCCTCTGGATGCCCGGGACGTTCTCGCTGCCGCCGCCGCGTCCGCGGCGCCCGGCGCAGGTCCGCTCCCCCCAGCACAAAGGGAGCGCATCTGTGTGAGAAAGCACGCCTTCCTCCCCCGAGCATTCGTCTGACAAAGAGCACGCTCGCACAATGCAGCCGCAGATTCGCTTACACCACGTGGTCGCCGGAATGTGGCAGAAAAGCCGGCGGGAAACGAGGAGAACATCCAAACTCCATACGCAGGAACCTGACGCCGAAACCAATCCGGCAACCTGCAACCACGAGGCCAAGAACCTGGAACAGATCCATCAACACACCGACCCCCCCTTCACAGGACGGGGGGGGGCTGATGTTTCTCTCCTTTCCGTACTGATTTAGACATCGGTTTTCACTGCCTAGCATAAGTGTTTGGTGCAATCGCACAACGCCCACTACAGATAAAGTCCTTTGTCTTCTGGAGGCATGGCAAGGTGACATCCCCGTCCCCTTATTAGGGAGTTTGCCTTCCACTGCGAAATTGGCAGGGAAAATAAATAAATAAGTCACATGACCTTCAGATTCGAACGGGTCCCTGCGGTATTTTCCGCCATGACACAATCAAAGGTAAGTATAATCCACGGCGGCATCACCCCCACAGCAACCCCCCATGCTAATAAGAAATTTAGGGACAGGAAGCTTGCTAATTTCCAAGCAGAAATAATAATAATAATTATTATTATCATCATTTTCCTTATTAATATTATTACTATTATTAATCTGTGTTAGAGGGCCCAATTAAGAACATCAAACACCAGTTGTTCACGCAAGTGAATCCTCAGCGCAATAGCTAGCCAGCCTCCGGCAGTCCATTGCTTTACCAACAGATCACTACTACACTCACTGGCCAAGAAATAAAAACAAAAAAAACCTGAATCATTTTTCCAGGAGTGGGTCTTACATCACTCCTTACATCATACCCTGATGTTTCAACAAAATCTTTTACAATTAAATAAATAACCCAATAAAGTTGGGTGATGCTTTACACTTCTGATAAGAGAGGGTCATCAGTCAAATCCAAATGAAGAAATGATGAGGTTGGTGTAACAAACGTCACACAATAAAAATTATAATGATATAATGATATATAAAATTATAATGATATAATCCTGTAATGCTTGTTATTAATGTATAGTTAAGGAAGGTTAGGATGTCAAGGTATACATACTTGCTGCTTATGAATGTTCTATGAATGCATTATGAAGGCACAATGCACATTCAACGAATGCATTATAAACACATTATGAAGGTGCAGTTAATGTAAAGGGTTACCAAATTTTGTTCCAAAAGAACGGGGACTGGTTGCATTTTGAGAGAGCCTATGCAGTCAGGCATCCCAGAATTTGTCATTTAGGCTTGATACCTAATATATGACTCATTTCATAGTTCAGGGGGCAAAGGATGTTTGATGTCTTTTTTCAGACAAACACGTGTTCATCATGTTCAATCATGTGTTAAGCAAGACCTAAACTGTAGCCCCGGGGTGCTATGTAGGTCAGCAGAAGAAGGTGATAAAAATGTGTAAAGCACTGAAAAAGAATGTGAAGGAGGGAAAGTACTTTACAGAGCCTTAGCCGAGAGCTGATTTATCTGAAAATACTGTTCTGAGACCAAAGCGGGAGCAGTGCATCTCCTCTCCAAAGAACAAGCACTTATCTTCCTCCTTTGGTAACGGCCATTGCCTTCAGTGTGCCCTCTCATCCCTGACCTTTATGAACACAGATCTAACTGGTGTTTAGGGGTTAGGTGCGTGCCTATTGTCAAACAGGAGGTATGCCGATGTCGTGGAGAGCCTCTTTACTAGGGTAAGATGAAGCGTGCCCCATTTGGTCAGTTCCACAATTTTTTTTCCCCAGCATGCAGTGTGTCTGCTTCGGATCTGCAAGACCGCAGATATAAACAATTCGCAGAGAGACACAGTGATGGAAAAAGCTCCCCCAGAAGCCATGCCTTCAGAGGCATGCTTTCAGAAATCCCTCGGTCTGGTCGGAATATACCTCTCGGGACCCCTTGCAACCTTTTTGTAGAGGGTACTGCGTGGGAAGAGGATGCAATCTTACCTGCAAATCCTACAGACGGGAAGTAAAGAAGAAAGGAAAAAGACACAAAAGCGCCTCTGTTCCAACAGAACTCTTAAATCCTGAGCTGCTAATTGGCTTAATGGAAACAATTATTCCGTCCCTACGAGCCATCAAAAGAGCAGGGGAGCCAGAACGCAGCTCGAGTCTGCCTAGAAAGAATATGCACAGAGCCAGAGCTGGGCGGACCAGGAGCAGCCCCAGTCTGGAAAGCAGACCCGGAGCAGAGAGCCTGCTTCACACCTGACAAGGGGCAGGGATGAAGGTCAGGATCTAGGGTCACCAGGCCACCATCCCTTCCCATGTGCTCAGTGACACAACAGCTTGCATAAGCAGCATTAACAACCACGTAAGCCTGGGAGATTTACAGCATGTCTGCCTTTCCGGGCGGGGCAGACCAAAATGCAAAACTAGCCAGATAAATTGACAGACCCTTCCATTATTCTGCTATAGTGTGACGGTTTACAGCTAATTTTATGTCCTTTACGAATGAAGGGAGGCCCAGCAGAGCAGTGGGGGCCTGCAGCACCACTCAGTTATTAAACAAACAAGAAACTAGAAAGATAAAATAAGAGGTCAACTGCCAAGCAATTCTTCACCTCCCTTACAGCAAACGACAAACGTGGTCTTCCAGAGGACTCAGTTTTCTTTTTCTGACATCCAGTCGAAATGGATGGCCGGCCCTGGAAGCAGTACTCACTCAAAATATGTACTTTTTTTCCCCAGAAGTCAGCAGAGGGAATGAAGCCAAGGTTACAGGGGAAAAATAATCCAGGAGGCCAGCAGAAACAGGTTATAATGTGAGTCATTACATTTTCTGTTCCTGGATACAGTCTGCAGCGGTATAAATCACCAGCTGTTTTGCTACACTGAGGTTCTCGCTACACCCACTAGTGATAGAGGCCTCCATGCCTGCGGACAGCCTGGGTGCAGCCCGTACCTCATCCTGCTTTGAAGATCAGAGGCCCAGATACAGAAGCGGAGAATCGGGCCAGGCTCGGCTCCGGTTTCACGATAATCGTGCCCTGTGCCCATCGAGGCTGGTGGCACTATTGGCTTAAATCCGTAGTTGTGTCTCTTTCAGGTTTATAGAGACAGAGAGCCTATCGTTTCAGGTCATTAGCAGGTTAGGGGGCCAGGCCACTGGGCCCCCACAGAGACTCTGGCAGCTCGTCATGGTGTCCTAATCGCTTAGAGCGAAACAGAAAGGTCCATCTCGGTCCTTCTGCCGCAGCAGTGGAATAATCAGTCTCACTTCACGCCCCTGATTTTCCATTCCTCAAAGACAAACACACAGTATGACACGTTAAACCTAGTGGTGCACGATGTGAACATTTTGACTGATGCAGATATCCGATATATTGTTGTCTAATATCGCCTATACCGCCAACAGATTGACGGAATGACGTTACTTTGTTTCCTTTTTTCGTGGAAAATGAAAGCGATATAACAATGGGTTTAAAAACATCTCTCAGGCTGGTACTTTGACACTCCTAACTGGTGAATGAGCAGAGGAAAATCACTTATGTTAGTAGTCCTGGTGCTGCTAATTTTGAATATCATTAAAGTTTTAATATTAGGCAGCGATATTGCCCAGGGCTGAGACATCGGACTGATGCCGATATCTTGATTTTTAAAGGATATCAAATGATACTGATGTTACCCAATACATTGTGCAGGCATAACTAGACCTTAAAGTTCTACCATCTAATCCATGCGCAAAATTTAAAACAAACATAAAAAAAATCATAAATACCAATCATTCGCAAATAGTCAGCCAAGTACACATTGCCGGTTCATTACCATAATCCACACCCATCAACGCCCCAAATCTTACCATATAAGTATGTGCCGCCACATGTGCCCAGGGTCTGCCATAATGTCAAAAAAATAAAAACTTCAAAGAAGCGGAGATAAAGGTACTTTTGACTATGGAGCCCCAGAACGGTCGCAAAGTTTTTTTATCTACGGACACTTTCCGAACAAATTTCTTCTGCTCACCTGTCATGAATGAGACCCCTTGTGTGTGGAGGTTTCAGCTTCCCCTGCCTTGTGAAGCTTTCCTCCAGGAACGGCGTTTCTTTCCCAAAGCCCAAAGGCATGCAGCTAAAATAGCTGGCATTACTACATTCTCCGCAGCATGTGAGTGTGCATGAATATAGGTGCCCTGAGATGGACTGGCAACTTGTCTATGGCAGTGTTTCCCAATCCGGTCCAGAAGGACCCACAGACAGTCCGCGTTTTTGCTCCCCCCCCAGCTGCCGGTATATTCGGGCCATGTTCCCTGTGCAGTCGCTCCCCTACTGACCCTGACCAAGGTAAATGCCTGGAAGATGGCTTGATGGAGCATACAGTCATAGCCAAGCTACAGTGATGGATACGTGAATAGCTACAGTTAAATGGGGCTGTTAAATGTACGTAAGCGTATTCAGGGAATTTATGAAGGGAAAAAGACTGTATGTCCGTAAGACAGCTGAGCATCCCGGAGCCACATTTCTCTCTCACACGCTCTGTCCACGCAGAGCAGAGCCCTCCGTTTAATCTTAGAGCTCTTCCCAGGTGGATCTGGCGCCGCCCCTCCCAGCAGAGAATGCTAGCTGGAGATTCCCCTTTTTATGAGCTTTGTTTTTCTAAAAACAAAGTAATTAACCGTGTCTACATAAGCAGTGTGTGTGGTGTGGAGGGGCGTGCAGCATTTTCCGTCCCTTCGGACGGGACGTGTCAGTGTCCCCCACTGAGTTTTGGGCTGGACTTGCCGCTGGATCTCAAAGGGTCATAAAAAGTGGGCCTCCTTCCCCACTGCGGTCATTCTGTTTGCAAAAAACGTCCAAAAGCAGAACAGCCAAGGCGGACCACGTCACCCTACCGAGGAAAAAGATTGTGAAACGGACTTAGAGCTGAGCGGCTATCAGGAGGAATTTCCTCCACATCTTCCAGGAATCGGTTTTACGGTTCCCATGCCCCATCAGCTACGAGTAGACAGTCAACGGTTTTGCTGATCATTTCCATGAATATATATATAAATACGGTTTCCCTATACTCACATCCTTCTCCAGCATGACAGAACTTCTACCCAGAGTTAATTAGAGTGCAGTAATTATTCTGCACAGCTGGCCCTGTGAAGTCATCTGCTTGTGGAATGGGAGAGGTTAAATCTTCAGCTGAAGAGAGGTTCCACAGAGGCTACGGTTACACATCCAGAGAGAGCAGGGTTTAAAAAAAAAACACTACAGATCAACTGAGGGTCAACAACGCAGCGTGGGCTGAGGACCGGGGGCTGGCCAGGCGGACTGAAGGCAGCCTGATAGGATCACGCTCCAAGTTCTCCTCAGGGCATTGTTTTCCACACACAGATAAATGTTTCAGTGTCAAGGTGTTGAGTTAAATATGATGCAGAATTTCAGCACTGGGATGAAAAATGCAAGCATGCAAAGTCGACTAGGGGTGCTGATCCTAAAGCTGAGTGCAAAATTCATGGGTAGGGTCTTGCTGGAGAATAGATGTGACTCTGCACTCTACCACAGCGCTTTTGGGAACCCTTAAAAAGACCCTCTGCACTCCCCTTCTCTGGATCGGGGTAGACTTCCCTTCAACCATGACAGTTCTCCAAACACAGAGATGGTGGGAACGGGTGGATGGGGCAGGGTCAAGATCTCTAGATTCCTGGTCCATGACGTGGAACCTCAAAACTACAGTTAGTCTAAGAACGGGGGGGGAAAAAAAAGTCAATGGATTTCTGGTATGTTTGGCAGCAGGTACTGGAGTAGGACGCGATGGAGGGCTACTAGTCGGCCTCCTGGGGCAATAACCACTTAAGCCGTCGCCATGACATTTCGATCTGTATGTTCTTTGAGTCCTGAAAAGTGGCTCCCTTTCAGGGCCATATGCCCCACCCCCATCCCCACCATCTGGGCAGCTGGTGACCCAACCAAACCCTCAGAATCACCTCAAGTAACAGCCATACTTCCATGGAGAAGAAGTAGGGGAATTGCATCGGGGGAGGCTAGAGTGTGCGAGAAGCTGTCAAAGCAGTGTGAGACAACGGCACTCCCTGCAGCTGTAGCCGGGGCCAATGCCGGAAACTCGCCAGTCTCCAGTCACTATTCTGGAAAAAAAATATCCCAGAGACAACTCACACCCACACACGACGAGCGGAGGATAAGTTACTTCACGCCAGGCCGGACAGGGAGCAGACCACCCTCAGCATATTTACGGCCGCCACGTCTCTCCAACCGGGTCAGCTGGCCCTCAAAAGGCATGTCGGCCGGGCCGAAGGAGGGGCCCTTTCCGCTAAATCGACTAACGACTTACCCAGAGAAGAACAATGCAAAGCTGTGCCGGCCAACAAGTGGGGCGCGAGGGGACCTAGGCGCAGCTGGCACGCCGCGGGCCCCTGAGCTCCTTCACCTTAGACGGCCCCCACGGAATCGCACAGCCGCGACGCGGGCGCACAGGTGTTTGGGGGAACATGCGTACCATCACGCCCGCGCCTGACAGCAGCCGTTTCGCTAATAGGCTAATTACTGTCACGTCACACCATGGAGTGAATTGCTTCCCTGTGGGGTAGAATTCTGCGTGCATCAGCAATACCTGGAATTTGTTCACCACCTTCGCTCACCTGGCTCCTCTCCCTGGTCCCGCACTACCTCCCCGTTTTACGGGGACCAAGGACGGTGACAGAGAGATGACCTGCCTGACAAAGGTCAAGAAAAAAAAAAAGAAAATATGGCACATCACTGCTTCACCTCCAAATCTCAGGGGACACCGGCGACTCCAAAAACCTAACATTAAATCACCCAGTTAACAAAATTAAGGTTTTTATTTAAACTGAAAGTTTAAGGTACTCGAATGATACTATGAACAAACTCCCCAAGTATCCATGTAAATCTCGCCTGCCTCTGTTGGACTGCACATACCGAGCGAAACAAACAAACTACACTGACGAAGCTTGTGCAAAATCTGCTTCTGCTGCCAGGAAGCAAAGCGTGGCAAGATGTGTCGTTCTTTTCACAAAATTCTGCTCTCCTGCGCCAAGCGCCGCAACAATTCGGCGCCGTCTCCCAACACATGGCTCCTGCAGGGAGCTAATTCCCACCCATTCGTGCTGGGCACCCCCCCAGGTTGGGTACGAAATGGATGTGGGGGGGTGCGGGTTATTACATTACTGAGATGTAGCAGGCCACACAGCTTTGCCGTTGGCTTAACGATACAAAAAACAGGCGCCGTGGGCAATTAAGACATCGGTGGGACAGAACAGCCCATCCGTCTGCTCGTCTCCAGTTAAGTGACCCCCTCTCCCATTAACAGAGATCCCGACAAGCACCAGAGGACACAGGGGGTAGGGTGCTGGATGCCAGCTTCCTTAGTGTAAACCCCATAACCGCACATTCACCTAAACACAGCCCTCAGCCATAATCAGACACAGCACAAAACACAAATATGGTTCCACACTCTGCTGGCATGGTTATAAAAGAAACTAAACAAATGAAAAATAAATATACAAGGAAACAGGAGAACAAACCTCTTCCCGATTTTGTGTTTTGGTATACCGCATTTAATTCGTAATAGCACCTGCCAGAAAAACGACAGGAATCCTCATTGGAATCCCCGATCCGGGAATATTCGAGGCCAAATGGACGACAGTGCAGGACTCAGACGTTCCTGGGGTTTGTGAAGGACAGCGGGGCAGGCGGTGGGGACTTTATATAGGTGTCGGGTTCCTTCGAGAATTCCGTGTGTGTCTGTGCGTGCATCAGTTGTTCTTCTGGAGAAATGGTCCCTTTTCTTTTCTGATAAAGACAGAGTGGAGTGTTGACAGGTGGCTCAGCAAAGCTGGCTGGCAGGGCTTACACGATAAGGAAAAAGTTTGGGGGGTGGGGATGGAGTTCAGTGGTGTTTACCAACGTGTTTAGACCCATCCATAGTGAAGGCCTCAAATGCTGAAGATCAAACGAAAACAGGACAAATTAGGAGACACATCAGTATGTGCTCAGTCAGAAAACTACAAACTGGCCCTAAGGAAAAGGCCAGTTACTACACAATATAACTAGCCATCCCACTTAAAGTGAGCCTCTAAATGATTTCTCCCACTAACAATTTCTTGTTTGGACTAAAAAAGAAAGATAGCTTCAAACCTTTATTATATTTAGGTTATACAAAACCAATGTCATAACCCCTTATACTAAGGTCAATTCAACCTCCACACTTACTCACAGGTGGATAGCAGGGGTTAATAGGGGTGACTAATAACCTCGAAAATATTAGTTATACATAAACCTCACAGGCCGAGTGGTTGGTTAGAACTCATGGGCTTTAATGGCACTTTAATGCCGGAGCTTAAATAATCTTCAGCATCCTGGTGTGCGACTCATTAAAATGAATGTGTTGAGATGTTACAGAGGAAACGCTGGCATAATGACCTTGCGGAGAAGGTTTCTTCAGGCCCAGCCTTGTGCCTCTCTCTGGGTAAAGTGATGCTAATGCACTGAGGTCACCAAGGGCCACGTCTGCAGATCTCAAGTACGGTGTGCCACTTCTGCATAACATCCACCGCGACTGCCAAGGAAGCTTCTCGAACACCACATGGACCATCTCAAATTTTACTTCCTGCTCTGGCGTCCTTTCAGAATGCAGCGAGGGGTGGCCTCCTTTATCACCATCCCGCCTCAATGCACTTGGAGAGAGATTTCGCTGGAAATGTGGAGTGTGGGGATCACTTTCAGCCCAGAGAGGTGGCTTGCCTCCTCTGTCTTCTTCCATTGGGAGGAGAGGACATGGAAGGCCGAGGTCAAGGTGCAGCCAGCGGACCTCAGAGCCAGAGAGCATGTGGCCAGAGGGTTTCTGCAATGGATGCTTTTAGAAGGATGCTGTTGAACCAAACCAATAAGGAGAAGAAAGGAATGGAGACGAATGGGCCTCAGAGCCGGAGAGCAAGTGACCAGAGATCTCCACCAAGGGATGCTCTTTGGAGGATGCTGTCGAACCAAACCAATACGAAGAAGCACAGAGCTGAAAACTCCACCTTAATGAGCCACTTCATTAGACTAATTAGCAACTGCTAAGGCACCACGACGTTTAGCTGTGCGGGCGAGGCACAAGGGGGAACAATGCCCGATGTGCGGCTGTTAATTGATTCGTTTGTGCTAATTAACGCATGACTTAACAGTATGACGACAGGATAGATTAGCATTTGCTATCCTTAGAACAGGCGTAGCAGGAATAACTGGAACACCCAGAAGTGTGGTACTGGGGGGGGTGTTAGTCTGTCGCTGGTGCTACAGTGAAGGTTTCCAGCTGGCAGGAAGTCACCGCGGCAAGCGAAAGCTCCTAAACACTGGAACCACGCTGACGGCTGCCCGAGAGCTCGGCTCTCGGGACAAACACATTCCTCACGAGGTTCCTGACAAAATCGGGCTCCTTAGATCCGTTTTTTTTTTTTCTTTTCTCCCAAAAGCAAGTGAGCCGAGATCGCAGGTGGAGAGAGAGCGCGGTTATGAGTCAGTGTTGCCACCTGGGGGCCCGGAGGCCCGCCTTGTCACTCGGCAAAAGGCTCTCGACGATTTGGCTCCATGCTCAAATTGCTACATTTCAGCAGACGACCCAGAACAGGCGCCGGGTGACGGGACCATCTGCAGAAATCGGCCCCGGGGTGCGCGCTCCGCACATTCCTGCAAATCCACAGAATCTACAAGGCTAATACCTGGGAAAGTCTTCCACGACATTGATGGACACCCCACCCCAAGATTGGTTTATCTTCACAATAGCGTGTGTGCATCCATTCCCCAATATGCCCCCCCCCCCACACCCCTGCCCCCAGCAACTCCAGACTAGGAGAGTGAGCCTGCATGAGATGCCTGCATTTGCCGGCGCGGTGACGTGACCTCGCTCACGAGGCCGCGTGCTCGCCTGCCGACATGCATATTTGCGCGTCTGCTCAGTCGGGCCGTCGGTGTGTGCATGAATCTGAATCCGGGATTACGCAGCGTGCTCCCAATGCGTCGGTCCGCCCTTGCCTCCGCTGCTGCGGTTTGGTGACAGTCCCGTGGCTCTGAATTGAAATCAAGCGCTTGGGGGATAGAGCCTGTTCTGGCGACTTCACGCTAATCTCCCTTTATCTGCCAGATTCCGAAATAAAACGGCCGTCAGGTTTCCAGATGATGCGAAATCGGGCAGCATTGTCAGGCCTACGCTAACGTGGTGACAAAGTTTTCAGTCCACCTGAGCCCCTTAAAAAAGCATTTCCCCGATTTATAATTGGGCCAAATCGGCCATGTGACCAGGAAATGTCAACCTCTCCCAGCCCACAGTGTTTAGTCGACTGAATCATACAGCAACGTCCGAAAATGCCACAGGGTTCTGAAAGGTATCGGGAGATGCAGGGACACGATGTGAGGAAGAGCAAGGACAAGAAGCTTGGCACCCCATGCGACTTAAACTAAAACTCCCATTCTGCTCCACGCCGGAATCCACTGGTCAGCTCCTCAAGTTACCCACAATTCTTTTCTCCCGAGTCAAAAACCACAGAAGGAAAGTGGATTCCCCTAATCAAGCTTTCGGCCCATGAAAAGCTTCTCTGCGAGGGCGTCAGGGACCATTCCTTGGCATGTTGAGACTGGGAATTAAGTATGTTATGTCCTAAACTGTAAAGGAATTTCAAACACACTTAAGGGTTTTGTGACGCTTGAGAGGTTGTGTTTTGAATCTTTTCACATGATTTCAGCCTCTATAACTATGAGAAAATGAAAATGAGTCAAGAGGAAAAGTAAACTCAGTAAGAACTGAATTCTTTTGTACTGAGATATTTTTGGACAATAAATCACTTAAAAAACGTGTAAAACTAACTCTGCTGTAATTGTTAAATCTTTCTCTTGCATGAAAGATAGTTAAGCATTTCATCATTTCAGCTTATAAACTAATTCAATTGTGTCATACTGACAGCTACTCAAATAAGAAATGTGCAAAAATTCAGTTCTGCAAGAATAGATAAAGGTATTTTGTGAATAAAACGTACAATTTTATCTGGGAGTGCTATGCTCTCAGTGTCAGCCTAAATCTCTAGTACACAATACTGAAACAGTCTCGGATTTACTTATTTATTCTGGAAAACTCACCAAGACATCAAACCTTACGCAGAGTGCAAATGCAGGCAGGAGGTCCACCTGTAGGGGCGCCAGTCCACATAGAGCTCCCCCAGAATCTGTCCACCGCCACCAGTTTATTTCAGCGGAGGGCCAAGCCGGCTGGGCAGCACGAAGTCTGAGCCGAGGCAGAAGCAAGGAGTCGCTTGCAATATAGTCTGACAATTTCACTGGTAGACTGAACCGGATAATGCCCCATCATTAGAGAATTACACTGCTAGTGATGTTTTCTTATTGTGGGAGTGGTCTGCAGCGCACAAGGCTGAAAGCTGGCCGGCCAGCATTGGGAGCCCGGCCGATCGTAAGGAGGGAAATGAGGATTAATTATGCGCAAACAAACCAAAACACACAAGACAACTGGCAGCCTTTCAATTGCCAAGGAGAGAGAAACGTCTCACTGAAGTCCCGTTTAAAGCTAAAACTGAGTACAGGAAAAAAAAACATACAAAAGGATTGATATCTGTCTTTACATGGATCGAACTATGTGCATTTTCTATAAAATCACCACTTTTGCCTTGCAGTTTTGTTTCCATTGATAAGGAAGGAGCCCAGTTACGGTGCAGCAGAGTCGCGTGGCCCGAAATGCGGGCGCCTGCTTGGCATCTGAAGTTTCGATCGCTTTGACCTGACAGTTTCGGGGCCGGTCAGCCATGGGACCGGTCAGCCACAGGACTGGTCAGCCTCAGGGCCGGTCAGCTTTGGGACCGGTCAACCTCAGGACCGGTCAGCCTCTGGGCTAGCACTATAGCTAGGGGTGAACTTGGGCCGTGTAGCGACATAACAGAAGAACTGACACTCTGAAGTCAGGTCCAGCCTCTGGGACGCCATTTCCCCTGCCCCGCCT
>JAODKK010000123.1:19350554-19363108 GCA_026774405.1 Petrocephalus microphthalmus | reverse complement strand
GACTCAACTTAAAACATCCAATGCAGCCACTTGCCTCACTTTTTATAAGTTAGATCTAGGTATTACTTTTTACAGTGCAGTCTGGTTGTTTGGCACACTGTGAGGGTGTGAGCTCAGATGAGAAAACACTTTGGTTTACAGGATATTTCTCTTTTAAGTCCAATTCTATACAACCATCTTTTCCAACCATCTCCACTTGATCCTGTATTTCAAGAATGACACAGAAGGGGCACTGAAGATCTTTGAAGATCTTGCACTCTTGAAGATCTTTTCATTGATATTAGTTTTGCAGCTTTTGAACAACTTTCTGAAAATTTCCTAAATACATATTTCTTAAGATAATTGCAGACCACACCCTTAAAAATAAAGGTTCAAGTTAGAACCAAAAGTGGTTTTTTTTAGAGTGCAGACACTTTCTCTGGTCTCAGTTACCAAATTTTCCTGGGGCATCGGATGTGAATTCAGCAGATAAGTTCCGACTGGAATGTGAGGGTTAGATGTTGGAGATAAGATTGCACACTTCGTCAGTGACTACAGTTATGTCCCATATAAATGACATATCAGCTGGACTTTCTGTGCAGTTACAGTGGAACTGAACTATTCATTATATACTCTACAATTTTGTGTGCGCTTTTGTTTCCTTGTCTAAAACCCAATAAAAATATTATTGAGAATATTTTTGAGAAAATATTCTTGAGAGTCTCTCATCTCATTAAGAGAACTATAACTGATTAATAAGAAACATACTCAGTCATCCAAACTGCCTAAAATATAATGACACACAGTCAGCTCAGGACATTGTGCTGATCGTATAATTGTGGTGATTATATAAAACAACCCAAGATGATTTAAATGTTTTGTTGAAGTCTCTCATAATATTTAATCATAATATTTCATATTTTTTAAGGAACAAAACATTCTATTGAACATTACAATTTTATTCTGTTTCAAAATCATCAATACCTTGTAACTGCAGCAAAATGATGCGTTTTGAGAGACTAAAACAATAATAGCATATAGGAGTCCAAAGATGAACCATTTCCCCCGAATGTGCACAGACATCCTGCCCCCTGTGCTGCTGCTTATATGTCTGGAATCTGAAGGACCTTTTCCCTCCCTCCAGGCTGGACCCAAACAAATGTCCATTCATTCAAGGCAGATTCCCATTAAGCCACACAAAGCATTCTATGTACCCCCAACACTTCCCAAACACATAAAAGCAGTCTAAGCTGGATAATGTCATGTTTTAGAGTTTTGTATGTTGAATAAGTAACAAATAGTCTACTGCCATTTGTTGAGTTGTTAGGCAGGTGATAGCAGTAAAGGGTACTTAACATGAATTGGCCCATATACATTAAACCAACGAAATAAATTGTTAATTTTATAGCAATTTAATATCAATTAATTGTAAACATGCATTACTGTGAGTTCTCCCCAGGTCCCGGATCTCGTTGTACTGCCAAAACCACAGGACACCAGACCACTAAAGAGGTAGAATAGAGTGGCAGGGGCATGTTTAAAGTCTTTGTGAAGATGAAACAACAATGTAAATAGAGACAATGACAGAAACTGAAGCAAAACAAAAAAAAACATGCACATTTCAGGGACTGCCAAGTACATAGTTTGCTAGGCTTAATCAAAGCAAAACGAAGCACTAAAGCACAAGCTCTGAGAATCAGCAAGACTTGGGTGGACTGAAAATCCACCCATATATAAAGCACTGCCATCTAGTGGCCAGAAGGAATCC
Source organism: Petrocephalus microphthalmus (assembly GCA_026774405.1). NCBI lineage: Eukaryota > Metazoa > Chordata > Actinopteri > Osteoglossiformes > Mormyridae > Petrocephalus > Petrocephalus microphthalmus. Next base: position 19,361,361 of record JAODKK010000123.1, on the reverse strand, counting down.
TGACAGTCATTCAAAGACGACCGCGTGGTCGTATTTTTTCTTTACATTTAATAAACTCATAGTGGAGCACGTGTAATGTTTTCCATACGTTCAATGTACAATGTGAGATGCTTGATATGTTTGTCCCACTATGACTCTCTAGCAGCTTCATAATAAGCAGCAGCAACGATGTTTGACTCGCAGCAGAAATTCTGGATTAACTTTGCACACACATGGGCATGGGCATTCATACATCCACTAAAAAAGACCAAATTATAAAACGTTAATACGTCCTGATGTTGTTTATTATTATGATTTTTTTGTTTCTTGTTTTGCAGTGGTTGCAAAGGTTTGGTCAGCATACCTGGTTCAAGCGTTCAAATGTAGGCTGTAGGCTACTTCATACCAACGTTATTTGCCACAGGACCCGACGTTAGCAATAGCATAATCATTATTTTTGGGCCATTTAAAATTAACCTTAAATCTGAACATTTATACTTAACTGTGACGTCATCTAGCCACAAAACAATGGTAAAATATTTTTTTTCTTTAAAGGATGTTACAACCAAATTCCAATTTCCTCACCGTACCTCCTTATGTCAGGTTTTGTTTCTGATGTTTGTTTTTTTGTTTTTAATGTTTTAATTTTAATGATGTAATAAAGAAAACATACAGATGGAGTTGATACTACTACTACTATTATTATTATTATTATTATTATTATTATTATTATTATTATTATTATTATTATCGTCATCATCGTCGTCATCACCACCGGCATCCTGTGATAGAGCGGAATCCCGTCCAGAAGGTAAAGTACAGTAATATCCTCTTGGCGAAAGAGACAGGCAAGTATGCTACATAGGATGAAAATAATATTCATCAGAATGTGGCCGACCACAAGGCATGCAGGGTTTTACTGAACAATGACACTCAAATTGAATAGCAGCGATACCCAGTAGCAGTTTACAGCTGACATTTACTTAATTTAATGAGGTCAATATCTACCTTTGGATAACTTAGAACCAGACTCCGCTAAATCGAATGTAAAATCTCCCTATCTGACACCGACGTGTTGTTTCAAATAAATCTAAGAAATTGTGAGCGGATGCATTAGTTAGTAAGAGTTTCATTCATTTGATTCATTAATTAAAAACAAATAAATAAATAAATAAATGAATAAATAAAACGAGAAAACATATAGACAGTTGTCTATAATAAAAACTAATTATTGTAACGGAAACCTAACAGAAAGCAAATTATGCGCACCCTGTTTTAGTGTTATTAAACAATAACCCGGCTGCGAGCCGTAATGCGCTCATCTTTTGCAGAAGTAATCGGAATTCCTGAGAGGCAGCGAAAATTGGTCCAATACTATGCAACACTTAAAACATTTCCAAAAGATAGTTTAAAACGTGGACAAAAGAGGAAACCCTTACCGGGATGTCGCTTTTGTCTTGATGCACCTATTTCCAATAAGTCCCAAAAAATTTCATCAAAAAATTTTAGTAGACAAAAGACTCCCGGATTTGCTGCCTTGCTGCCACTTTTTGGCAAGCTTTTATGAGTGCCCCAGTGTCCAGCTGGAAGCCTTAAAGACCGGATCCTGATGAATGCCTTTAACGCTATTTATTGTAAATTTGGCAGTTGTTCGCGTCGCGGGCGACCCCTGGTGGTAGGTTTTTATTTTGCTTCCAAACATTAAAATGAGTATAAAATTTTCCCCTACTCATGTAATTGTCCAAGTGTGTGCGAATGTGTGCGCGTATTACCGCATATTATACTGAATTCTCTCTGGTTAAGGGTCTTATTATTTTTGTCTAAACTAGCCGTGTCCCAATTCGGGAGCTGCATCCTTTAATGGATGCAGCCAAAGTAGACTTTGTAGGCTGTGTCCTTCGAAGGTCTGTGCAATGAACATTGGGATACTGGCGACTAATATAATTAAATTAATCTAAAGTGGAATCACTATAGGCTTCAAGAAAATAAAAACATATATCCCATGTTTGCACATTTCCATCCAGGACAGGTTGAAACCCACATGGAACCCTAAGCATGTTATTCTGAACCAGCACCACAGAGGGCGCTAGAAACACACCTGATTCCTTGCATCTCCTTGTGCTAATTACCACACAGCTCTTGAGTTCAGTCATTTGTAGTGGTACAATGAAAGAACTCAACTACGCAGGACTCCGGCCCTGCAGGACTGGAGTTTGACACCCCTGATGTAAAGCCCTACAGGATACAGTATGTCCGTGACAAAGTGAAACTGGCTTGCTGAGTCAGCACCCCCGCAGAGTTGGTGTTCTAGGGGGCCGTCAGTGTTGTTTAATGGGTTGACTGGCACTGCTTCCAACCTACTTAAAACCTGTTACTACAGGACACCAGACGACTTACACAAACGTGCATTATAGGCAATTTAGACATAGCATTTAGACTTACAGCATATCATTTGGCTGTAATAGGACATCTGAGTAATGGGGAGAACATGCAAACTTTACACACTGGATTCGAAACCCAACCTTGGAGTTGTGAGGTGACAGTGCTAGTATTTGGACATTTGCAAAATAAAATTTTATGGTAATAAAATCATAAGTAATAGAATAATGAAATACAATTGTAATATTTATCTGTGTGAAGCTGGGTGTTTACTGTGGATAAACCCTGATTTATGGTTGTTTGCAGATTCAACACATAGCTTACACTGTGGCCTACGCAAGTGGGTTACGCTGTCGCTGCAACATGTAGTTACATTTTGGGGGATATACGCATCAAACTACGGTATAGGAGACGCAGCTACGCCGTACGGACAGCGTCAATTCTACGCAAAACCATAAATCAGGTTTTAGACTGGGAGAGGAAATCACACTACACACACTACATAAACACATTCACATTTCACATACAAAGAGCCAGGGTTTGAGCCATCTGTGGATGGATGGATGGAATTTTAAATGTAATATTTTGCACGTGTGAAGCGCCTCAAAATAAAACCGCGTTGTGGTTATTTTTTAATCCACCAGATGTCGCCAAAGGTAAATCAATCGTACAAACGTTTTTCAACAATCGGATTTATGGAGTAATCCGATTTTTCTAGTAGGGGAAATCGGTTATAACATTTTAATTGCATTTCGCGGACCTCCTTTTGTGCTCATTTGTGAGAATTTGTTAAAGGATTAAATAAGTTAATACTGAACAGTCAAGTTTAACGTTTTGGCTTAAGAGTTTCTTTGGTGATAAGAACAAAATACCATTAATATTCTATCCATTCATCTCTTTTGCAACTATCTATCCAGTGCAGGGTTTTGGGAACGTTAAAAAAATTGTATCGCTATTATTATAATTACTAGGAACAGTAGTAGTGGTGGTAGAGTTTGACTTCTGTTGCTTACTGTTTATTCACTTGTTTTTGTGTGTATGTGTATTGCTGTTCTTTGTACTTGTGGCTTTATAACAGTTGTTCCGTTGTCCGAGACTTTGCGAAGTCAGTGACTTTGTAAGATTGCAAGACATGCTGTCGGAGGGTATTCTGAAGCGCGGACCTTAAGTGGACATGTGCTGGAGATATGATCTCTCGTTGCTCGCTTTTCCAAGGGTACTTAAGACAGACCTAATGTAAACAACGGGTAAGCCAGAGGACGCGATTGCGCCGCCTTGCATTAAGGTAGGCACCGCGTGCCCCGTTTTAAAGTCCTATAATCCTACACATTACATGGGCCATTTCACAATCCGTACCATTTCACAACTTCAAATCCACTTTTGTTTTTCATATCTGTGCCAGTTTCTTTTGTGTGTGTGTGGTTGACACTACAACTGGTACACTTGGTTAATTTCACATCAGTACTTTTATTTACATCACATTTATAACACCCTTGTTATTTCAGAGTTTAACGAAATTCAACAAAAATAATTACAAGTATTCAAAATATGGCCTATACGGGTGTACAGAAACATGTTCTATTAAAATCGGATGTCATTAAACTCTTATATAACTACTACGTCCCAAATATAGTATATATTCAGCCTGTGCATATTATAATAAGTGATATAATAACTGTTAAAACTTTTTAACTATTCGTGTTTTACGCTGATCTACTTTACTAGTAATTTTCCGTCGCTCAGCACAGAGTTTCCAAAGTGATCCGCGTCTCTTACTTTAAAGCAGACAAACAGTATTTAATCTTAATGGCAGAGCACGCAAGGTCCACCCATGTCTCGTAAGCCGTGGGCGGCACACGCCCGGGCCGCTTCTTGACGCCATTGGTGCAGCTGCTCTCCCGCTGTAATGATTTCCTCGAAGACCCAGCGCATGTTGCCTTTTACGCGTTGCGTGTCGGCACTGCGGAGGCCGTGCTGGCCCTTTAAAAGGCTGGGGGGCGCGTTACCCGGAGCTGAGTTTAACTCGGGGGTGTCAAAAAAAAAAAGTTACTTCGAGATCTGCGGGTGAACGATGGTGAGTCGGCTTTCCGTGCGTCGCTGTCAGCGTGCAGGGGGACAGCTAGTCGCGCTCTTTCGCTGTTGCCTGGCTCCGCCGGCGCGCCACACACGGCCGTTTTCCATTCGGCATTTTGTTGCAAACACGAGTAAAGATCAAGGCTCCCTGTCACGTTGTTGCTGTTCGGGGCTGCGGGTAACCGGGGAGACCGGAGCGCAGTGCAGATTCTAGCTTGCCTACTTATTGTGGCGGGGCGCAAGTTTGAAGTCACTGGAACCACATTTTCCGTGATATTACCGATCTTTCTTTCTTGTTTAAAAGTAAATGCTTAGTCCTCGAAGTAGGTGGTAACACATCTTTATTTGATTTGGAAAAAACAGAATTATGATGTGAAGTTAATGAAACCGTTTATCGCAGTGTGACTTTTTTTTTGGCTAGTATTTAATTTCTTATTATTTTCTATGATCGTGGGTGATATAGTGTGACTGCATTTCCTCTGATGGGTATTCACCAGCTAGTTTTTTTACTTACTCTAAACAACATCATTAAAGGAAAAAAGTCATCCGAAAGTCATTTTTATCGTGCTGTAAGCAGCATGAGTCAGTATCGGTTATGTGCATTTTGCTTGCTCTAAGCATGAGGCGAAATGTCCCTATTCTCTCTTTAAAAAAAAAAGTTATTTAGTATGTTTCCGCTTTTGTTATGACAACTGCGATTGCATGCATGTGTTTCCGTGCGTCAGCGGGGGCCGGGGGGAGGCAGCGCTCCGCGTCCGCCCGCCGCGGAAAGGCGCTGGCGGCGCGGCCGGACCCGGGGCGGCAGGCGGCTCTCCCGGACGCTCCAGCTGTTTAATGCCCGCTCCTTTCGTCGCCTTTTAAGCTGAACGCGTAAATAAACAAAGGTTGCTCCTCCGCGGCACGTGAATCGCGATCCCTTTCAAATGTGATCAAAACGAGCAAGATAAAACGCGACAATAATAATAATAATAATAATAATAATAATAATATAATTATTAAAAATAAATATATAAATTAACGATGGTGTAGTGATGCGTGTTGTACATCTGAACCAGGTCGTCCATCATGTAAAACTACAGCTAAACCAGGTCGAGCATCATGCAAAACGACTGAAGTGTTTTGCTTAACCTTGTCGACTAATGTGCCGCATATAAAGAGGAAATGCCCCTGTTCTTGCAGCTTAGACTAGTAAGACTGCAGTGTTGTTTTCTTTTACTGGTCAATGCGTATTTTGACTGTGGAACAGACCGGGGGGGGGGGGGGGCGCTCGTTGCATTTTATTAAATTATCTGTTAAGGCTTTTTTTAGAACTGGGATTTCTTACAAAGATTGCCAGCGTTTTCTGGTATCTGGTTTTCATAATGCTACTTTGTGGCTTGTTCTGTTTTTATCTGCCCTGAGCTCCTTATCAGCAGTGACTGCATTGTCCGTCATCAAGCCGGCCTAGGGAAGGTCTGCATTTGTCACTCACTGGAAGCTGAACTTCACTGCATTGTTGTTCCAGGTTGGCTCCTTGCCTTGATAGTATGCAGTTTTACACAAAACTTATAAACTTTCTTTGTGGGTTTTTTTGTACTTTTTGTGTTGAATAAGGAATAAGTTGGGTAATTACCTCCATAAATATGGTAACAATCTTTCTTTAACCCTTTAACTCAATCCAGACAGGAGATATGGGGGCTATATATGATATGGAGATTTCTTTTGATTTAATGGGGTCAGTAGCTCTGGGTTTTAGTATTGGGATGTACGATGAAACATTGGTTAAGGAGGCTGTATTCATGAGCCAAACTGTAACTTCATGAGAGTCCACTAGGCACCGCCTCCTATAGGAGCCCTACAAGGTGGAACTGAAAAGATTGTTTTGATGCGGTGGCCGTTGGGAGTTGGGTTTTACCGTTTAGAGCCGAAACCCATTAACCCGTAGGCTGAGAAAACCGTCAAGGCCGCATTTTTCAGCCGGCTCCCATCAATCAGGGCGTTCTTCCTCAGGGAAGCAGGGACAGGAAAAGGTAGGGCCCGGCACCGAGTGACATCACAGGTCAACGAGGGTCAAGCTGGCCGTGATGAGCTGTCGCCGAGACCCGGAGCAGATGGTCACGCAGAGGGGGCTCCTGTTTCCACTGCTGTGTGTGGCTGCTCTCACTGGGACAGCCTGGGGAGATGGACTCCTTCTCAGAACTTCACTTCTGAGCCCCCCCATTCCAGCAGCCCGGTCTGTTTCTGAGCAGCTGGGAGGTTTGTGGGGCTCAGCTGGCCGACAGCTTGAGATCTTGGCTAGAGTAGACGCTGGCATGCTCCATCCATCATGACCATGTGTTCAGGTTCCCAATGCGTGTGGGTTTTGGGTACATTTCCCCGACTTACCTGCCTCTGCACCTTTCCCCACATGCAGTACAGTTTTACCCAACTGCTCCCACAGTGTGCAGACATGGGGCAGACATCATGTGACCCAAGTTTCACTGAAGACTTATCCATTGAAGGGTTATCCATGGGTTAACCAAGGGGCTATCACATACTACCCCCTTTCTCAATGTGCTTAATAAGTGGGCATGGTTCATCGTGGCTGGGGGGTGCTGGGGGTTGCCCCCGGCAACATCACTTCTCCCTCTTCAGTGAGAAGTCTGAACTCCAACAGCTGTTACAGCTGGGCTCAGATTGGGGGTCCTCGTAGCCATTTTGATGTATATTGTTCCAGTTTTTATTTCGGACGGACGGACGGACAGATGGATGGATGGATGGATGGATGGACTGATGGATGGACAGACAGACAGACAGATGGATGGATGGATGGATCCTTAATTGATCCCAAAGGACATTTAAGGCATCTAGTAGCTTACACATATAAAAGACCACAATGCCAAAGGATGATAGGAAGAAGAATAAAAAATAAAAAGACTGACAAAACTGTCAATAATAATGATGATGATGGTGATGATGGTGATGATGTAAGGTACTAAGAATACTAAGCGCTAAGCGCTGATACGCAGTACTTGCCAGTGGCTGCCGTGTTGGTGCCGGGGAAAATGCCGGGAAGCCGCTGTTCCTGCAGTGTGTGCTTCCTAGGGCCAGTGCAGTTTGGGTTGCTTTGAATCCGCTTGATGCACTGTGTTAATGTCTTCTTTCTACTTTATCAGCCTGAATGTCAGCAGGGTGCTGTGGGGCTCCAGGCCCGGCACCCCCAGGGTGTGGAACTTTCTAGAAGCTAAAGGTCTGCCGTCCGCTGGCCGTAAATTTTCCTGCCTGCCCAGCAGATAAGCGCAGCTGTGGGCTGTTTTGTCCCCCCCCTCCTCCCACTCCCTCCCTCTTCCTTCTCTCTCTCTCCTGGAAGCATGGCCTTCTGCGACAGGATGGTTGCCTTCCTGGCACGGCCGGGACGGAGGGGCACAGTTCCATTCGGTCCGCGATAGTGCTTTGGTTCGGCGAGGTGAAGGAAAGTCCGGCAGACGGTTTCCAAGCCTCACACTTTCCTTTTCTGCAAATCCCCTCCCCCAAATGACCTATTAAGTCATTGATTTCAAAACTTCATTAAGGTAGCAGTTCTTGGTCCTTCTTCTCATTTACTCTAAAATAAATCCAGTATGGGCAAAGCCAAGCCTCTGGGTTTTATCTGCAGAAAGGGAACACAGGGTGGAGTTGCCTGTAATCTCTTTGATTGTTCTGATCTGCCTGTCCACGGCTGGTCAGCACACTTATCTGTCACCTACAGCTTCACCTCATGCCTGGCTGTGGGAGTTGGCGCGTCCTCTGTTGTGCTCGGCGGACTGCGTGCGTGCAGCCAAGAAACGTAAGACTTTGTGTGAACTCTGGCTGTTAGACTCCCCTAGTGTCCTGCGGCTTGAGAAGGTCCGGCAGGCGTGGGGGGGGTTAAGTCTCTCACGCTGATGTTGGACACACTCCGCTTTGTGGAAGGACACTGGGGATGTAGCAGGAAGTGAGTGGCGCTCTCCTCGCACGGCTGCTTACTGGCCGGCCCGCAGCCCCGCCCTTGTCGCCGGCTGCTGATTGGCCAGCCCGCAGCCCCGCCCTTGTCGCCGGCTGCTGATTGGCCAGCCCGAAGCCCCTCCCTTGTCGCAGACGCCATCCACAGCATCCGGCCCGTCTTCCTTCAGGAGGGCTTGCGGCAAGTTGCCACGGCACTGACGTCACAGAGACCCCTGAGGTCTGGCAAACCAAGAGTGTTTCTCCATCACAGACAAGATGTCTGCCCTCCCCCCTCAGGGCCCTTCCAGATGTTTGCATTAGAACAGTTAAATTTTGAAAGACACTAAAATCTATAATTAAAAAATCATGAAACAGATGTTTCAGATTTAAAAAAGAAAAAAACAATAGATAGGAGTCTTATAAGTTTAAAATCTTCGTTATTAACTGATACAACTTTTTTCCCATTCCTTAAACTGAATGTCACAGAGCTAAAAGGAGTTCTTTCTAATCTCTGCTGCAGTGCTGTAAGCAAAATCGGCATGTTGGGTGAGGTTGAGAACCTGCATTTCTGTGTGATGTTTGACAGGTTCGGTGGGGGGGGGGGGGTTCTGTTTGAGTCTGTTTGTTTGAGTTGTTGGCAAGCTTTTAGATTCTTCTGTCATGCCCTGTTCTCTGACTCGCTTGTCCGGAGTGGTGACTCGACTTTTCCAGGAAGTCTATAGCGCTTACTTTTACTTACAAATCACAGCAGATTGTTTGTGCCACATTTACACAGCCTTCAGAAGGCGGCTGAGAGGCCGCACACAATATCCTGCTAGCACAGAGGCACAGTGGACACCTCAAGTTCATGTTACATGTGGAATTTGCTAAAGAGTGGTGCAAATCAAATCAGTAGCCAACCCAGTGGTGCCTTCGTTTTGATGGATTCAGAGACTGATGTGCGACGGGCAGCCTAACAGTTGATGCATACTTCTGTGTCGAGTCGTCGCTGTGGGCGTGACGTAACACGTACTTTATGCCATAGCCTAATGCGCACTTTCCCAGAAACATAACTAAATGTCGCTGCACCGCAGACCACAGTAACTGTGATTGGTCCACTTGGATTGACACGGACACATCAGCCATCGCTGATTCACATAAGTGCGCCAGCATAAAACTTCATGATGTGAATGCCCCAATTTAAAAAAATTATAAAAAATTGTAAGTGCCCATTGGATACAATTTGGGATGCATCATTTCTAACATTTTTACATCCGTAAAATCCAGTTCATTGATATAGAATTGTATAAAGGAGTTGTTTACTGAATTGCAGTACTAGAGACACAAATATGGCTCCTTTTAGTCTATTTATGATTTGCTGTCTGCTTAAAAAGAACCAAATAAAATCAAACTCTCTGTACCATATTGAATTGCAGTGGCATCATATTCTTTTGCATCACATCGCATCATGTTGAATCACACTGCATCACAGCAGGGGTCAGTCATATTGTATTACATTAGTAGTTGCTTCATATTTCTTTTATTGTATTGGATCGTTGCCGATGCAGAGAGGTGTACGTCGCGTCGGCCTCAGTGATGGACAATCGCAACCTTAACACTAGCGCACAAGTATAAATGTTTGCAACAGTGCAGACCATTTTGCGTAGGTTACTGCGTAAGTCCTGCGTAGGCGGGAAGCAGAATTATATTAACTTAATTAGCCTTAACGGGAGTACAGCTTACAAGGGCCAGCTAGGTGCAGTCTTGGGGACTCTAGTTTATTGGTGGTTTCTTGTTTTTGAAGATAAATAAACGGGAGATGAAAGAATCCGTCCCGTGAAAGACGGTTTCGCTCTCCGGCTCTCCCTTGTTCTAGCTCATTTACTCGATGCTCCTCATTAGACGCTAACGAGGTTACTGTGTAATTGAGATATTTCGCCTGTAATCTCTTCAGCTCGCTGAACAACTTCAAGGCCTTAAACGTGGCTCCGCTGAGCTGAAAACGTGGGACATTAGGAATTTGGAAGAACATTAAACGGTTTAGCGTGCTGACTGTTTGGGAAAGTTTGTGCTAGTTGCTGATTTTTGACTGTGGTTTACTTTGGCTGGATGTAGTTGTCTGATTTTTTTGTGGGTGTCGATGCGGGGGGGGGGCAGGGGTATTTCCAACAGGAAGGAAGGTAAGTATTAATCGTTAAGCAAACGAGTGATTAGGGACGTCCCGGGCATCCTTTTCTTGATGAAGCGTCATTGTGTGTGAGCCTGTGACTCTAGGCGTGTCTCTGTTTCGGGCTCCCATGCCGAGGGTAAGATAACACTGGGGTCCTGGGTTCTGGGGGAGGGGGGTTTGGAGGTACTGGCTTCGCATGTCCAGACCAGCACCTCTTGGTGTTTGGCAGACGGCACTCAATTTGGCTGCCCTTGCGAAAGGCTTTGCTGAGTTTGTTAATGCTTATTTAAATTTCCCTCTGTGGGG
>JAODKK010000123.1:19236262-19247489 GCA_026774405.1 Petrocephalus microphthalmus | reverse complement strand
CTCTGGTCCAGACCCAATTAACGTGCTGCACTGGGATGATCCCCGGGGGTATAACCGCACCACATCTATAAACCGGATCAGGACCCCCCCCCCAATAGCTCACCATTACTACTTGAGTAGCTTGGACCGCAGGAGTCGAGATCCGTCCTGCGGCAATAAATGCCGCCTTCTCGAATATGTATTTTAAGACCTTTCATTTGTGTATTCATAAAGCCGGCGTATTTCAAAGGGATTTTGAAGTAGCCACATCTTGCTTTACGCGTTGCTTTGCCAAAGTCTGTGATTTGTATTTATGGATATAAATGTGATTAGTGAGAGAGGCGTGGATTCGGAGTTTGGGTCTAATTAGAGGGATGCATTATGACAGCTGGTTAGCAATCTGTAATCCTGACAACAACCCAGTTCATAAATTACAACAAAGTAAAGTTATCAAAAGCTGTTTTTTTTCTATGTGCCCGTTAAAATAACACTCATCTATAAATCTTTATTCTCGGGTCCAGAAGCTTTGGCTTGCGCAAATGTCGATTCTAGGGTTGTTTGGGATACAAAATGTGATGGCTCTGCACTGTTCAATAAATAATTGAGTGACCCGTGTTTCAAGAGTCCTATCTGACAATGTAGAATATTACAATAAACTGAAATTATTGTATGAGTGTATTACGCTTTCATACCCCGTAAACGGGAGATCCCTTAAATGATTGAATATGCTCGTTTTTTTATCGTTAACTTATGCTGGTGTATTTTCCCTTAGTTCGCTGTAGCCAAATTATGTAGTAATTAACCCGCACAGCAGGAAGAAGCAAGGTCATCCGCAGAGAGCAGCTCGGAATGCAAAATACAGCTGCACCTCGACTGAAATTGCTGACAGTGGGGTTATAGATCATGTGGAAGTGTGATTTTATATATCTAGATGCATGCACTTAACCACTCCAAACCGTTAACGTCACGTTTTCCAAAACCTAAAGAACAGACAAGACAGACACCTGTATGTACTATCTGCATTAGGAATCACTGATTTATAAGCAGAGCCGAAATGTAGCCTGTTGAAAGAAACGTTCCTGTTGTCTTACTTCTGCGGTGATGTGGGGAACGATATAGAAGGAGGCGTCTGATTAGTGAGGATGGATACAGAAAGCGGACACAGCCCGGTCTTATCGGATGAGGAAATAACGCTCTGTCCTTGTCTTACATACTGGAGAAAGGTCAGATTTGAAGGTTGAGAGAAAGAGAGAGAGAGGGGGGATAGAGTGAGAGAGAGAGAGAGAGCGAGAGAGAGAGAGAGAGAGAGAGAGAGAGAGAGGGATAGAGAGAGGGAGAGGTGGGGAAGGGAGGGAGAGGGCGTGTTTGGCTGGGCTGTATAAGGTGGTTACAGTTTGAAGAGGCGCTTTCAAATCGGAGAAAACTTGAATGGTGAAAGGCAAAGAAGGTTGGAGAGAAGTGTTTAAAGGTGTGTATTTAGTGAAATACGCGGTTCGATGCGTCTTTAGTGAGTCCGCGTATTTTCTTTTCCGGAGCCTTCAGTTTGCTTCTCTGCTTTCTAAATGCGGAGATTTGTGTGTTTTATAGAGTTTGTTGCATTTTGGGCGTTTTGTGGTTTTGTTGCAGATTCAACATGTTAACAAATGTTAATAAATGCTCGGGATTGAGTCGAGTCGGGATGGTAGCGTCCATCTGCCTACAGTGTGTTTTACGGTTTAGTAACATAATATGCACAGCGTTAGAGCATATATATATATATATATATATATATATATATATATACGTTGTGCATAGCAGACAATGCCACACGAGAATACATTGGCGATGAATGTTATAACGGGAGTTTAGGTAATTGCAATCGGGGTTCATACTATTAAGAAATGGGCTTAATGATCCAGCTGTGTCGCCTTCCGAATGGCAAAGGCGCGTCTTTATAAAGCATGTAGGTTTTCACGACAAACTTAGCAAAGGCGCCTTCGCCGCGTCTTCGTTTTATCCGCAAGTTCGAGATGCGCTCTGGACGCGCCTGCAGCTGCGAGTATTTGCAGACTTTCTAAGTGAATAAATGGCATAGTGTCCGTTTACGGTGGGAGTTCACGACTGGCGTGTAGATGTCGTGCAAATCAGTGCTACGATGTGTCATTTTATTTCATTTTGCCAAAATAATTTGGTTAGACGAGTGCTGGGCGCTGGCCGTGGTGCTGAAGCGTGTTTTATTCCCCGCATTAAGTAACCGATCGCTTCTGTACTGAACTTAAGCACCAAAGGCAGGGGGCTGTAGTTGCGATGCAAATGTAACATTTAGTCCTGATGGAGTATTGTTGTCTTTTTTCGTGGACGCTGGTGGCAAAGTGAGTAACTCCTCTGCATGCGCGCTCCCCGTGGCGGCCCGACGCCTTTACACCCTTCAGTAGGCTATGTTTCCCATGCATCCGTAAATGTGCTATTTTCTTTGGTCTCACGTCTGCTTATTGGTTTACAAGGGTTCGCTACAGCATTTAAAGAAGCACCAAGGTAGCCGTACGCGTGCATTACAAGCCCTCATTTAGAAGTCCTCATTTGTATCTCCGGCTTGCGCGGAGCTGACCCGCTCTGCGTGTAGGTACAGTTTAGATGATATCGCACTTTCAGATGCGCGCTCTTCAGACATTCGGTCTATAAAAGCTTCAGAACATCCGAATAGATCTGTCGTGTTCCTGTCACTCACAGCTGCGACTCGCTTCTTTCGATGCCCATAAATCAAGCTCACAGTTGCTTATTTGCTGTCTATGAAAAGTTGTCTGCTCCCGTATGAATGCAAACAAAACGTGGTGCAGCGGAACCTTTTTCACACACAAATATACATACAAACATTTAATAATCCATGAGTACAAAAACTCACTGTACTTACTGTACCGCTTACTGTAGGCTACCATAAGACGGCAGTAGCGATTAGTAATTTTTTAAATAAACTATGGAAAGGATTACCACCTGTCGCTATCAGATCACTAAAGGTTCATCAAATTTTCCCAGTGGTCACAGAGACGTAGTCGGATCAGCTATCCGGTTGCGCACAATCATTTTCCCTGAGAAATAGCCTAGTAGGTTTTGCTTCGTTTTCTTTTGTCCAAAAAGACCAGATTGCTCGGTATTCCCAATGGACGTGTACTTCTAAATACACAAAACAGTTAAGGACATTACACATTTTAATAGTTTGTTTTTAAATTTATGCCCAGTCCTCAGCCAAATCCTCAACACTACTACAAAATATCGTTTCCAGTCGATCTCCGATGAGAACCTGCCACATAAAACCCAGCCATTGCTAACATCTAGACTTAATCTCCTGGTTTCCCGTTGCCGCGGCTTCGCGCACTTTTCTCCGGCTAATAAGGGGCGTCTTCACTCCTGCAAGTGACCGACGTACAAAATCATCCCTTTTAGGATTCGCTGATCCCCCCTAAACATGAAAAAAGACGCAGCTTGCTCGATTAACCTTGTATTACTCTCTGACATGGTCCACAAAATGGGTAAACAGCGTTTTGTGAGCTAGTCTTATAGAATTACATTTTTGATTCACTTGTCACGGTTGGATAAAAAGTAAGCAAACAAACAAATATGAGCAAACACCCCAGCCTATTTTCTGAAGAAAAAAGAAAAAACCTGTTTGAAGCGGTGCATGAAATGTGCTGCGGTTCAATTATTTTTTTTACTTTGTTGTTTTATTCCGTCACCTATGGTGGAACCTAATTAATTCTGCACAGAACCTTTCGGTGATGGACACGCATTCTCAAAAAGGACAGCCGTTTCCTGTTTTGTACACATAGCAGATGGCAGTCAATCAGCAGAGTCGAGGAGGGGCTGGGAACCTTAAATCGGCCTCAGTTCCTGTACAGCCCCCTGGGAAAAAATGCCATATAGCTGTGTGACAGCTCATGCTAAATGCATGGCCTTTCAGGGGGGAGAAAACAGGGCAGTTAGCGACAGGCATTGTTAAAGGTGGCCTTACACCTCATGGGACTGAAGGATAATCAGTCAGCAACTGCTGCTCTGAGAGACACCTATAGGGCAGTCCTGCTCTGCCACTTAACTGCATGATTTTCTCTTTTACTCGGAAGGGTCAATTATGATAAATTTCTAGCTTGTTTTCAGGGCAATTTAATATATTTCCAAAGGCTGACTTCAAAAGCAATTTTGTTAAAATTTTGAAATCAGGATTTTTTTTTTTTGCATCAGGTGGGAACAAAAGACAGATTTTCAGCTTTGTACTGGGATGTGGTCATGGTGCCTGGTTCCTGGGCAGGCTCTGCTCATTACATTATCACAGATGAAAGGCCGGGCCCTGTGCTGGAGGGTGGACGCCTGGTCCATTGCTCAGCCTCTGTCCCCCATGCCGGCCTGACGAGTACCAGAAATCCTGACCTGGAAACGCACACCAGTCGACGCCTTTCTACCTCGGGGCCTCCTCGAGGAAGCCGCGGTGGCTGCGGTGTCGCTATAAACCCTAACCCCGCGTTTGCGTAGACGACCCAGCCACTGCTGCCTGCCACAGATTTAAGGAGCTGCTTGACTGGTAGTCTGACAACAAAGGGATTTTGGAAGCTTTTTTGGAAAGATAAGTGGGACTATTTGGCAGGATGCAGAGCACGGGCCTGTCTAGGATTTTAGCATTGTGCGTATGTGTGTGTGTGTGCGTATTTGTGTGTATGTGTGTGTGTGCATATGTGTGTGTGTGTGCATATGTGTGTGTGTGTGTGCGTATTTCTGTGTTTGTGTGCATATGTGTGTGTGTGTTTGTCTATGTGTGTGTGTGTGCGTATGTGTGTGTATGTGTGTGCGTATTTGTGTGTTTGTGTGCGTATGTGTGTGTGTTTGTGTGTGTGAGTGTGTGAGTTTGTGTGTGTGTGTGTGTGTGCGTATGTGTGTGTGAGTGTGTGTGTGTGCGTATGTGTGTGTGAGTGTGTGTGTGTGTGCGTATGTGTGTGTGTATGGGTTTGCATAGATCACATTTGGGGACCAAAATTTCCCTGAAACCTGAAATTTCCCTACTTTTGGGGACATCTTTTCAGGTCCCCATTTGGATAACCTCAATTTTATAAAAATCTGTGAATGCAATCAAAAAAGTAAAAATGCCAAAAGTCTTGTATTTGGGTTGGTTACTTATGGTTAAGGTTAGGGCTGGGTTGGGGTTAAGGGTGTCGTGATTGGGATTAGGGTTTTTCCCATAGAAATGAATGGAAGGTCCCCATTTAGATAGGTACGCGGGTCTGTGTGTGTGTGTGTGTGTGTGTCTGTGAGGGCTGGGGAGCAGCTGGTATCACTGAGCGGCCCAGTTGACGTGGGGGTGTCTGGAATTGAATCGCTATGGCATTGAAAAGCCCAGCAGACAGAAGCGTACCTTCAGCTGGGGTGGAGGGCCCGGTGGAATCGGACCTGGCCTGATCTGTGCCAGACACCTCCTGGTTGGTGGTGGTGGTGGGCTGAAGGGAAACAGGGGCGGGGTTTGTCTCCCTGACGACCAGCGAGGTTGGCTTGTCCTTGGCGGCATCCTGGGTGAGCTGTGCATTCTGGGAAAAGGAGTAAGTTGATGTCTATATGTATCTTACATGAAAATCAGCAAAGTGGTGGTTCTGCTGTGTGGCTCTTACTGGGCCGGCCGCTGGCTGGATCTGGAGGTTGATCGCCGTCAGCTGCACTGGTGCGGCCTTGGGCAGGCTGGGCGGGGCGGGTGGGTGTCCCAATGCCTGGGGGCTGATGGTGGAGTGGAAGATGGTGGCCTGCTGGCGTGGCGCAGGCGGCCGGGGCAGCACCGGGACGGAGACGGGCTGGACGGCCTGGGCCTGGATGGCCTGGGCCTGGGCCTGGAGGTGGGGCTGGACGGATGCGGTCTGCAGGAGCTGGGCTGACGGCCGCTGAGTCACCTGGGCCTGCTGCTGGATCACAAAGTGCTGTTGCTGTTTGTGCTGCTGCACCAGCTGGTGAGGATGAATCTGTGCGTATGCTGGAAGAGAGCCAGGCGGAGCGGTGAGAAGCCCATCACGCAGAAGCCGCCACGCACGTCCCTGACGATGCAGAGGGCAGGCACCTGCCGTGCACACAGACCCCTAATGATCCAAATACTCCTCAAGAACAAGCTAACAAACAAATCCACAAAAATCCAGATCCCCATCAGACACTATTTCCTTACAAACACGTATTTAAAAACCCACAAACTGCTACTATAAACAAATCCTTATGATCCAGATACCCATCAGATATAAAAAATAAAATGGTTGCTGTTGCGTCACCCAGGTGGGCACTACACAGTCGTGGTGGTTGAAGTGGCTTCCCGTCGGTTCTGTAAAGTGCTTTGGGTGTCTTGCAAAGCACTATATAAACATAACATTCATTCATTTTGTACAACCAGTCATAGTACACAAGCAAATCTTCATAATGATCTATGCAACCACCAAACAAGAAACACAAAATCGGGCTACATCTATTTGTTTGCATACAAGAGGAGATATGTACCTTCTACATGAAGCTAAACATAGCTTAGGTAGATTCTGTTTCAGAAATCGCGTCATCCACAGCATCCTAGCAGCCCACGGCTGAAGACTGCCTCTCGCCCCAGGAAATGTGAGCCATCCTCACCATAGGGGCTGGGAGATATGAGGCTGGATGAAGGCATCTCACAGGCCCACGTTTCGGGAAGCTGAATTGCATGAGTCTGGGCCCAAAACACCACCAGTCCCCAAAAGCATCCCACATATTTCTCCAGAACACAGATGAGGTTCCCTGGCTCTACTTTACGCCTAATAAATAAACCCTTTGTTGTTGGCAGCGGACTTGTAACCAAGAAAGTGTCCCAAAGGGGGTTTAGCTCCCAAATTTGACCACCAATTTAGTTGAAGTGCCTTTTTAAATTCTTTAGTTCTCACGGCAAAGTTTTGCTGCTAGCTTTCCTCTGAAAACAAACCATGGCTTGCTTGGTTTACTGAGGAGCGTCATTGCTTGGGAAAGTGATCACTGTAGGATAGGACTCGCAGTGCTTAAAAGTCATTGCTTGGGAAAGTGATCACTGTAGGATAGGACTCGCAGTGCTTAAAAGTCATTGCTTGGGAAAGTGATCACTGTAGGATAGGACTCGCAGTGCTTAAAAGTCATTGCTTGGG
Organism: Petrocephalus microphthalmus; assembly: GCA_026774405.1. Lineage (NCBI taxonomy): Eukaryota > Metazoa > Chordata > Actinopteri > Osteoglossiformes > Mormyridae > Petrocephalus > Petrocephalus microphthalmus. The sequence continues at coordinate 19,240,380 of JAODKK010000123.1, read as the reverse complement.
AAAGCGATCACTGTAGGATAGGACTCGCAGTGCTTAAACAGGGAGGCTAATTTGGTAGTCTCTGCTGCCTGGTTTCGCAGCCCAATATTCTGCAAGATAACTTTAAAACAGAGAACAATGTTCTCTTAAGAAGCGCGCAGATAGACTTCCTTTAAATGATATCATATTTGAGCTGTAAATGCCCTCGCCGAGTTCCGGAACATTCAGGGAATGACTGGAAGTTCCTTTGTTGGGTGAGAGTGGTGCTAACTTTAACCAGTGACCGCCGAAGGGACAAGATAAACATGAAATGGTTTTCTAAACCAGTTCACTTATTCTTAGTCTTAAGGGTCGTGGATTTGGGGGTGTGTGTAAAGCAGTCCTTCTGACTGCCAGAGGCTTTCGGAAGTGTTTAATGGGAAACAGTGAAGGGTTTGGAGGCCGAGAGGAGCTGGCGGAAACAGCGGGGGTGGTGCTGGGGCTGTTTGTTCTCCCAAAACACTGTGGGAGAGTGAATACAGATGACTCAGACCTGCCCCGTGCGCCGCTCCAGGTTGCCTGTGGCTGGACAGACACACACCTCGGAAAATGCCCATTCTCAGGGGCCAGTGGGATTCAGTTGTGTCCAGATGATCTGGCCAGGAATGAGGTGTGGGGCTGGTACACTCTGCTTTCTGATCCCACCCATGTGGAAAAGAACAACTGTAACGAGTTATGGGCCCCCTGGATTCCGAAAGTGAGGGAATGCTGAGCGTTGATGTCACATAGCGCTGTTTCCCCGCCCAGTCAGCCCACGTTTTTGCCGGGAGGGACTAGCTGGGGGTCTCCGAGGATCAAATTGGGAAACACTGTCACAAAGGATCCAAGCACAATTCTTAGTTTACAAGCTCCAGCTTGAAATAAGAAACACCGTCTACCGTGCTTACAACCCGTTTCCTACGCCGAGCAGAGTGCCAGCTCCTCTCCGTAATCCCCTCAGACATCTGCCGTTTTGTGCCTGATAATCGGGGCCGGAGCGCAGAGAAGCACGTGTTCCGGCAGACTGACCACACAGTCTCCAAGCCTCACGTGTGCCCACCCTTAGGCTCGGTTTCATTTGTGTCTTTAACACGGGTGTCATAATTCAAATATCCCTGCATAAATCTACTGGTTCCTGTTTATACAGGAAATCTCACTTGCTGTGTAACACGTCAGTTTCTTATTATAATCAATTACGTTCTACAAATATACATTTATTCATTTTGCTGTGCCTGATTTCCTGAGAGCGAAGGCTGGGCTATTGCTGTTTTCATGACACTTCCATAATAATGGTAACACAGAAAGTGATTCCCTGGTGGCATGGTGGCAGCCATTACCAGCAAATGTGTAGATTTTAAAAACAATGTGGGTGTTTGGTGTCTGTTTTTTTGTTTCCTCTATAAAAATTCCTCTCTGGGAAGCATGTTGCAACAAACATTCTTATATAGAAAGTCAAACTGATTGAATCATCAGTTCATTGACTGTTTAATTGTTTGTCTGTTTGATTATTACTGCACATGAATGACCAAATGCTGAATCCCAAAGGCAGCTCATAACAGGAGATTATTTTGCCCTGGAATCTTCTAAAACTCGTCAAGCCTCAGTTAGTTTCTTGTTCTGCGTGTGTAGGTTACTCCTTCCTGGTGGGATCATTAAGTCCCTGGTGTGTGGCTTTCTGTGTGCGAGTGTGCATGTGTGCTGTGGGGGTGTCCATAACAACCCCTTCAAATCCTCTTTGGCTTGGTGGGCGTGTCCGTGATGGTTCTTTTAAGGCAAGCTCTTCATCTAAACAGGATCCAGCGCAGACAAACCAGCTTTCCCATGCTCATGCGAGCATGCAGCTGAGATTCTGATACCATGGGTATCATGAATAGACGCTGGTAGAAAATGAGAGGTTTCGGGAAATTTTAACATACAAAATAAAAACAATTGGTTGCCTCATCAACACATTCCTTCAGAGCACCGAAAGGTCAAGTTTTCAATTAGGTAAATTAGTAACTGTAAATAATTATGCCCTGCATGGATAAAAAACGCAAATATATGTAACACACTCGCAGTACAGACAGACTCATCGTGATCAGGGAGACATGTCAGCCAATCAGAATGCGGAGATGGAAGAGGCTATCCAATTTTCTGGGTTTCCCCAAAGGGGGCGTGGCTGCACCACGGCTACCAACACATGGAGGCAGAACAAGCCAAGAAGACACAAGTTTCCAGACAATCCAACCTTATGAAAATCAAGGTACTATTAGCCACAGGAAACCCGAGGACAATAGTGGGCAATGGTGCCAAGGAACTAGGAGACAAAGGTGTTTCTGAGGGAAATTCCAGCGAGGGACCTTGTGCTGCTCACTGGAGTTATGTGCTAGAGGTATGCTGTGTTCTCACAGCCAATGTGAAACATAGTATTACAAGATCTCTTAGACAAAATGCCTGTTAACTATTTCAATAAACCAATCTCAAGCATAAGTAACCAGCTGCAGATATAATGGAATTTGGACCTTTGTAAGAGAGGCCACAGCAATGCATTATTGGAGTGTTTGCCAGCACGTCTTCCCACCTGGAGCGATGAGGGGATGGCTGCTCACAGAGGGACCATTACGGCTCATGTTCACGAGGTGTGTCTCCAGCCCCTCCCCCTTCTTCCCCGTCTCTACAGAGCCCTCGCTGGTAGCACTCTTTGCCCCAGAGCTCTGGGTTGCCTGGGTGGGGCCCTTGGCTTGGCTTGTGGGCTGGACGGAAAGAGGGGCTTGCTTGAGGCTCAGGCCCTGTAACTGTGCCTGGGAGGGGGAGGAAGATGCTGCCCCCTGCTGGCTGCGGATAGCCAAGTTCTGTACCTGGGGGCCAAAAAAGATGGGTAGACCAAACAAAGACCTGTCATGACAAATTTTTACAAATAAACCACAAATGACTTTATTGTCGATCATTGATTTTTGAAAACAAGCTTTTTATGAGTTTTCAGTTCTACCAATGAATGCAGACACTCCTTAACTAATACAATCAGACCATTCTTCAACCCCCATAAGCAGGGGTTGACATAAGTGGTATGCGGGTATGCATGGGCGGGATCAATAGTAAAATGCGCACCCATGTGTACTCACGTACCACTTATGTCAACCCCTGCCAATAAGTCACAATTTAGATATATATAAATTCCCCCCCTCCCCCTATTCTACAGAGACTAGCCCGACGACCTGTTAGTAATGTGTATGGTAGGGAGTTTTTACTTAAGTCCAGATTTACTTAAGTTAAATTTATGTAAGACGGTTGTCTGTACTGTGATTTTTCTGCTTCATTTATAATAAAAAAGTTCACTAGAAAGAGAGTGGGAACGAGAGAGGGATAGACAGTGTTTTAAAATCAGCAGTAGGTTACAGTTTTGGACCTCCTCCGTCACGAGGCCTGCAGATATCAGGCTTGGCCTGGCAGTGACACCGGGTTCTCACACATCCAGGTACGCGCCAGTGAGTGTGTGCGTGGGATATGGTGTCCGTGCGTGTGCCTGTCGCACCCCCAGTACCTGCGCAGTGGCAGACTGCTGCCCAGCGGACTGTGTCGCGGCGTCCGGCTGGACCGCGGTCACGGTGGCGGTCGGCGTGAAGATGAGCTGGGGGGACAAAGGAACAGCACGGCCTAGGCTCCTAGCTACTTGCACAAGGTTACTTTGCTGTGCCTGGAAATCACACATCAGAATACAGTGCCTCTTAATCACTGCCCCCTACTGGCCCAGCCAGGGACGCACATCCAACAGCAACACAGGTGCAAATTCCACCTGTCCGGCCTGACGCATGAAAGCGCAGTATACATTGTGATATATTTAGTAAAGAAATATGCACAGCAACTATTCACAAATATCAGACTAAAATACAAAACATGCCAGTACTCAAATACTGATATACCGCATATTCGCTGTGCTTTTTGCTTTATACTCCAATATATTCACATGTAAAAATGGCTTGTACACATTCACATATTATACAGAAATTATTTAAATAACATCTCTCTGTACATTAGCATAAACATTACTTGTCCTGCATTAGTAATTACAACGTGTCGCTCTTGGAGTATATATGCTGACTTTTAGTCTGTTATTTTGTCTCATGCCCTCCCATCATTAATTC
>JAODKK010000123.1:18866036-18876135 GCA_026774405.1 Petrocephalus microphthalmus | reverse complement strand
TATATATATATATATGTTTTTTTTATTATTATTTTTTTTATTTTTTTTTCAATGGTGGTGGAATTAGCAAAATCATGCGACTGCCTGTTTGGCCCCAGAACAGTCTTATTTCTTGTGGAAATTTGTTGCCAGTTACTCTGAAAATGCCTAGGCTCTTTTCCAGTAAAAATCACAATTAAAAGTCTGGTGGGTGTACATGAAACCCTGCCCTTCTTTTAACCTTGTACTGGTGAAAAACCAGAAAGAATAAAGATTTATTGCATAATTTTTCATTATCTGAACAAGTAACCAAACCATATGTCATAACTGAACCAAATGGGCCAGCTATGACCATTTTAGGTCTATGAATAAACTGAAAATCAATTGCACATCATATTTTTATGAATATGGTCCGTACCTTATATTGTTATTAATTGCTAAAGAAAGATGCTAACTTTATTATCCAGATTAGGATTTATTTCTTAAGGGGACAGTTGGGACAAATATGACTAATTGCCCCCCCCCCCGACCGGATTCAGAAGCACTGAACTAAAACCACGGAGACTTACCACAAAATGCCTCCTTCAATACCAGGCTTCACGTTTAGCGAGTGTGAGGGTAGCTTACAGAGGAGTCAGCGCTAAATATGATCATAGATTAATGCGTGAAAACGTGTGTAGCTTTTGAATTCAGCACTATTACAAGTTCATACCTTATGCTCAATTCGAAAGCTGTGACATATGGATTTCATACCCAGGAGACAAATTTACAACCTCGGTTTGATGCATGCATACAGATCCAGCTTTCATAGACATCACGTAAACGCGCAGCACTGGCACTGCGTTAAGATTTCAGCGGGTCATTGGAAATCTGGTCAGATGTCTGGAACTGCACAGCATATCCCACTACTGATATCAGCAGATCTTCTGGACACTGGATCGGATCCTTCATTTACTTGACATATCACTGTGAGTGCAGATGGTGGAATCCCAACCGATCATTTCCTGGCTCTCGCTGCACAACAGCTGGTGGACAAGAGAATTACAATGCAGCAGTACAAATTAGGTACATTTCCTCTGCTATTCTCACTCTATAGCAGAGTTGTGAACCTTTGGCACTGAAAGAAAGGCTCTTGGTATTTGATCTTTAGGGGGGAAAAGTGTAAAGTCAGCTGGAATTATGTTTCATTGAACTCTGCATTCAGATGTTACATAAACCTTTCATAAAAACCTCACAGATAAACAAAGAAGTAACATGGAAACAAAGCTAATATGCAGGATAAGGACTATTCTTTTGCCTGCAGCAGATTCTAGTCATCTACCATTTGCAAGCTATCTAACTAGTTTACTGCATTCTAAATGTGTTTTGGCAAATTAGAAATTTTTACACCCGCTGATAGGTTCGCCTGTGGTCAGCGTGAAATCATACAAGCTGCCCAGCGTGCAATTAGCTGAAACCGGCAGCGATGTCAATAAACGATCGATCGCCGCTAATTGTTTGCCTGCCTACTCTGCGTTGTGAAATGCGGTGCGTTTATTCACCATCATGGGCCAGTATTTGTTCACCTGCTCCGAATACTGGCACCGAAGGTTCGGTTCTGCTTTGGTCCAGATGATACTGAGCACCCTAATCCAGTGCATCTACGAACCGAAAGCAGCGAGGTATAAATGAGCTGAATGTGAGGTATAAACCACCCCCCCACTGCCTAACACCAGAATTTGGACAGAGGGTTGGGACAAAAGTGGATATGCAATGGAGAAGATGCTGGAGAAGCCCAGAGGGAGAAGTCCTTTCCTGTTTTCTCATTATTTTAGCTCCCAATAAATGTGTGGTCAAGACAGCTGAACAATTCCACAGTCCAAAGTGGAAATCCAGAATTTAAACAGCATTTCCACACTCAAGGATGCCTTCCAATGATTGTCCCGATATCTGAGAGCCGCACCAACTTGAAACTCAATCTGTGTAACCGCAAATGAGAGGAGACCGTGGGTTCAGCAGACAGTGCAATCCAGGGAAGATTTTCCACCTGAATCCCGTCACCCTTCTGTTCCAGAATAATCTCAAGTCATTTGTTTAGGATATTATGGACAATTAAACATCGACTTGTCATGAACAAATTATGGCACAAATTTCAATCAGTCTTGGTTGTAGTTTTGGTTTAAGGGTATTGGGGGGTACATTTTAGTAGGCATGTGTTTTATTTGTGGCAAGGTGGCTCAGTAGGGGGCACAGTTGCCTCACAGCTATGGATTTGGGGGTCTGAGTCTGAACTGCTCTCCCACATTGTCATCCTCCCTCTGCTGTTTAGGTTTCGTCTGGGTATTCCCGTTTCCTCCCGCAGTCTGAAGACGTTCAGCTGGGTGAACTGTGCTCTCGAAATCGTCCCCTGCATCACCGTACAGGAGAAGTCGACTGATGGATTTCTTTTCCTCGCCTTCTGTGAACTGGCACCGAAGAATATGTGTTCAAGGCAGCAGCACGTGAAACCAAACCAAGAAACTTGCGGGAGAGAGTGGTCCATGGTGGGCGACTAATTTGTGCCCTGGTCCCACCACCATCCCACCACAATCCCACCACCATTGCCAGAAAGGCAGGAGTCCCTGTCCTCTCTCTTCCCTTCAGATCTCATCCCAAGCATCAAAGTTGCCAGTCAGGGTTGCTAGACTGTGGCCAAGCCCTTCCCACGAAGCCTGCGCCCTGGTTCAGCAGAAGGTGCAGACTGGCGGTGAATTCCAGAAAGATCCTGGAGAGCTGAAACAGTTCTCAGACTAATGAAAACGTTTGTCAAGTGTATTTAAACCATAACAGCTGTAAATCCTAGGGGTTTTTTTATATTGTATTTAAAAGTTTTTTTTTTTTGGAAAACAAAAGAGCAACAATCGTATCTTCAAGATTTTTCACACAGACAGTGTGGAGAGCAGAAGTCTCAGGGAATTATGAAGATACACATTCAGCTGACCTGATGATTGCAACAGATATTGTTTTATGAACTATGACCCTTCTGGAGTTCAAACTAGTCTTTCAAAGTAGTGTTCATGCCATCAGTTTTTCTGTTGTTTTTTCTTTTCTACTCCTTAAAAGGAAACAGTTTTCACTTTTCGGTGGCGATATCCTCCAACCTATGGCTGGCTTAGCAACACTGTTGACTCTTTAGAAGAACCAAAAAAAAGAAACATGCAGTAGCTGCTTAACTCACTAACAAGAACCCAACCGATGGGAATAAATTAGATGTGAAAAAATAAATAAGAATTTCAGAATGCACTAAACCCGACCATACGGTTCTCTCCTGTCCACTGATGCCAGGTGTCCGATCACAGCTGTCCATCTTGCCAGGATCCAGGTTCAAAGACAGAAGCCTGACTCGCAAAATCTGTGCTGGAAAAAGACGAAGAAACACCTGGCCAATCCCCCGCTTTCCACCATTTCTCCGCCCTCCAGCTGGTCTCCATAGTAACATCACGGTGCTTTGGATGCCCGCAAGCGGCACGGAAGCAGTCTGGGATCAACTAAAACTCTAAACAGTACATTTCAAAGAATGTGTGAATGTGTTTTACACAGGCCAGCTGCACTTTCCCATGATTGGAGAAGGTTTCTCCGACATGGTCAGGGTGAGGGTTGGGGGGGGGAGGGGGGCTTCCAGGATGCTGAGCCCTCAGCTGTCCTGGGCCATGGCACACAGCAGCTGCTCCACCTTGTAGGCCAGCCGCTGTTTTCTGGCCTGTTCATCCTGCTCCAGGGCTGCCGTGATCTGCAACGGAGGCAGAGCGAGGGACATACATACAGAAACATTTTAATAAAAATATAATGTGCAATTAGTTTTGATTTTACGTAATTTATAGACCTAAAATGGTAATAGTTTCCATTTGGTTCCTTTATGACAAATACTTCAGTTATTTGTTCAGAGATTAAAAAAATATGCAATGAATCTTTATTCTTTTGGCTTTTTAACTAGGGCAAGGTTAACAGAAGGTCAGAGTTTAATTTACTTTTAATTGTGATTTTTACTGAGACAGAGGCCTGGTGTTTTCAGAGTGACTGGTAACAAATTTACAGAAGGAGAAAGGCCTTTTTAGGGGCAAAGTGAAACGGAAGCAGCTCCTTTACAAGAGGCATACATTAGTGCGCAGACATGCACTGCAGAGCTAGCAAAATCAGACGCATCCTTGTAGAAGAGGCATACGGCCGTGTCTGACAGCCACAGGAATCAGTATCTTTAAGAAAGGTCTGTGTGACCTTTCACCTCGACATCTTTCCATGCTGATGCGTTACTGCAGGACTTAATATTATAATAATGTCTATGTGACTTGTATAGTTGGAGGATTCAGAATGCATATATTATAGTATACACCGTAGATGGTAAATAGTATATTTTCAGAATTTGGCTTTGTTACTTCCTGTCTTGAAAGAATTGCAATCATATAAACTCTAAAACTAACCAATTACTCCTGGAAACAATTGAGTAGTCCATAATTAGGAAAATGTTTACATAATTAAAAAATAACATTGTTCATTTAATTAACAAATATACGACACAAGATTAGTACTAAAAAAATTACTGGGTTGATGCCCCATGCTGGGATGTTCCCTGTCTAGTGCCCATAGCCTCCGGAATAGGCTCAGGACCCCCCATGACCCTGAACAAGGAGTTTTGGAAAATGGATGGATGGACGGAAAATTGCTATTACAATTACTAGCGAACTCCTCACAAAATCCGTCACGATGAGTTAAAACTGTCAGGACAGGTTACAGCCCGAGAACTCCCGACGAATCTTGAATTCATAGAGTATTGAATTGATTGACAAGCATTGTTCTGACGGGGCTTTGATGGCTGGCGCCCAGCGGGTGGTCCGCTTCGAAAGCGGCGGGCCCGCCAGACGCGGCCCAGCGGAGCTGCTCACCTCCTGGCTGTACTTGCTGACGTAGGAGAAGATCTCGTTGAGTGCGCTCAGCATGTTGAACTCGGCGGAGTGCAGGCGGGCTTGCTCCGCCAGATAGGCGTTCATGTCCTGGTCACTGATCGCTGGCAGACGGTGGATATCAGAATAGTACCTGGAGCAAGGAGGTAGCCACATGCAGCTGTAAAATCGACCATTCACCTTTTATTTAAAGTAAACTATATACAGTACTGTGCAAAGTTCTTAGTAAAAAAAAACGATTAAATGATCTTAATTTTGGTGTATAAAAATATTTTTCCTATCAAATGTGTCACCTTAGCCATTTCAAAACCCCAAAACACCCCAGCATTTGCAACAACCGTCCAATACACCCAGGGAATTTGAACTTGACCACTACCCCATCTTGCTTGGCTAATAAATACCTAATTAAGTTAACTAACTAATTAACTGAATTAATTGTAGCTTGTGGTGAAATTTAAAGCAATCTCGGAATTGCTGGGCTGCCCCTGAGGAGAGGTTTGGGACCTGAAGCGTGGTTCATTTAACCATCCAACAAGATATGTGACTTTTTGGAGAACAAAAGTAATTCTTGTTTATTTTTGTGTTACTCTAAACTTACTTATGTTCTTAGATTGTTCCCTGTTCTGAGCACTTACTACCCAGATAAACATCCTTAGACGTATTATTTCGCTACCTAAGACCTTTGCACATAACTGTACGAATGCTCTGGTGGCTCAGTGCATGTCACTCTGGCTTTACACGTGAGTCAAGGTTCAGATGCCACCCTGGCTTTGTGGATGGGGATTACTTGTTCTTTGCTGGCTGCTCTGGTTTCCTCCAATGAGGTAGCTGAACTGGTGTCACATGATGTGTGATTATGTGCATGCGAGCCTGTGCTATGTGACAGACTGGCATCCTGTCCCTGATGTGCCTGCCGGTGACCTGTGCTTGGTGGCATAGGCACCAGGCTTACTGTGAGTCTGTATTGGAAAGCCGGGTATGAAGAATGGATGGATGGATATTTCTAGCCGGGTATCAGGACACTGTGGGAAACCTCCTGATCATTAGGCAGGTATGCAAAGCCAAATCTTTGTGAAGAACCCATTCTCCGGAGGAGTTACCTCTCCACCCAGCTCTTGTAGTTGGGGATGTCCTTGGCGTAAAGCAACTTGTTGGAGGGCGAGTCCTTGCCGAGTCGGTGCTCGGAGGTGGAGCAGGAGTCCATGAAGGTCTGGGCCACCACCGAGAGGCAGGCGTCCGTGATGCTGCTCTTGTGGATGTCAAAGACGAACTGCGGATTCTTGATGACGTTCACCCAGAAACGCAGAGGCAGGCTGGGGGCAGGGTTTAGGAAGAGCACTGGAGTTATAAACTATAGTGTGACATCTCAGGCCCAGAATACTTCATCATAGCACAGCTTGATACCCGTAACTGAGCTTAATAAAAAAGTGGCTACATGTGGCAATGTTCTGTCACACCTCCATGGTTGGAGATAGAATCCCAAGTCTACTCTCTATGTGAAGTTTGCATGTTCCACTCTCTGTGTTCTGTTGATTTCCTCAATCAAAAGACATGCAGTTAGATGAATTGGCATCTCTAAAAGTGTGTGCAATGCACTGTGGCCTAAAAATGGCTCCCTTGGTAACACTAGACTGGATACACAGCAGAAAAAGGATGGATGGATTGAAATGGACAGATGGCAGGTTTTACTATGAGCTATAGGCAAAAATCTTAATTCACTGCTAATAGGTGCTCGTTTTACTTACACAAAAATGTTCAGAGGCAAGAATGAAAATTGATTGGTTCAGAGAGGTAACCAATCACATAGACTAACCAATAACCACTAACCAAGATATATTGGTCCCATCTCCTCTAGTTGCTTTGACCAACCTCCTCTACAATCTGATTGGTTCTCTCTCAGAACCAAACATTTCTCATTTTGCACTCAGAACATTTTCATGGAGAAAGAAGCCATAAGGAATATCTTAGGCTTCCTGTACTGGAGAATCACATTGGTTTTTTTTATTGTTCATAATCTGCAGCTTTTTCCCTAGCTTGCCTGCAGGGGGAGCTCACCAGTTGCTCTTCCACGTGTGACGCACATCCATGTCGTGGATGCCGTGTCTGTCGGCCTGCTCGTCCAGGAAGTCGAACATGTACTTGATGGCAAGCGGCAGGGTGCTGCCTCGGTGCGCTGTGCTGAAGAGGGTCTCAAACAGGTCGTCCACGAACTTCTGCAGGGTGCCCTGTTGGGGGAAGTGTTACGTGAGCCTACTCCCTCCATCGTCCTGCCCCGAGAGATGCCCATCGCCAGCAGTGTGCGAAAAGTCAAGCGAGTTTGTCAGGTTTGCTCCAGTGAGGGTGAGCTAGGGGTTGAGAAATGAATACAAATGACAGCCATAGCGGGCAGATGGCGACAAGCAAGGAAAACAATAAAAGTGTTGAGTCGACAGAGTGGGCTTTTTATGCTATGTCTGCGAGCCAAGAGTGATAACGAAACTCCTAAAATGTGGCGTGTTCTCCCCCATGCTTTTTGGGGGGCGGTACCTTGGTGGCCAGCAGTCTGGTGAGGTAGATCTCGGAGACCATCTTACTGCCGCGGTCGCCCTCCTTCTGATCTCCGTGCTCGTGGTTCTTCACCAGGTGCCACACCTTCACGCCGCTCTCCAGGTCGGGCGTGATCATGGGGGCTCGGGAACGCAGGCTGTCAGGACTACCCGAAGTGTAGCGGAAAGCGGAGTCTGGGGGGGGGGCAGAGTTAGGGAGACAGGCAGGAAGGAGTTAATTTCCCATCAGCCCCGGGTCGTAAGCCCCCGCAGAAATGCCTTATTGTGTGTTGTTTTCCCCCTTTCTTCTGCATAATTTGGGCGCCACTAATCCTCCATTAAAGAAGTGCTCTGCATCCGCCTCTCGTGTTCCAAGTCGGCTGGCGTCCGCTCGGCTGATTCACACCCCCGCCAGCTCGCTTTCTGCTCCGCGCCGGCGGCCGCGAGGCGCCGTGCGGGAGAGCTAGCGGCACACTGAGCAGCAGCCAGTCTCGCGCCGACTCTGGCGGGCAGCCCGCGGTTACCTGCGTGGCCTCTAGGTGGCGCTTTTGAGTGAACCCCCCCCCCCCCGTTGCCAAATCCCAGCAACAACTGGCAATGTACCTGAACCATACTACTGTACATGCCTTAATTAGAGAAGATTCTTAAAAGATAACTCTTTACATTTCTGGGAGATAATTCATGAGTGTGCAATCCCTTCCTACTTAACAGAGTGGGTAAGGCGCTTGACTTCACCAAGAAAAATTGCTACAGGCTATTTATAATTAAATCATTATTAAAACCATTATTATAATTTTATTGCTGGTTCTTCTTCATTACTCTGGTAAATATTATTTGACCCTTGTGAACAGGCACAGTAACGGCGGTAAGTGTCCATGTCACCCCGTGCCTGTCTTCTTGCCTAATTAATCTCATTTTCACCACCTCCTTACAAACCTTGACCCCCCCCACCCCCACCGTTCTGCTCCCCTCCCTATGCGCTTCCACTGGAATAGCCACCGATTAACTCCAGTGCACCGAGGCAAATGGGAAACTGGCGGTGAACAGGAGATGTTATGCTTCACAATTTGCTTTTGCTGGGAACCTCACCACATGTAAAGTATCACGCAAACACAGCTGCAGACCCAATACGATGCACAATAGCTGAAATGCTGCACTTACGCAACCCCCCCCCCCCCATATCTGAGATGAACTGTCAGATTCACATGCCTGCCTGATTTAAGCTGGTCTGAATGATACATTAACCAGTTGAGGAGCTTAAAACATAGCCATCTCCTGAGATCAGTGCCATTAATCAAAAGCAGGAAGCTCTCACCGTATCGGCTGATGGTGCGGGACACGCCTGCCGAAGCAGGAATGTTGTAGGATGAAGTCTGCTTGGGCACCAGGGCGACCATGGAGCGGTCTGAGACCTGCAGGGAAAACACAGCCTCCGTCATCCCTGCTCAGGTCCTGCACTAAAACCGAAAAGCCAAGAAAACCAAGAAAATAAATCTGATGGCTCCTCTCCCAGCACTACAATGTCATTTTGCCCCCTGTACAGGGACCAGACCTCTGTCCCCTTTCCCTTGGTGAGGGGTACCGACTGGCTTGCCAGCAGCCTCCAAGGTGATGGTCGCTCAGATACCGCATCCAGCAGCTGGATGATTTTTCTGTGGCGGGACGTTCAGATACCGCATCCGGCAGCGGGGCGATTTTTCTGTGGCTGGACACTCGGATACCGCACCTGGCAGCGGGGTGTTTTTTCCGTGGCGGGTCGCTCGGATACCGCATCCGGCAGAGGGGTGATCTTTCAGTGGCGGGACGCTCGGATACCGCATCCGGCAGAGGGGTGATTTTTCCGTGGCGGGACGCTCGGATACCGCATCCGGCAGAGGGGTGATTTTTCCGTGGCGGGATGCTCAGATACCGCATCCGGCAGCGGGGCGATTTTTCCATGGCGGGACACTCGGATACCGCACCTGGCAGCGGGGTGATTTTTCCGTGGTGGGATGCTCGGATACCGCATCCGGTTGAGGGGTGATCTTTCAGTGGCGGGACGCTTGGATACCGCATCAGGCAGAGGGGTGATTTTTCTGTGGCTGGACACTCGGATACCGCATCCGGCAGAGGGGTGACTTTTCCATGGCAGGACGCTCAGATACCGCATCCGGCAGAGGGGTGACTTTTCCGTGGCGGGACGCTCAGATACCGCATCCGGCAGAGGGGTGACTTTTCCATGGCAGGACGCTCAGATACCGCATCCGGCAGAGGAGTGATCTTTCCGTAGCGGGATGCTCGGATACCACGTCTAGCAGCAGGGTGATCTCTCCGTGGCGGGATGCTCGGATGCCGCATCTAACAGCAGGGTGATCTCTCCATGGCGGGACATTCGGATACCGCATCCGGCAGCAGGGTGATCTCTCCGTGGCGGGATGCTCGGATACCGCATCTGGCAGCAGGGTGATTTTTCCGTAGCGGGATGCTTGGATACCGCTCTGTTTCAGGCAATCGCAACACTCTGGCCTCGCACTCGACCCCCCCCCATGCCTCCTGGGTCTGCTGAACAACAGTGTGAGTGTAGCTGGAGAAAGAGACCCATGGGGGCGTATTAGAGATGCCCCCGTGGAGGAATCAACCTATTAATAATGCATATCCAATTACCCCCACCCCTCACGGGTAGGGGCTGGTGTGGCACTG
>JAODKK010000123.1:18797486-18807935 GCA_026774405.1 Petrocephalus microphthalmus | reverse complement strand
GGAAACCGGAGTACCCGGAGGAAACCCCACAATGGCACGGGGAGAACATGCAAACTCCACACACATGGAACTGGGCCGGATTCTAACCCTGGTCCCAGAGGTGTGAGGCGACAGTGTTACCCACTGCACCAGCGTGCCGCCCCCCATGTAATACCATTAAATATATTTATACGGTGCCCATAGGAATATGAAGAGTATGGCAGGCTACAAGCTTATAAAAGGACTTTAGCCAGCCCATTTCTCAGGAGTCACTCTGAGCGGACCACACCTCACAAACCCATCTACAGTATTGGGGAAGTTACTCACAAAAGTAATCCATTGCAAACAGGTTCACGTCCAGAAAATACAAATCCAGACCAAGGTTTTGTTTCAACCAACCAGTTCAGTATAAAGAGTCACAGTCACAGAGAACTCTACTGGTTGGTTGAAACAAAACCTTGGTCTGGATTTGTACTTTCTGGACCTGAACTTGTCTGTAATGGATTACTTTTGCGAGTAACTTCCCCAACACTCTAAGCCAGTGTAAGTGTAATAACAGAACTGCTGGCCAGGCCCTAGATTTTCATGGGGAGGGACAGGTGGTGATCAGTGCTATCAGGATGCCATGGGGGGTGGGGGGGGTAAGGTATGTCAAGCAACTGCATACCACAGAAAGCAAAATACACATCACCTGTGCTTCCAATCATGGCTTCTTTCTGGGGATCTTCGAGTGATTTCGTTTTTTTTTTATTTTTTATTTTTTTTGGGGGGAAGGCTAGCCCCGCTCCCCTCAAGGCCCCGCCGGGCTAACCCAAACCAGCTTGTCCATTCCGCCCACCCCCCCTAAACTACACTAAGGTCCCCCTTCCATCCTCCCACCCACAGCCGGCATGAGCCTGCTTTGCCTCCCGGTGCGAGTGCTAAAGTCTCTCCTCTTGGGCCGCTGCTGACGGCGTAATGGATCGGTAAGATGGCTAAATGGCCGACACGGGGCAATATCCGAGAGCGGCCCTGGGAAGGCAGCGTCAGTGGAGTCTTCTAATACATAATACTTAAAGAACAATTCACATCACTGTAAAAAGAATACCATATTCAGCCCAGTGCGGTTTCGGCCGTTTAGTAAACATATGACATCTACAGTAGGTCTTTTAAATATTTGCCAAAAAATGCTTAAATAGATTGGTAGCCATGGAGGAAATTATAGTACTGAAATGACATCAGCCAGATACGCACATAAAATCAACGCAGAAAATATGTTCTATTTTCTCTCCCGCACAGGATGTAACCAGCATCAGGTGACCAACCAAACACAAGGTCAGTGTATTAAAACCCATTTCCTTCATCCAAACTCAGTCCAACATCTGTCCTCCCATCCATAAAACTACAGAACCACTGAGTCAGATTTTGCTAAATATACAGAGCGGTGGTGAGGTTTAAACATAACAGAGTGAATAAGCTTGAAGTTGCAGGAGCCTTGCTAGCTTGCCATGTATGTTCTTAATAAAGGCCCGTTATTCCGAGAGACTCTCTGTATCATTATTGAGATTCGGTGGAGCGTGACGAATCCCCCCAAGCTCATAAGAAGGGAACATGCTGCACTCAGCAGAACTCCTGAAAAGAGGAATAGGCACGGGAATACCCACAATGCCCTGCAAAACACGCTGCAAAAGGGAACAAACACAGCGCAGTCTTATAGTCTGTGTTACATGGCTGCCGGTAGTCATACAGCTGGGGTGGGCAGTCTTACAGGACGAGACAGTGAACATATCTGCTTGTTAATCTGTGCAATCTTACGGAATAGGATAGTACAGTCTGGTTATGAAGATGTCGAGTCGTATTCATAGCTGGACTGTGATCCCCTGCCGTAAAACTACAGGCAGTGGAGTCTTGTTAAAAGAGGAGTCTTAGACTGCGGCAATGTAGACAAATCTGGTTATAAGCGATTCTGTAGTCTTACAGTAAGTGATATAAGATTCTGCAATCTTATCATATATGGTAAAAGAATGTGCTCATTAGTATACATGTATTGGGGGATGGCTGAGTTTGAATATTACTACAGCCTTTTGATGGGTATGAAGATGTCTGTAGTGATACAGTAGGGAATAGCTGAGGATAGTTATAAAGATGTGTGTAGTCCTTAGAGGCAGGAATAGCATAGTCTGTTTATGAAGATATCTCTAGTCTTACAGTAGGGGATAGCCAGGTCTGATTATAAAGACGTCTGTAGCCTTACAATGGAGTCAGCAGATACTCTCCCAGTGCCTGCCTTCAGAGAATATAAGCTTCAAAGTATATAAGCTCACGGTTATCTGCCTGCTTTCCATTGAAGCTGCAGTCCAACGGCACGATGGCTCCCAGCCCGCGCCTCTGCGAGCCCGTGATCTGACACGCGGAGTTTCTGCCGCGCGCTCCGCGCAGCCCAACGGGTCGCCCCCGGCAGCGGGAACCGGACCGGGGATAAGCCGGCACCACCGCCATAGCCTGCGCAGTTTTCTCTCAGGCTTGGAGGCCGGAGAACTAAAAAAAAATAAATATGGCAGCCAGGAGTAGATGCGGCCGGCTTTTGAGGGGAGACAGTGGAGATTGACCGATTAGGCTAAGCTGACCAGGCTATCACAGATCTGAGCTAATCCTTCTCAGCAGCCCCTCTCATCCTGCTGAGACCCTCCCTGTTGGACCCCTTTATCTGCCTCATCCGGCGGGTGGATTATGTCTCACACGACCGCCCTCTTTTGTCCGCAGCCTCTCCTGTGACCCAGGGCCGACGGCCCGACGCGGAGACGGTTCCTGAAGCGTCGGGCCTGACCGTGACAACCTGTCCCGCCCACAAACCAGGAAAACGGGACGGAGAGGCGAGACCCGCAACCGATCCCCTTGCAACGGGCCGTCGTGCTGCATCTCGCTGTGCTCTGGAGTTGGACGGAGCTCGATTTCCCCCACTCCGCTTTGTTCCGCGCCGCGGCGGCAGCACGGAGGGGGAGAGCTCACAAAATGCAAAGCTCCCGGGCCAAAATACGCATTCCCGGGTGCCGGGCCGAGCCCAGCTGGCTGGGAGCCACGTCCCAGGCTGTACAGGAGCCGTTGGAGACTAAGTGGTGGTGGGGCACTCCCAAGCAGATGTGCCCTTAAAGATAAAGGTGCTGCGGGAGACAGAGACGGGCCTCCATTGTGCCGGCAAAGTGGCCGTCTGTGCAGAGGCTCCCCTCCCTGCTGACAGCGCCACGGCTCTGCAGCTCCTCTGAATCCACTGCTCCTTTCCTGGGACATCTTATCTAATTCCCTTGCCTTACCTGCCCCTCCTTGCCTGGCACCAAAGACTGTTGGAGACTCCCGGAGCTCCTTATAGAGCTAGTCCTCAGCAGAGGTGGAAAGTTCAGGTTCAGAAAATATAAATCCAGACCCAAGATTTTGTTTCCACCGACCAGTTAAGCAGTGGTGGGCTGAAACAAAATCTTGGTCTGTATTTTTCTTTCCTGAATCGTAACTTTCCACCTCTAGTCTTCAGGTACAGAAGGAGCCAAGCTGGCTTAGTCACCTTTCGTTTCTGATCCTCTGGCACAGGATATCCCGTGCTGCCCCCTAGCTGTGTGGAGTCTCATGACAGGAGTACAGAGGCATTGAATCAGTGATGGGATGGTAGCTTTTATTATCTATCTAAACTCTGTCAATATTCTCGGTGTAAACAAATGGCAATTTTAAGGGCAGAAAATGAGAACCAGCAGGTCGGTAAGTGTATACGGGTATTGTGATGACTTTGTCGGATATATTACCAGCTAATGAGAACTAGTCATGGGTGTTTACAGTTACACGATAATTGCATTCCACATTGTAAAACATAAGAATTAAATCCAATTAAACTTCTAAACTTTTCGGCTGTTAAGTTAAGCTAATTATGTAGCTTTCCCCACAGTGAGATGAGGAAAAGGGGTTGAAACCTCCAACAATGCGGTTGTAAAACTTTCTCCAGCCCTAGTCATGTGTCAGCATTTAGGGCCGTGGGCATAAAGCTTTGCTGACATCAGGAGTTGTGGACCACAAGAAGGAAACCAGGAACTGAAGCGTAAACCGCAAATAAGCAGAGCGACCCCCGCGCCGGCTGCCGGGAGCCGCTTTCCGATGCCCACCTCTGCTGCGTCGGCCAGTTCCCTTGGAGCCCCTCTCACCCCCAGGAGTTAAACGCTGACCGGGAGAAAAATGCTGAAAGTTGTGACAAACGCTTGGCTGTGGGACAATCACAGGGCGAGGAAATCTTCGGGCGGAATCCGCCGTTCACCACCGTCGCGTACTTGTGCCAGGATGGATGCAAATACCGGGACGATCTAACCTCCACGAAAGAGGGACTCTGTAAACCCCCTCCTCCGCCCGCCTCTCTCCCACGGAGGAAGTCCGCACCCCCTCCAAGCGAACCAGATTCTGGTATAAGACTGGTGGTAGAGTTAAACCACCAGCGGCCGTAATTACCCAGTGCGCCCAGAAAAGTGACAGCTTTTATGGGACTTTTTAAGAGTCTGCCGTTAATGCAGACCAGAGCTTCTCCATCTAGGTCCACAAGAGCCTTATTCAATCGTCTTCCGGAGCTGACATTCGCCCAAACAGCTGCCAAATGGATTGCCGACCAAGACAGGGCAGACGAAGCCAGGCACACACTCGGGCACCTATGCATCTGCCAAGATCAAAAGACAAAACCGCTCCGCCAGGGCCAATGACACATTACATTAACACAGCAGATGCTTACCTCCAAAGCGACAGGTAAGTGTGAAAGCCTGAGGCCAGATGACAGGGTCAGCCAACAACAGGCAGCCCAGAGGGCCTCGCTCAAGGGCCCAACAGCTATATCGTTATTCCGCCAGCCGTGGGACGCAAACCCATGACCTTCAAGATTGAACGCTGAATTTTCCCACTAATCTAATACTGCCACAGAACCAGTATCCGATCCAATTCCAGGCTTCTGCAGATTGTACATAGTGCGGCATGGTAAGCAACATGGTAATTATCACCAGGGCACATGGAAAACAAGGCATTATCTCATGGGCCCCAGATGACACCAGTCACTCGTAAATGATGGGCAACCTTGTGTTGCTCTCCATTGTATGCCTACATCAACACCAGACTGGGACACAGATGATGCATTACAATAAATGATGATTAAAATAATCAAGTATGTAATAAATGAGGATGGCTCCTGCTATGTTATGAGTCTGACAGATCCATTCATCCTAAAAGCTCTTATTTAGGGCTATGGGGCTGAGAATGTTTATTCAATGCGTGAAAGGCCACTCCACAAAATGACTTCAAAGGAACATCTTCTTATGTAAAAATTAGACATCAAATAGCAAAATTGTTTTAAAAAGTCTCAAATATTGCAGAAATATCTATGCATACTTAATCCTTATTCAAATTCCTGCCTTTCAATGGCAGCAAGTCAGCGGCAAACTTTGACGGCACTGGAGACGAGGCACTGGAGGACTGCATGTCTCTGCGGGTAAGCGTCTGAGAAAGGCAGGCTTCTGTTGCATGCTGGGAAAGCTATGTGATACGCTTGACCTATCACGGGGCCACGCAATGCCACATGGGCAGTCGGCCATTTCCCCGGGGCTCTACGGCTTAGTCATTTACAAAGTCTTTTTAAAATTTCATAGGCTAGGAAGCACGAGTGCTGTGCCGCTTTCGGCTTCTGGTGGCGGGGGCGGCGGTGAAGCTGCGATAGGGCAGAGCGCGCCGCTTTTGGGAGGGGCAGAGCTGAGCGCCGTACCCCGACTGAGGGTCACGGTAGCTCCTACGCACAGACACCCACGCGCGCACACACCAAACCCCACAGGCCCGTGGCCGGCCCCGTCCACAGCCCGGGTGGCAGGCACGGAGGTTTCCATGGCAACACTGTCCCCCACGCCAGGCAGGGGACCAACCCAAAGGCAGTAGATGCCTGGGCATTTATCTTTTCGTTTAAGGTAGAGCTTGGCTCCCGTATGGGAACGGAAGTGGCGACCGAAGCGAGCTGACAACCTGACAGCGTCACCCCCGTAACACCAGTAAGCTTGAAACTCTACCTCTGTTGCAGACACGCTCACACACACACACACACACACACACAGAGCGAAGATGACAGAGCAAGTGAGGGCCGGTGGAGAGCCGGGCTGACGACCTGACTGCGTCACCCCCGTAACACCAGTAAGCGTAAAACTCTGCCTCTGTTGCAGACACGCTCAGACACACACACGCACACACACACACACGCACACACACAGTGCGAAAATGACAGAGCAAGTGAAGGCCGGTGGAGAGCCGAGCCGCCTGACCTGACACTAAAAACGAAGCTCCATGCGGTGATCTGCTTGGGATTAGGAATGCATACTGATTTAATGGGCTAGGATGGCACAGCATCCATCCATCACCCAGCTGCTTACTGTGTGTTGGGGGGGGGGTTTGGGGGGGCTGGTGACATGCCGCATCAAGGCTGCCAGTGAGACGACAGCTGCTTGGAGATTTCACTCGTTACATTTGACCCACTGACCACACGAGTGGGGACATTCCAGCAGAGACGCAGGGTGTGTTCCGTGGGGGGTGGGGGGGGTGAACATGTGTGTCTGAAAGGCAGAGTGTGTGTGTGAGATGCAATTTCCTTTTCATTTTCTTGTTTATTGCACCTATTTGAATTTACTTCAAAGTCACTGTTACATGTTTTTTCTTTTATTATTTTAGCCGTACAATAATGTACTTAGAAAATTACAAAAGAAAAAAAAACTGCTTTGTGTGTGTTCATTGACGACTCTGAAAGCCCACGGTACAGCAGGCACAAGATTGGGGTGGGGGAGGTGGGCAGACTGGTTGTCCATCGATCTGCAGGGAGACGGTGAGCCTGTGCGAGTCACATGCTGGGCATGAAGCACTCTAACTGGGAACAGGAAAAACACACCAACGCCAAGGACGGCATATCGGGGGGCCCCGGTGAGAGAGACGGAGAGCCAACTGGGGGGCCTGGGCTGTGTGCCGTGTGAGGTTTGTGATGCCAGTGAAGTCTAAGCGCTGTGGTTTGGATTGGGGCTGCAAAAAAATACACCCCCTTCCAAAAATGCCCCGGTCAACAACTTTTATCATGGATTTAGGCTAAGACTTACTGACCAAGGAATAATGTGAGGCTGAGCCAGTCGAGTAGCTCTGTGTCAGCCATGATGTCACTCCCTTAGAGGGCTACAAAGTTAATGGGTTCAACCATCCACCGGGAGGGACAGGGGTCTGTGCCCTGCTTTGCTAATATAAGTAGGAATGAGTCAGTGAACACACACACACACACATGTTTGTATTCCTCTTCCGTCCATTCATTTGTATGGGAAAAACCCTAATCCCAATCACAACACCCTTAACCCCATCCCAGCCCTAACATTAACCTAAGTAACCAACCCAAATTCAAGACTTTTGGCATTTTTAGTTCTTTGATTGCATTCACAGATTCTTATACATTTTAAGTTATCCAAACGGGGACCTGAAAAGATAGTAGGGAAAAAAGTAGGGAAATTTCAAGTTTTACCACACTTTGGGGATATTTTGGTCCTCAAATGTGATCTATGAAACCCCCCCCCCCCACACACACACACACACACACACATACACATTCATTTGCAATTCTATGTTTGGGAGGCTTACCCATTGACAGTCACTGCGCTGTAATAAATCTCTAATCCCTTTGTATCAAAAACAGATGAAAACAGATAAGCAAAAAAAAACATTTTGGCATTCTTTTTTTCCCCCTTTTATTAGAGCGGATTAACTTGTTTAAAAAATAACCACCCCTGCAGGGAGTGACTCTCAGTGTGGGGAAAACATCTCGAAATTTGCAGCCATAAACTCAGCAAGAGCAACGCACACGCACACACAAAACCACACGCGTTGACCATTCCAGAGACCCCCCCCCCCAAGCTTTCCCCAGACTTCACTGGTGGCCTGGACTCAGTGGAGGCAAAGAAAAAAAAATCAGTATAATGGATATAACGCCAATCAGTATAATGGATGTCGGAGTCTAAAAACATACACAGGGCATCTGTACATTTGGGACTTCAGCTGGATCCGCCCCCTTGCCATCCATCTCTTATGTTAATCTGGCTACTGTGCCAGGCCATGCTGACACCACAGCCTGGGCTGTCCGGCGGCTGGGCGCTCGCCGACCATATAAGGACGGGCGGGCAGTCAGTGTGGTTCTGTAACGAACAGCAGCTGGCCCGGGGCCACGGTCAAACAAGCACAGACAGACCACATTAATTAGACATACTGATGAGAGAGAGAGACCAGCGCACAACAGACCGCGGAGAAACCGGGTCAACGGCAACGGACCGCAGAAAGTCAGCGTTAAGGGAATTAGACCACAAGGAGACTAAGAGAGCAGAGACGGGGGCTAATTCACAGGGTGAGCCAGTCACCAGTGACCCACAGAGAGCCGAGGTCCGCAGTAAGAGGGCAAACCACAAAGCCACCCCCGAGGGACTATCTCCGCGGCCGGGGTGGGACGGTGAGGACCACACGCCCCAGCATCTTCACTCGATCGCCCTGTTTCCGCAGCGTGTGCCAGGCTGTGTTTCTCATCTGGCAGATGTCGGCACGGTTCAGTCAGCGCCTTGGCCCGAGTGCATTTAGACAATCGCCGATTACATAACCGCCCCCCCGCCCATCTGCATGCAGCCGGAGCCCCCGCCGGCTGAGCCGTGCATGTTTAAACCATATTTATACACTAGCGTGGCTCTTGTCATTACACAGTCTGGGTACATTGCCAGGAAAGGAACAAAAAAGAAAACCGTAATAATGTGAGGCAAAATAGGAACATTGAAATATTGCAATGCATTTATGAAAGCAATGCTATTTAATGTAAACATGGCTTAAATATGCAGGTAGGTATAGCGTTCTAAGGAAGCTGGGTTTCCTACGGGGCCCCTCCCCCATCCCACCCACACGCCATGTGTTTTTACTTTTTAACGGGAAAACCGGCAAATAAATAATAAAAATCCTCCGGCTCTCTGGCCCGCAGTTTCAGGCTCTCCTTCCAAGCCGCCGCTTCCCGCCCTCTGATTGGCCGGCTGGCGGTAATCGCAGGGGAGGCCGGCGAAGGCATCACTTGTTGGCAGGGCGGTGAGATCCAGGGGCCCGCAGTCTCTCCCCGCGCTGGGTCCGACCGCGGCGAGGGATCAGAATCGGGGCGGCCAGCGGCGCGGGAGGGGCGTGAGTGTGTTCACTTCGCAGGTCGTCGAGGGAGGCGGCTCGCCCCTCCCCTGAGGGCGCAAACCGCTTCCCGAGCTCGGGGTGCCCGCTACGTCCGTCTGCTGACCCCGGAGCCGTCGCCGTCTCGGGTGCTTACCCGCGAAGTAGGAGCCATAGCGAGAAGCTAAGGGATACACGGAGGTTCTACAAGCCCAGCGTCAGCGAGGACTGTATACCCCCAAGGCGCACGCTGTACACGCACACACGCATGCAAACTCGCAGGCAGACGAACGCACGCACCCACACAGCGCAGGGAGCCGCGTCGGGTGACAGAACAGAAATGGTGCCCCAGGGCTCCAGAAACACGAACAAAGCAGACGATCTCATTGACACCAAACTTTATTTATTTTTTTTTTTTGGGGGGGGGGGGGTGCGCACTACTTCAACAAAAGAATACATTAAGCTCACGAAATGCCAAAAATGTGCATGCAATGTTGTTGTTTTTTTTGTGCACTCAATTTAGCTATTTCAAGCTCTCAAATTAATGAAGTTGTGCTCACATTTTCCTTATTTGTGCCCGCAAAGCATAACATACATATGTAAATGGTAACTAAATGACCACAAAGTGCAGTTTAGTATATCGTGGACACGTTAAGGTGACTAGTGCAGAAAAGATTTAATATAGCAATAAATAAATATAAAAAAGAATGTTTGTGGCCCCTCCAGGGCTCTGTAAGGTTGTAATTTGCTCATCATTGTTTCCTGTTGTTGATTCCGTAACAGCAAATTAGGAAAGAAACAAATTAACTTTTCCTAGAGATTGAGTAATACCACAACTGATTTAAAATTACTGAACAAAGTGAATTGAAATACTAATTGTGCATTAGCCATTAGCCAGAAGATAGAAAAAGCAAGCAAAACCCAGAAACGCAAGGGTGTCAATTCTGAAATAAAGTGGCAGGCAACAAAGACAGTTATTTCTTCTTAATCATAATATATGACAAACAACAACAACAATACTAGTGCTACTACTACTAGTACTATTACTACTAATAATAATAAACACTAAACATGAAATTAGAAAGACTTGTTAAACTTACAATCATTTTCTGACCGTCAATGCATTTTAAGGTCAAGATGTTTTCAACATATGTGGCTTACTTGTCTTCTTAGGAATACGGAAGAGTCTGAACAATACAAGAGGTTAAACTCAAGAGCCACAGAGTTGAGAGGATCTGGTAGAACCAATGATTTGGGGACAGTTGGTGACTTAAATCGTTTTAAATG
>JAODKK010000123.1:18603893-18614488 GCA_026774405.1 Petrocephalus microphthalmus | reverse complement strand
GCCTGGGTCATGGGCGGGGCAGTGGGCGGGACTCACTAACCCGGAACAAGGAAGTGCGCCAGATGCCGTGCATTCTGCTGGATCGGCTCACCCGGGGCGCTCCCTCTGCAACCTCCCGGGGCGACCCGACGCCGCTGATGGTTACCTAGCAGACCTAACGAGCCGGAGAACTGGTCCGTTTTTACCAACTCGCAGAGTTCCGTGGATTTACTCAGCTGTGTGGATGCACGGCAGGTGATTCCTGCTCCCCGGTCCAGCACTGCGGAGATGGCAAGCTGGTGTGTTTCGGATTAAATGCGGCTGAATTAAAACGGGTGTGGGGGTAATTTGATCAGACGCAGACAAGCGAAAGTGTTGACATGCTGCCTGCTGTTCTGAACTGTTACAGATATGACTCGGTATTTTATAGTTCCCATGGTGAAACAGATGACTAGGAGGTAAGTTCCTCGTCCTTTGTTCAAAAAATTGTAAACAATCTGCAAGCCTCGCACTTCCTTAAAGTGAGAAGTAACTCGTCGCAGTTCTCATGCATATAAAATAAATTACCCAGATGCTATTGCGTGTCATGCACAGCATATTAAAGTAAAATTTGAGATGCACTACGTTTTTAAAACGCCTAGAAATCCTACCTATGTTTGTTTGGAGCTGAACGCAAAATCATTTGCTGCAGTTTACGTTTATTTGTGACGACTTGCTTTTAACATAATTTCCCGTTAGTGAGCGTAATCTGCAGCTTTGCCTTGTAGTAACCACATTTTCTTGCTATGACAGTCTGCACCATTCTGGTGTCTGCAGTGAAATGACTTGACGGCTGAGGTCTGAGCAGCATCAAAAAAGCAAGGATGGCCAGGATAGCCTGGTATCAGGAGAAGGTCAGACTTAGCGGGGCTAATGACATTGAAGGCTTTTGTGGTTCTACTTTAACCAGAGCGGGGTAAGGGCAGAATGCTTTGCAAAGTGTTTTTATTCAATTGCTGTTTACACACTGTTTTGCCAACAGATTGGAGCCTATGACCAGCAGGTCTGGGAAAAATCACTGGACCAAACGGACCTAAAAGTGAGAGTCTTGTTTTGTGTACACATAAGCTTGCCTTTAACTGCTGTTCCGCCTAAATGCCACTACATTTATATTGGCAGGGATTCGGCAACAAGCCAAAGAGGACAGGCCATATCAAAGCTGACCTTATCGACGTTGACTTAGTAAGAGGTGAGGTCTGGACTTGCCTTGAAACTAAGGTTTAGAATGGGAACAACAACAAAGTGCGGCAGTATTACGAAACTGCCACGGAGTGGCTGGTGAAGTCATCTGTTTGCCTTGGCGGTTGTTTTGGGTTTGTTTGAAGATGCTAAGCTCATTGGGACCCTGTTTCAGGCTCAACCTTCAGCAAGGCCAAGCCTCAGAGTCCCTGGACAGCACTGACCCGGAAGGGCCTTGTGAGGGTCCTGCTCTTTCCTCTTTTCTTCCAATGGTGGACCCAGGTCACCTCGCAGTGCATCTCTACGTGGCTGCTGTTGCTGTACTTCTTGCAAGGTTTGTTGGTCATCAGTTTTGTACGGAGCTGGGTCAAGAAGCCTCAGCAGGTGCATGGCCATGAGCCCCTCCCTGTGTGTGTGTCCCATAGTGGCTGCAGTGAGTATATACATGGTGGTTCCAGTGGCTGGCATCAGTGAAGTCGTGGGGCCAGCATGCCTGATGCTACTGCTGGGGACCGTGCACTGTCAGATTGTGTCCACGGAGTCCAGCCGAAGTCTGCTGGTCAGCCCCTCGACTAGCCTCGCCGGAAGTCCGACCCGCAGGAAGAGGTGGGGCCTGCTAGCCAACTGACTTACATTGACATTTTTTATTTACATTTTTAGAATGCAACTGGAATCTGTGCAATGTGCTGTACTTCCTGAACCATTTCCTTCAGACAGAGGAAGGGTAGAGGCGCAAAGAAGGAGGTGGTGGAGCGATTAAATGGGCTGGATCTGCCGAATGAGATCCAGAAGAGGTACAGGAGGGAGAATAAAGGGGTAAGTGGTTGTCTTGAGCCACACCGTGTGGTATATGTTCATTAGTAATGCTCTTGCGAAGCAAAAATACACTAGATAACGTCAGCTTGAAATTGGTACTGCTCTCTGTCCGTACTTTGCCACAGAACAGCTTTGTCAAGCTCGAGGCCTCCGAGGATCTGTCCAGTGAGGAAGATGCTGAGGAATATGACCAGCCAAGCGGTGGGCGGCAGCGCTCCAGAAAGGCGACTGCCGCCGGCACCGTCCTGAGGAAGAGGAGCCGCGCTTCTTGCCGGAGCAGCCCAGCACCTTCGGCTCATTCCCAGGTAGCTTGGCGGATTAGCTTCCAGGCTTTTAGCACGCGGTCCTTTGGCGGAGAGGAGATGTGAGGTGCTGCGTTTCACTCTGGCCAGGAGGAGAGCGGCAAGGCGCAAGGGCGAACCGCCAGGCTCCCGCCTCGGCAGATCGAGCGGCTGCGGCCCTTGGAAGGCTCTCGGCCTGCCTCCGATACCGATGACACCATGTGGGAGGAGCTCCTGCAAGGGCCAGACTCGGGCTCCTCCGGCAGCAGTGACAGTGATGGGGAGACCAGGCACACCCACAGCCTGCCTGTGCCCATCACGTTAACCAGTGAGGATGAAAGCTTCCAGCAGGTATGCCACCAGCACCCCAGCTATGCCAGATATATCGCGTCAATCACAGCATTTAGCCATTTTTGGCACCTTTTTCAGTATCTGCCCAGGTCTGCCCTGGCCAGAAGCAGTTTGTTGTTCTGCCAACATTTTGGAAAGGGGTGAAGTCAGCCTGTTCTTTGCCCAGGGTCAGCTGTCCTGGCTGCAAGCCTGCCACCCCTCTGAAGACCGTGTCAGCGCCATCATCTGGGAGAATGGGGAATGTAAGAAGATGGACATGTCTGTACTGGACATGAGTGGTATCATCCTGAATCGGGTTAGCCACCTGTCTTGTTTGCTACCCAGTACTTGGCCTACCGTGCAGTAATCTTGACTTTGAAATGCAGAGCTGGATGGGCAGAGGGGGCGGTTTCTTTCCAAAAATGACTTCTTTAACTTTGTATTCTACTACCCCAAGGTCTCACATGGACCTTTGAAGGTGGCCCTTATTGTGATTTTCCGTCTTGGCCCAGGTGAAGGCCGTGGAGCAGGGGGTGGGCTACCTGATGCTGGGTGTGGTGATGACCACCGCACTGGCCTTGCTGCCCTTCGGGTTCCGTTTGGTGCAGGGGCTCGACGCGGCTCGCCTGGGCTCCCTCTCTCTGTCGGAGCTGATGGAGATGGCACTTGGGCCTCCCAGTGCATTGACATACTTCTTCTTCTTCATCACCACCGTGGAGAGAGTCTGCCTCTCTGGACTTTTCTTCTTCATGATGTGTGTAGCGGAGAGGACATACAAACAGGTGATTCTGGTGGACCAGCTCGACCATGTGGCCTTATATGGTCAGTTTTAATGGGCAGGCTAGAGAATCAGATGCAGGAAGTTATAAAGAAGCTCTTCTCTCCTGACCGTTGAGTCAAGCCTTTAGTCGTGCAGTGTTTCCCAACCCCATCCTCGGGGATCCCCAGCCAGTCCAGGTTTTTGCTCCCTCCTAGCTCCCTGCCAGACAATCCACAAAAAATGGACTGTCTTGGGGGTCCCTGGGGGCCAGACTGGGGAACACTGGTCTGACGTGTTACCTCCCACCAACAGCGCCTCCTCTTTGCCAAGCTCTTCAGCCACCTGACGTCCGCGCGTAAGGCCAAGAAGTCGGAGATCCCCCACTTCCGGCTGAAGAAAGTGCAGAACATAAAGATGTGGCTGTCACTGCGGTCCTTCCTCAAGGTTCGGAAGGACGGCTCTGTTTCCCCATTCCTGTCCTGTAACACCACCGTCCACCAGAGAGACATTTTCGCCTGGCTGAAGCCTCACATTGTTTTTTCTTTGTGTTTGTGTCGGTGGCTTTTTCCATTACAGAGGCGTGGACCCCAGCGATCGGTTGATGTCATTGTGTCCTCCATCTTCCTTCTTGCTCTTTCCATCTCCTTCATCTGTTGTGCACAGGTCAGCCATACCTGTCAGTGAAGCACTAACTTATTTTTTTCCTTAGCAGCTATTAAAATCCTACTCATGTTGACATAAATAGTGCAATATTGAAAGCAGTGGGTGCATTTCCATGCAATTCAAAAAATCAAGTAGACAATGCAATAGGTATGTCCTCTAAATGGTTTCCAGGAAGCATTTCAGATTGTTTTACAATCTTTCTACTGTCTAAATGCCTTTTGATATGTATAAGCTCTGTAAAGCATATGTGCTATTTTGCATTTTTGTTGAAAACAAAACTGCATTTCACAAGCTTCCATGGGGGTTTTCTACATTGTACATTGGGACATACAATAGTCATGGCATTGGCTTCCAGGGTCACTTTGAAGGGCTCATCTAATCTCCTCCTACCCCTGCAGCTCCTCCACAGCCACCACACCTTCCTGTATTCAGAGACTAACTGGGAGCTGCTGATCTGGGCATTTGCACTTATAGTCTTTCTTCTGCGCCTGTCCACATTGGGCTTTGAGACCAACCGGAAGTACAGCAATGTGTCTGTGCTGCTCACAGAACAGGTACAACTTCATGTAATGTCATAATTGGTGTCCGCTTCCCACCTATGGGAACACTGCTCATGGCGCTTTTCCAGTGCCACCAAGAACCGAGTGACACTAAGTACCCTGAACTGCCAGTTTTTCATTGTGAATTATGCGAGCCGTACCCATGTTGACATGACCCTGCTTACTTCTAAGGCTGAAAGCCTGACCAAACTGAGCTGATTGCATCACCACTACCTGATTGGTTGTTCTACGTCAGTATGCATGGGTTAAAATGAAAATGGCATATTCTGTATTGATGTGTTCCTGATAACTCGAAACTTGAAAATTTCCAACCACCTACTTAAAAAAAAAAAAAAAAGTACTGTAATACACAGGGGTGGGCAATCTTAACCACTAAGGGCTGCTGTGTATGCAGGTTTTCGGGATAACCTTTAGGTCAGCTGTTCAAAGCCAGGTGTGAGGACTCTTCAGCCAATCAGTCCTCTAATTAGTCACCTAATTAGGGAGTTGCAGTGAACCTGTATACACAACAGCCCTTTCTACCCACCCCTGATAGTATAGCTGAACGGAATTGATTTGGAATTGAGCTAGAACCGTGTTGTAACTAGCCTCTTTGTTGTGCAGCTTGGGTGTGGCTCGGTTCCCATATGTCAGTGGAAAAGCACCATTAGTTCTCTATTGTGGTCATCGTCTCTGACACCATTTTTACTCAAAGGTGCTGAGAAAATAGATGTACTTTTTGAGAATCATTTTGCTGCATGTGTACTAAAATACTTTATGAACCAGGAATACCTTCCTTTTTTTCTCCAGATTAATTTATATCTGAAGATGGAAAAGAAACCCAACAAGAAGGATGAGCTGAACATTGTAAACA
This sequence comes from Petrocephalus microphthalmus, assembly GCA_026774405.1. NCBI lineage: Eukaryota > Metazoa > Chordata > Actinopteri > Osteoglossiformes > Mormyridae > Petrocephalus > Petrocephalus microphthalmus. The sequence goes on along the minus strand of JAODKK010000123.1, from coordinate 18,609,028 downwards.
ATGTGCTGAAACTGGCTACAAAGCTGATGAAAGTAAGAATGGTGTCCATGTTGGGCATGACCATACTGGCCTGTTGCATTGATTAAGTATGATGTGATTAGCGAACGGTGAAGTCATTATGGTCAGAGATGTTGAGGAGCCATATTTTTGATAAGTCAGCTGAGGTTCCCTTGTGATCTAAGCTTATATCCAAGATGTTGCAGATTCAGTCCATGATGGGGTGCTGTCGTACGTTTGAAAGCTAAATGAATGGGATGTGTTTTTTTCGTGAAATTGACTTTTACGGAATAAATAAATGAAAATGCATCTGAGCCTCAACCCTTGTCTCAAGGAGCTGGACAAACCCTTCCGGCTGCTGGGCCTAACCGTGAACCCCCTGATCTACAACATCACGCGTGTGGTTATTCTGTCGGCTGTCTCAGCCGTGGTCAGTGACCTGCTGGGCTTTAACATAAGGGTGAGTGAAGGTCCCTCTCTGCATGTGTGTGTGATGAGTACTGCCTGCAGTGGTTTTACTGCTGAGAAGCAAGACCAGAATGAATATGATCTGTTGACTTTCTCCCTGTCTTTGCTTTAATCTTTGTGCCTGCTCCCAGCTGTGGAAGATCAAGCCATGATATGCTAAGTTCGGACAGATGACAAGTCCCACAGATGTGCTAGAACAGGGAGGATACTTGCTGATCTTCACCAGTGAGCCCTGAAGCCAAACTGCTACAGATGAAGGGCATCCCCGTTTCCAAACCTATGGAGAAGACTCAAAACAGAGTGTGTCCAAAACTTTAATTTCTCCATTCTATTAATATTTACACTGGATCAATACGGGTTACTTCAGCGGTTTGATATTTGGAGGGACCAAGACAGCGGTAGAAACAGGGTCACTCCTTCTTTGCTTTCCTAGACCAAATGTGCAAACCTACTGTCTTCGCAAGTAATCCGACGGACGTTTGTGTTCGTGGGCGCACCGTGAGTATTTCATAATGCAGAAGCACTTACCTCACCCTCAGGTGTAGCCCCCGTAGTGCCTTTTTTTTTCTGCGACAGTCCCGGAGATTGTTCAGGGTGGCGAAACACGAAGAGAGGGTGGAAAATAGAGATGCCATGGCGATTCGTATTGCGGCGGAGAAAAACTGGAAGTCTCAAGTATTTTGCAAGGAAGATGCAAGCGAAGCGACTCGGACTGAAACCAATGGAGCGTCAAAGGAATAATACAGTGCATCGGAATTTAAGCCAGAAGTTATAAAGTCAAGAATATATGGACACCTTGGGGTGCCGTCAGTTTTATGCGTTTTTATTACGCGGATCCCTAGCTGAGTGTTTGGATTTTTTTTAATGTCGTGGCGCCTTTGTTTATTTATTTAAATTTTGGGGTGAGAGCTTTGGGTGGAGGGTATGCCACGATGAATTCAAAGTATCACTAAATTCATTTTGCAGGTGACTGGCTTTAACATCCCGGTGGTACAGAACAACTCGTGTTCCGTTATCCATGTTGTATTATGCATCAGCTACCATATCTGTATGCGGTTGTATTTTTGTTAAAATGCATTTCCCAGTTATTCTCGCTCTCTGCTCGATGTATTCTGCTGCTGTTCGTTTGTAATTCAATTCGACTAATGACTAACTATCACGACCGTTCTAGTATGGTGAAATGTGTAATAAAAATGGCTGCAGAGCACTTGTGTGGTTTAAACAGCTGTGAGTACCCTCAATTAAATAATAGTGAACTCGGAACGGTGAAAAGTCTCGCGTGTATTTTGTGCATCTGCCGAAGGGAATTTTATTATTCAGGCTTAATTGTGCCAAATTACAACTTAAAGATTCGATGTTCTTCTCCTAATCGTTTGGTGATTCCCCTGTAATTTCGGGATATGAATTAAGAACAATCTCTAGTGACGTTCCTGCATGATGGTACAATGCGAAAACAGACTTTTTACTGGTGACCTGAGTCGACTTAACAGCACACCAGCGACTCTCCGTTATTAATATTAGCATTTCTATTCGATGCTCATTCGCTTTAGCTCCAAAAGTTACAAATGCCTCTATAATTAACGGACTTTTCCCATTCAAATTGACCAGTTTAGATGCCCAAAAACTCAAGTGAATCCAAGTAAGGCGGCATTACACAGGCCGTCTGATCTGTCTAGATCCTCAAAAACTACCACTTACTGTTCGTATATAAAGGACTTCAGCCAGCTTTCACAGTTCTACAGTACATTGCAGATTTTAGTGATGTGTCAAACGATAAATGGAGGCATCAAATTCATTCCAATTCATCTATACAGTGCAGCATTTTGATCAAAGTTGTTGGTTAATAACAGTACCTTTATTCGTAGAATTACGGTAACAAGACTCTGACGTAAAGACACACCTTCATTCATGTGTTTGGCTCGTATCGCTTCGGAAGGTCATCTAGCGCCGAGGTAATAATATTGTTCCTCTGCCGTAGTAACCGCATTATTGGCCCAAGTGTTACAGCGCAAGCAATTTTCGCCGGCTAAGCTGCATGCAAGAAGGAGACAACATTCTGGCTTTTGTGCATTTAAGTACAACAAATATATATATATATTAAACACAAATACATCGACGACTGCAAGAAAGATAAATAACATCACAGTATATTATTCCGTATATTATTCCGTTCGATGATATGGTGATATTCGGTGATATTCCACTGCGATTATTAGACGGTCGCCTGTAGGTAAGTGGGAGTTTTCCATGCAATTGTCACCCGCATAAGATAGCTAGAAGATTAGCTAGACAAAATCCAGATAAAATATGATTTATTATGGTAATGCTTATTTTCGTTCTGAACATCCTGAATCATTTGCGCTTTACCTAACGCTCTGCAAACTGATATTTCAGAAACCGCTTTAATTCCACATTTTTTTTTAACGAGGATTGCTTATCGGCCAGCATTTTAACGACGTAGCACTGCCGATTCAGCCGAAATATTCACCGGACATATAATCTACTTGACCTCAAAGCGCACTACATAGACGTCTAATAACGAGTCGGCACTATTAAAATAACTGAATCCAAAGAAACCCTTGAAATGACACCGCCGCATGTATTTTCGTTTAGATGTTTCGCTTTAATTTACGGTGATCGTCGATTTATGCTGCATGTGTGATGCACTGCCCAAAAGTATTTAGCCGCATCTCCGTATTATCATGAATGCCCTGAGTTTAGTACGTTGTGCTAATTTTAACAGGATAATCCGCCCTCTCCGGATTGCAATAAAAAGAGTCTAAATGCATCTAATAGGCCCAAATGTTGCTATTATTAGAATATATTCCTGGAATCGCTTGTGTGTGTGTGCAAAGAAAAAAACAGGTTTGTTTGAGGTCTGAGATAAATTTAAATTTGTTGCTTCTTGAAGCAATGAAGACGCAGTTCTCCTAGGGTAAAAACAAGCATCCCAAAAAAGAAGAGCGTCGCGCTGCCGGTAATGTCGTCCGGCCCGCAGGGAAACGGAGCGCCTCCGAACTCCGCAGAGTCGAAGAAAACGGAACACAGGGCCAATGCCAAGAAGTGCTGTGAGTATGGCAGAGCACTTACTGTACGGTACCGATCTAACGGCAGAATGCTGTGTTACATGCACATGGAATTTATACGGTATAGAGTAGCTTTGACTGAACGCTTCTTTTCCCATAAATTTATGGTCTAAATGGGAATGTTATTTTTACTTACTGCTGTCTAGACTGACTTAAGATATTCTTAGCTCATTTTGCAAACACGTGTTCAAATGATTATTTTTAGGTGGGACAGTCTGAAAAACGGCATGACACTCCGAATAATTTCTGCCACACCTGTGTTCTGAAGTGCATTACTGGCAGTTAAATCTGTGCTGTCAATAAATGAGGAGGTATAAACTTGTACTGTCAATAGAATTGGGCATGTCCTCTAAGGAAATTCGTGATGATGATGAGGATGATGATGTTGGTATGAGGTCATGCAGGGTGCTTTTATTATGCAAGTTGCAAAACTCTCCCCACTCATGCCCATCGACAGAACCAGGCTGATTTAAGTTGTGTTGAGGAATTCCAACTGCTGTTACTCTTACTCCAATTAATCAGCTCACATGTATCTATGTGCTATGTTTTTGTAACACTTTACCACTCATAAAATCCCCCCACCCACACTATTTGTCATCAGTTTCGGCTGTAACTCCCTCCAAAGCCAAGCCAGCCTCTCCAGAATCTGTTGGGACAGAATTTGACAGCTGGAGCTGTGTCGCCATGCGGCGAGAATGGTGGGCTCGATCCACGTGTTCCGTGTAAACGAGAGCTTCTGGCCATGCCTGGCTGCGAAACAGTGATCCTGGGTTTTCTATAATAAGTCGTCCTGCCCGCCACCTCACATGGCAGTTGGTGGTATGACAGAGAGCCAGAATGGGGGTGTGTCCAAGATAGCTGTTGCCTAGTCTTCCACGCTGACACACCCCTCTCTTGGCCTAGGCGTGAGGCTATACAGTAGGTGCCATAGGGGGTGTTGACAACACTGACTCTGTAAACTTTTGCCTCGATTGGTTGCCAAGGAAGGGCACCAATGGGGAAGAAGAAGCACAAGCCGTTGCCCAATCAGATAACAGAATAAAGGCACACACAAAATGTAAACTTCTGCCTCTCTTCCATCAGATTTGGTATAGCCCAGATGCTCACTTATTTAAACATGAGCGTTCAATATATTTTTTTTTCTGAAACCCAGATTTACTCTCACATATTCTCCATTTTTCCAGCACGTGAGATAATTGTCAGTTGTTTGTTGGTGTGTCACAGTTGTGCTTTGGGCTATGAACGAGGCAACAAGACTTGGTTTCATGCACTAGTATGGTGTGGTAGAGCCTGTTTCAACTGACTGTGATGTTGGACAACTTGCACTTTTGGTTAAAGAGAGTCTGTGGGTTTCAGGTGTCTGCATGTTTGTGTGCATGTGTCATATCCCACCCCAGCAGCCCTGTTTAATTGTCACAGGACTTTCCTACAAGACATGTGCTTGTTTTTTGTGGCTCCCATGTATACACATTACCCATATATTCAGCTTTATAAAGTGAAGTCATCTTGAATGAAACATTGTCTGGAAGGTACAACAGCAGGACGCATTTCTGCTCTTGTAACTGCAATCTCTCCACCACAGCT
>JAODKK010000123.1:18344838-18358574 GCA_026774405.1 Petrocephalus microphthalmus | reverse complement strand
CTGCTCCGAGCCACTAGGTGGCATATTGGTTAAGAAACAGAATATTAGCATGATACTCTGTGCTACCCTAAACAACATTATAAATGGTTAAATACTCCAAGTAACTTTAAAACATAAGCTCCGATTTGCAATGGTGATGCACAAAATTACATATATATCCCATATCACAAGGTATAAGTCGGGAGTACAGCCTGGACAGGATGCCAGGCCCTCAGAGTGAGAAAGGAATGTTAAAACCCAGCGTTTAATGTTCACCTGAAAAACATGTGGGCAACTCCTCTCTCACAGACTGTCAGGGAGCCTCCGCTTTCTCACAATCACTTTGACCACACTTAAACTTAAGGAGCCAAGTCGTCCCCACATTCAGAGGCTCAAGGTTAACATTTTCTGAAGGGTCCAACAGCCATTCTCTTACTGATAAAAGAGAATACACCAAAGATGGCCCAAAATTAGATTTACGTAAAATCCATGAATTAAAAATCAATCAACTGGACACAATTGTAGAAGGGGATTCCAAATAAACTAACTGTATTATGTCCAAGTAAACAGAAGTCAGAAGGTTTCAGTTCATGCTTATCAAGGAGGAACTAACTGCTAGCCTTCACTGCCAGAATTGAGCACCAGCACCCCATTGATTTCTCAACGCAGAGAGCTCATGTGACAAGGCCACGTATCAGCTCTCCCTCACATTCTATGCCGCAGGGGCTCCTGAGCAGACCACATGGCACTGCTCGGCCAATCAGAGGGAAAGATGCACAGGAAAGGGGAACATGTAGTCAAACTGTGGCATCAGACTTGTATAAATAGTGCGGAACCGTGGTTTATTTGAAAAATGTACACATTTTAACCCTTGCATATATGGCATTATTTTGACCACATTGCTCACAGTGTTTCCTCCGTTATTTAAATCCACAAGATTCTGGTCCTATGTCTAGGTCCTTAAACACAGCTATGTTCTTCTCTAAACAACCCAATATCTCATGGTAAAAGATGCCTTCAGTGCAGGCCTGAGATACCTGGGCAGTCAGCAGAATTCATGTGATCCAGAAACCCCCCAGACACTGATGAGAATTATGGTCAGAGATCCCCCCGCAACCACAGGAATCCAAATTACACAATCAGGAAATCCTGGGTAGTCACCAGAGTCTGAAGAGTCAAGGAAGATCCCATAGAAAAAGTCTATCAAAGTGTCGCACACCCCAATGACTGCAGAACCAGCAGGAAATTCTTGCCAAGCCACACAGCAAGCAAGAGACACTACTGCTGGGCAGCCGTCTGCCAGCCATGCGCATCGGTTCCTGGAGGAACATTCATGGAGCCCAGTCCACTACTTGCCCCCACCCCCATTCCACATAAACAAGCACGGTCAAGATGCACCCTATATAATAATAATCAGACCAACCAACATCACCCACTGACCTCCGTCTATCACAAGTGACAGACAGTACATTAAAAAAGGGCTGTACTGATCTTAAGGGGGCTCTAGATAAATGTGACCGCCAACGATTCCACGTAACATCACCTCTAAACATAATCTGTATAATGCAAACCACAAAGGATCCCTTTGAATGCCCAGGGACAGGTGTACTTCCCCTCATGAATGCAAGAAGTCCCCCAAGTCCTAACTTGGCATTGGCTTGTAGCAGCTCCTCATGAATTGCAGAACCCATCTGGAGATACGGGAAGAGGCTGGGCAGAACCACAACTTCAAAAATACCCTGACCTGTGCCTTCACTTCACTGCAGTGTGACTCACAATGAAATAATCCATGTAACTTTCCATCTTGCACGATTCCATGGTGTATCATTCGTCAAGCTCACGTGACAAGTAGCCATCTTCCTCCTTTGGCCTAATGTCGCCATAACCCACCAAGGGGCTTTGACAGCCACATAACGGGCAAATCTGAAACATAAATTAGACTTCTGAAAATAACAGCGGCGATATCAAGACTCCTCAGTGACTGTCATCCAGTCTGTTTGTTTAACTGAGCCGAGCCTCTTTTTGTGGAGACCAAAATGTTTTGGGTTCAATGGTCTTTAACTACCATTTTTGGATAGATTGGAAAGATGACACACTCAGTGGACATTACATTTACATAATCACGTACAAGTGGCAATCATAAAGCAAGGTCAGCCAGTGCCTCTGTAGCCACTGGGCTTAAGGGTCTTGCTCAAGGGGCCAACAGTGATATGATTTTTTTTCTCTCAGTCAGCTACTGGAACCAACAACCTTCCAGACATGGGTACTGATCTCTAATCCCAGCCCCCGGAGCTACATGCCACCGCTGTACCATGGATTTCTATTAATCTATGCCATGATGGAGGTCTGTGTTTTAGCTCCCTAAATTCATCTCCTGCTAGGATGTTCATCTCCTGCTAGGACTTTCCTGGTCCAGGGATAGTTCATCATCCAGTCTTTCGAACCAGAGACATACATAAACCAGACGAGTCGTGAACCATTTGATGTGGAACAAGGCGCGCTATGCACATTGCTGCACCTTGGGGCGACCACCGGGACCCACTGATGGGGATGACGGACCCCGGGCCTGGCTACCACAGTACCCTAGAAGACCCATCAGTGACCCAACGTAAAAGACTAGGGTTCATCGGGACCCCTGCTAACCGGGGATAGCGGGGGCCTTAACTCGATTACACGTGTCTCTCACCGTACAACGTAACCTGAATTTCACCTAACAGATTTAAGTTCGACGGAAAACAAACGGCAGCGGACCCCGAAGAGGTGAATAATACCGATTTATTCCCCATAACACCGTCTTTGGGGAAGGCCTGTACGAGGGCAGAGCGTATAACCATTTGTGTAGAAAGCTGCATTTATTGCCCCATCTCGCTTTGTTGTTCTAATAATCGAATCATAAAAAATGGAAAACCTTATATACAGCTGTCTAGCACCAATTCACTGTTAAAACACAAGAGAGATGATGAATTCGATAGCGGTCATGATAAAGGAAAGTACACAGTAAATATACCGGCTGAAATGCAAAGTAAATCTGTGAGGCATCCGGCGTATCTGCCCGTTATGTCTAATGGCTGACAGGATGTCGTCATTGCTGGCAGCCCAGTTCATATGACATTCTGCCTCCACCTCGACAATTAAAAGGCTGACGATCCTACGATGCCGGATAATACATTCGCCATTGATACTGGCAAAGAAGACAACTGCATATCGAAATAAACACGACACTCATCCGTTTAAATCCAGCACCCTGGACTGAAATGGGCATCCATATTACTCCGAAGAGGCTAATTTAGCGGGGGGGGGGCGTCGTGTCAATCAGGAGCCCGCTAACCCCAGCCAGGAACAAAAAGAGAAGCCCATTATCAGCCCTTACTGTCAAGTGAAACGGGGTGAAAACAAAAAACAAAGGCGTCGTTACCGCAATCACGTTGACGAAGGTGGTCTTCCCCGAGTACTGCAAGCCGACCAGCGTCAGCTCCATCTCCTCCTTCCAGAAGAGCGCTTTAAACCAGTCCAGGAGCTTGTTGAACAAGGCGATCATCTTTGCCGAGGTGCGGAGGCGGCTCGTGCAAAGCGGCTCGCGCGAGGCTGCGACGAAATGCCAGCGGAGGAGCGCGTGACCGTCAGCCGGCTGAGCTCACGCAGACTCGCGCAGCGCCGCCCGTATAAAGTCGCGTTACTCGGCTCGCGCCCGCCGCCGTAACGCACGCTTCGCCCAGGCAGACGCCGCCCTCGCCTTTAAAGCCGCTCTCTGCGCTTCGCTAGCCCGTCGCTCTCCCTAAGGCGCGCCCTTCCTCGTTGGGTGGGGCTTCGGATCCATGCGCGGCCGACGGGAACGCGTTACTCCGGGAGCGGAGCGCGGCCGCCTCGCAGCACGGCGCCCCCCAGCGGTGGCGGCGCGAACGAAGCCCGGCTGATGCGGAGATCCCTCGTGTGCAGGACCGAGCGTCCGCGCTGGCGGGGTCGCTTCTGGAAATCCTACGTGAATAATTACTGCTCCAGATATTGCGGTCGTTGACTAACACCGATTGCTTTGGTACTAATTCTCCTCACATGCACAATATTCAGTCATCTGCAACACACACAATGTTGCATACATTATTAACTGCTCACACCATGAAAGAGATAATTCACATGTATCTAGTTGGAAGTGGAAGGTGGAAAAGTGGTGAAATACTAACAAGGTAGATAGATTATCCTCTAGCACTCCTGTATTCCAACAAGCAACCCAGTCAGGTTGGTCTGTCCGTCTTTATGTGAATAACAAGGTAGATCAATAACTAGGGGGGTGTACATGTGAGGAATATTTTCAAGTTGCAATGGCTAAAGAGGCTCTAAGAGAAAGACAGTAGCTAATATTCCTGTAGTATAAGTCTGGGTTGTGCATGAACAGCCTCCAGATTCTAAATCCAGTTTCTGCTGCACCATCCGTTTGTTATAAATGCTGCCTCATTGTTTTATATGTCATTGCAATTTTACTGACCCCTTTCGATATTTTATTGCCATAATGAAGATCTTGGCTTATTATGTAATACGGGCATTAATAGGTAGGCAATACACATCGTTCAAATAAAAACTCACAGAAGTCAACTGATATACTGATTTTCTAATAAGAATAATAATAATAATAATAATAATAATGTCCTGTTTTGAAAAAGCATGAATTGTTTATGAAACGCTGACGCTGATTTTAAAGTGAGCGTGATTGCCTTAAACAGGTAACTAAATTTTATTGTATTTTTCGGGATAGTTTTTTCATATTTGTACTGAGCCCATGGAAGAGGTTTTTCACTGATGGTGGATGTGCAATATGATTGTGTAACCCTGGGGTAGGTTGCCATCCATTATTATTATTATTATTATTATTATTATTATTATTATTATTACTACTCCTCCATCCCGACCTGTATGTTACTGATTTAAAAAGTAGCAATTTCGACATAATGAAAATGGAAGAAAGGGATGTCAGGTCCAGAGTATGGACATAAAATAAATTCCAATAACACTTACTTTTGTGCATCTGAATTTAATACATATATGCATATTGTTAAAACGCCACGCGTCGAAGGAAGACCGGGGCCAAGTGTCCGGCGGACTGTCGAATCTGCGGATACCGACCGACGGCCAGCAGGCGCTGTGATAAAGGAAGTGAAGTAATAACTTTGGAAGTGGGAAATGCAGCAGGTGGAAGAGGTGGGCGATGCGGAGCTGTGAGCGGCAGGTGTTTGCTGCTGCTGGCGAGCATTCCGGGGGCTCCGATTCTGCCGGGGTGCTTTCGAGCCTTTGGTTCTTTTGGCATCAGGGTAGCTAGTTGTCACTAGTCAGTGAGCTAGCTAGCGGCGCCGTGCTCCTACTAACCAGATAGCTAGTTACTGTCGGCAGTGATTCCGGACTGCTGGGGGGAGGCTCTGCTGCCTAGACCCGGGGTCTAATACGCCATCGGTTATACTCGGGTGGGATGGATCCGGGACGGTTCGGCCGGGCAGCCCGCTGACGTCACACCGCGAACTCTGGTCGATCTGCCATTCCGTTCGGGGATGGAAAAGGACCTTTCGCCCGGGTCGCAGTAACGCAGTAAATTGCATCGCTTGCCACCGCGACCCGGCGAGCTTTAGTTAGGTCTAGTTATAGGTTAGACTCACAAGCCTGACGCGCGGCCTGCCTGCGGATGATGTCTCGTTAAAGTCCCAGTATGATCGATCCAACCCGGTGAATGTGACAGGTACTGCAAGTCGCCTTCGGTTCCGTTAAAAATGGGAGCGACAAACCCGCCGTTTTGTTAAAGAAGATACCCAAGAGGGAATCCGGCCATGGGAATGACACTGAGTGAGCCCTGCATCTATGACAAGCTGTCGGAAAGTATCGATATTCTGCGCCAGTCTGGGTATCGGTACGGCATGTCCGAGAAGGAGATCGAGAGGTTTATCAAGCAGGTGCTGGAGACGAATGAGCCGCGGAGGGAACCGCCGCAGTTCCCCATTCTGCTGGCCACTGTCAAGGTGAGAGACCCCCTGGACCTGGCTACCCTTTTTCTCATGATTGGATCGGTCGAAAAATAGCTATTTCATTTCGTTGCAAGTCCCATACCTCACAACTCTGTGCCATGATAAATATTAGTGTACTCTACAGTAATCTGATAACTGTATCTCTCTCACCCCCGTTATTCAAGTGTGACCCATCAGTTGGATTCTGACTTCCTTAAGCTATGTGTTCACGCTATTCATTAATAAGTGAGGGCAGGAAAACTGAGCCACAATTGGTCAATCATTCAAAGATGGAGATATGTGATGTGTTTTTCTTTTCCCTTCTTAATATTTTTCCCTGTTATCTCCAGATTGTAGTAGCAGTGGGTTTCCTTCTGGTGGTGGTGCTGGCCTTCACATATCCGCAGAGCCACCCTCAGCTGGGCTGGGCCATTGCCGGGAGCCATAACTGGTCTTCCCCCCTCAGCCACGTGCGTCTCCTCTCTCTGCCCATTGCCAAGAAGTACAACCTGCAAGGTATTGTGGGGGTTACCTGGAGAGAGCAGGACAGTGGTTTGAACAAAGGGATTGTGGGTACTGGAGATGACATCACTGCTGTCCAGGAAGGTTAGAGGGTGTTGGAAAGGAGCTCTTTGGGCGTGTGTTTGGCAGGCAAGGTTGTGCTTAACCTGCACCTGTGTTTCCATAGGGTTCCACCAGTGGTGGAGCATAGGACACCCAAGGGCAGAGTCGGTCAACTGCTCTGGGTGTGCGGCCGTCTCCACCATCCTGGACGTGGTGCAGTCACTGTCTGGGTCCACAGCCTTGCACAGGGGCGTGCAGCCTATACTGTTCAAGGTCAGCCATACGGCACGTTGCTTTTCATTGCATGCTGCCATGAACTCAGCGAGACCCCACGCCGCTCGATGTCTGTCTGCTGCTTGTGCACTGCGAGTGGTGTTATGAGAGTGACAGCTCCCAGCTCCCGGCCCACACTGTACGGCTCTTTCTGTTTTTGGCTCTACCCCCCCGTGGGAATGACAGCCCCTGAAATCTGTGGCTCCTCTCCGTGTGCACGGCGAGTGACGGCTCTTTCTCTCTGTGGCTCCGCCCCCTGTGTGAGTGACAGCTCCTTGTACTCTATTGCTCTGCCCACTGTGTAAATGGTGGCCTCTGATCTCTGTGGCTCCACATGTGTAGCAGATCATCCTGCTTTTTCGGCCCCTGCCCCATGAATTAATAAGTTATTGCTGCTAATGGTATTGGCCTTTGTGTAAATCCCCTAATGTCTGTGGCTCCGCCCCCATGCAGTGAGTGCTGACCCTTGCTCTCTGGCGCCACCCTTTGTACAGTGAATGACAGCACTTCCTCTCTGTGTGCCTAGGGTGGGGAAGCACTATGGTTGCAGTATCACCACTTGGAGCTGCTCTACTCTGCACACCCAGAAGACTTCAGCATCATACCTGGAGATAACAGAATGTCTCCCTCCGAGGGATTCCCACCAGAGCCTGCAAACTTTACTCTGCTGTTGTGAGTGCCTTCATTTGGTGGAATGTGTCTGAGCTTATTAATATCCTTCACATATGAAGAAATATCCTTTTGTATCTATGCCTTCCTATGGACAGGAGGTCCATGCCAGGCAGTGGGCAGGATGTGCTGCACTGGCTCTTCCCTGGAGTAGAACTCTGCCCCCTCCTGGACCTCACAGGAACGACTCTGCATGGTTGCTTGGTGTCCCACACCACAGAGACACAGAGCAGAGTGAGTTTTCCAGCTATGTAGAAATTGTGAATTACACAAGCTCCAAGGCATATTTATGACAGAAGGCAGAACACAAATGTACTAATGGTGTGTCCTGCAGTGCCAATTTCACGTGCCGTGCATGTCCATGCATGTGTTGTGCTTTGTGTGTGTGGTCCATGTTTCAGCTGCAGACCCTAAATGAGTGTCTGTCTCATTACAGGTGCGCTGTGTGTGTGTGTCTGTGATCAGTCATTTCTGTCGCCGGCCCTGCATGGGTGTGTGTCAGTGATCAGTAATTTCCGTTGCAGGTCCTGCATGGGTATCTGTCTCATCACAGGTGCTCTGTGTGTGTCTGTGATCAGTCATTTCCGTTGCAGGTCCTGCATAGATGTCTGTCTCATTGCAAGTGCTTTGTTTGTGTCAGCGATCAGTCATTTCCGTTGCAGGCCCTGCATGGGTGTGTCAGCGATCAGTCATTTCCGTTGCAGGCCCTGCATGGGTGTGTCAGTGATCAGTCATTTCCATTCCAGGCCCTGCGGTTGCGTGGCTGGCTGTTAGTAGGAGAGGGCTTCCCCACGGCTCGAGTGTTGCCTGTCCCACAGTGTCATACGTTCTGCAGTTCCTTCAACCTGTGGCTAGAACCCGGGGATCTGGGTGAGCAAGATGCACACAAACACACAAAAATCACATGCTGAATCTCATTTATATTTTGGAAATTCTGGAAGCATAGAGCTGTTATACACAGCTGCATCTGTATTAGTCACGTTGCATCAGTCTAATGGCAAGCTAAATGAGAAACATGCGTAGTGGACTAATCTTTACCATCTTTCTGCAGTTTACGCGGACCCCCGATACTGGCAGATGGAGCTGTTTCCTGGCAAGGGCCAGAATATCATCTGCGATGGCTCTACCCCCTGAAATATGCACTGAAGTGGAGAGAGGACGGCTGGGAACTCACTACAGCTCCCATTGGCTGAGCTGGCTCTGCCTTTAATGTAAATTTAGAAGAAGAGGGAGATTAGAAAAGGGGAGCGGGCAGGACTAAAAGCCCTGTCCCACCCACCCCATTCACTCCTGCTGGGCGAGCTGCAAGTTTGACATCTTAGCCACTTCATCACGCATTATTTGCTTGTAAAGCCTTTGGTTGAGAGATGGAGGTTTGGGCCTCCTGGGGACGTGGAGTGGCGGCAGTCTTACATCACTGGGGCTTCTGCCAATCGCTGTTCCGTCTTCACTTCTGCTGCCAGGGTGGCAGGTGAGAGACTCGCATGCAGGCTCAGCTGTGTACCACCAGCGACTGCCATTCCAGGCGTGTTAAGAGCACAAGATGAACCCTTGTCACTGGCTATTTTACCTGCACCTGGTGGAATCTGCCCCCCACCCCTCCGGCCTATACTCTGATCTCAGTCACGGATTAATGCAAATTACTTATGATTAAAATCAACTGTAATACAATTACACTCTCAATGGAAATGTGACTTTCGCAAATGTTCCAGCTGACCAAACCTTACAGGAGAAGCCTAACAAAAAGGATATTTGTACTGATGTACTTAATTTTGCATTTGTGACTGACCTTGGGTTAGAATGAAAATCAAACCTTTGTACTTTATAACTGAAACTTCTGTAGAACTACCGTTCCACGTGGAACTGACGCCCTCCGTTCCGTCTTGGTGCCACGCTGTTAGCAAAACTGAAGCCACTGCTGTCTGCATCCTCGTTTGCTGCCCTCTCAGATTTGTCCTGTCGCCTCTCCGCACAGCTGCCTGTCAGCGCACTTTAACCGTCGGCTCGTGTTGATGATGTCATAGTATTTAAGGAGTCCTGGTCCAGTGAAAAGACCTGCAGATCTTCCCTCTCCCAGCGGCTCCTGTACTTAAAACGCTGATTCTTGCCAGCAACTTATTTCAGATTGTTATTCAGTTAAGTGTAAAAGTTCCACTTAGGTGGTTGTCCTAATTTTAACTGATGGAATTAATTCCATCCTTCTGTTGATAGGTGCAAATTTACAGTAATGTTACAGTAATATATTATGGCATTTTTAATTTAAAGGTATTGCCTTCATGATTTCTAGGATACCTGCTTGCATTAGATGCTAGTTATTGAACATATTTGAAAATGTTTCATTTGAAGTCACTAAGTTTTTGCATGAGTACACAAATTGCTCATTTTCCCTAAATTTGAATAGCTCACTGTTTTGTTGACAGTGGGGGTTATGATAATGTGCTTTATTTGATTGCATTAAGGTGCCATTTCAGATTAGTCAAGATTATGATTATGACTAAATCCACTGAGTCTGGAATAAAATTAATGGCTATAAGATGGATTTTTTTCTATATTGTTAATTGCTATTTGGCCGCTTACCTACCCAAGATAAACTTTCGCAAGACGTGTTGTGAACGCCAAAAAAAGATGTGCTCGGGGAAATGGATTTTGTATTTTCTGTAGGTGGGCAAAAAGATGGTAGGGTTTAGCTGGTCTCTGTATTTAAAGGTTTTTCCTAATTTGTATAACTTGGATATCTGAGTCCAGTCTGATACACAGAATGCTGACTCAAGTTGGAAAATGGGACGTACGTATGGATGGGCAGGTGAAGGCATGCGAAGTTACTTCGTAATATGTGTGCCGCAATAGAATAGCATTTTCGGCGTAGGCAATAGCTATAAAGTCGAAGGATCGTGTAAAACTAGCAAATGCTTTAATGCCGACTTTACAGAAGTTGGAAGGCTAGGTTACTTTTTTCCAAGTCACCTTGTGATGCAGCTTTCAAAATATTACAGGAAAAATAACTGATTGGTGTCTTTAAAATGACCTGTTATTTCTTTTAGTATATCGAGTATGGGTGGGAATGGTAAAGGAGGAAACGATACATAAATAGTAAGAAATAAGTCATATATAGATGTAATATAATTTAACTTGGTTATCGACAAATGTTCCCATTCATATGGACCGGCTGGCTGTCACGGCTCCCATTAGTTAGCCAGGAACTAAACGGGGTCCCGACGGCACCTCTAACTTGGTAACAGCTTTTCGAGTTTAGCGTTCCGACGCTTAAAAGCAGCACAGACACCGCCGCACTTAGCACAGCGTGACACCGCGCCGCCACAGACAATGGTTTCATTCTTAGCCTAAGGCTCCAGAGGTACGCCCCGTTGGTGGCCCCTCCACTTCTGATAAGATGCAGGTAAGATGATTTGCGCACTTTCGGCATTTCATCCGGCCGCAGGACCGAAGGATGCCGCCGAGATAGGAGGCTGACCGCCGATTTGCAGCCGTCGGCTCCAGTGACCGCTAGACAAGGCCGGCTTCCGAGCCGGGATCTCGGAGCATAGCTTATACAGGTTGCCGGACCTTCTTCTTGAGCCCGTGAAACACTGAGGATTTGTTATTCAGATTACCGGGCGCTGCTTCCTGAGCCTGTAAAACGCGGAGGATTAGATATTCATATTACCGGAGCCCCGCCACACGCTCCGGTAAGACGGGGACGCTTGGATATTCAGAGTACCGGGCCGCACTTCTTGCGCCAGTAAAAAAAAAAACACGGAGCATTGCCTATTCATGTTACGGGGCCCCCGCCGCTCCCTGGTGCATGGCGGTCTGTTGGAGGTGAGTATCCCAGTTTGCGCTGCAACTCCTCGCAGCGAGGGAGAGATGGGATAGGAAAAATGGGAGGAGGTGTTGGAGGAGGAGAGGGCGGGGGGGGAAGACGGGAGGGAGCGGCTCGACGGGAAAAGTCGTTCGCGGGAAGCCGGTTTTCGGTTTGCCCCGCTTAAATGCGATTAAAGCGACTATTATAAACGCCTCCGGTTCGGGACAGCGCCGGGCGGGGAGGGGGCGCGCCCGTCCGTCTCTGTGCGGCCGGATGTCAGGGCCCCGCGTCAGCTACAATGGCAGCGCTTGGCTGGACGCGGCCTGCCGCACAGCGTTACACAGCTGGGGAAAGTGCACGGCTTTAAAAGCCTTAAAGGCTAAAAGGTCGCTGTGTTCTCCCCTGCAGTCGGTCACCAAGTTTTTTTTTATTGTGTAACAGTAGAATACAAACACCCAAATACAGGAAACATATCAGCAGTATTCAAACTGCACGGTCGGTCACCAAGTGGAAAGTAATTCGAAAGCAATTCGGCGTCTGAACTGCGGGCGAGAGCCTCGCACTTAGGCTGCCCAGCAAACGGACTTACGCGCGTAACCGCTTCTTATTAATTCGCCCGGCCGAGCTTCCGCTTCCTCCACGTTGTAAGAAATGGTTCCCACGCTCGTTTCAAAACTTGCAGGGCTGTGCATTTGCGTCCAAATAAAGCGCTCCGAGAATTCATTTATCTAAGGGTGCCGCTTAAACCGAAATGTCACCTATAAGCACCAATTCCATATGCACACTAAAGCCCGACTCCCGTTACTGTAGCACTGCATTTAAAATCTTCATTTTTTTCTTTTAAATAGTAACGATTACGTTTTTTTGTAATCATTATTATTTGGCAACTATACAACATCCGTGTTGGTGCAATAAGAACTTGTTCAAGCAGTATAAATTATTTGCCAATTAGATAATAGATTTTGGTGTAATTAAATAGAACTGCTTAGTTGTTAAAGTGATCTTTACGACCAAATTTCCCGAATATTAGCATAATGTAACCATTAGTAGTATTGTTATAACTATGCAAACTCACACGTGATGATTTTAACTGGAGATGTAAAGTGACTGATAAATGTATGTGATTGTGCGCGTGTTCATTACGTAGCTAACGGCACTACCGGTTGTAAAGTAATTTTTAGTCTCTAGAGTGTGATGTAATTCATTGGTATAATTACAGATGTGTTCCTTGAAGACTGAGCCTAAAGGTGTTACATCAGTAATATTCCACCAGTCACTACTGTAAGTTTTTCGAACACACATTTAGGATAAGTTAAATAAAGTTAACTTTTTTTAAATCAACTACACAATTTGATGATAAGTAAATTGAATTTTCATATATCCAGACAGGACGTTTTTAGTTACAGTGAAATATAATGTCGAGGCTGAAATATAGAAATATCAGTTAATAAATACCAATGTCAAACGAGCAATGCATTTGTCCTAAAGCCATCTTTAACACGCATGTTTGAGTTATCGTGGTTGAAGCGGGGTCGACTGTCCGGTCACGGTTTCACCGCCGGGCTGGGGGGCGGAGCCCTCACCTGTCGCTTTCTTCTCGGACAGCTGATCGCTCGCCCTCCTGTCTGGAGAGCAAAACACCATTTGTCCGAACGAAGGCCCAGAAGGTTCCGTGAGACCAGCTTGGGCGGAAGTCACCACGTGACAGAAGGATGGAAAGCGTGGGGCTCCAGGCTGTGGCTCTGAGCGATGGATCGACCGCCTACATCCAGCAGGCCATCAAAGGTGAGCGTGCTGCATGCTGCTGCGGAGGCTGGGGTCGAGTTGAATGATGCCGACCGGCCATGGCTTGGGAGGAAAGCCAATCTGCTTCATCACTAGTCTACGTCTGAAGCCAAAAAATTATTTCATTAAGTAACGCATACCAGAATCTGGTTTTTGTCATCAGTAATAAGCCAGATCCTGTTCCTGCTAATCAGTATAGGAGTTACTCGGATTTGTTCCAGCTTCGTGCCTTATAAACACAGTGATTTCCATACCCTGCAAATGGTGGTTTTTGCATAGAAAAGAGAGGAACATGGGAGACTGAGAGCCCTGTTCCTTTTGCAGATGGGAGCTTGGTGGAAGGCGATACCATCCAGCTAGAGGATGGCACCACGGCTTACATCCAGCAGGTCACAGTACAGCAAAAAGGTAAGTAGGGGACGACTCCCACCTTCCTTAGTTAGGGTGTGCTGAGAGTGGACTTTGGGCATGTGTGCATGTCTGCTGCTGGGAGGTGCTGTTCTACTCTGATGGAAACTTTCTCTGAAGATGTGCTGCCCTTCGAGGATGGACAAGCGGTCCAGCTGGAAGATGGCAGTACTGCATACATCCACCATACTCTGAAAGGTAACATATTACCAGCTGAAATATGAACCCCCCCCCTCCCCCCCGCCACTAAAATAGCACACAGTTTCTTCATAAAT
>JAODKK010000123.1:18203530-18214517 GCA_026774405.1 Petrocephalus microphthalmus | reverse complement strand
TGTGATGAAAAATTTTAAATTTTGTCAAGGCCCATGCAGTCCCTAGAGGAATACAGAAGGTCTAGTCCTTACCCATCCAGGATGGACTCTCTGCAGCAGTACAGATTGTCGAACTTCTGTTTAGTTACGGAGTCATTAACGTTCATGGCAGGGACACACAGCTTTCCAGCTTTGGATAGCTGGTACAGCCTGGAACACACAGGACAGAGTTTTAAGGTCCACCCAGTACTCCCAGAGAGACCAGTAGGCAAGACCCGCAGAGAAGGGTCTTTGTTTTCAGGCACCTGTGTACTCCAGTGACGCTCTCCTCAACGATGCCACGGATCTTCTTAAAGACACTCAGGTACTTCTTATACACCCAGTGAGTCAGGTCACCTCCGTCGTCCAGAATCTGGCAATCGCAAATGAGAAACCTCATACAACGGCGATCAGAACATGAAGAGTCATATGAATCTCAGCTGTTGTTACTGTCCAATCATTTGTACCAAGACAAGACAAATTATGTACAATATAAAAGGGGGGAAATGTGTTCGGACTGTACAATGTAAGGTACACAGGAGTCAGGTGCGAGGGGCTTGGGTGGTCTACACCGTACCATGTTGGGCTGCCATCCATCCATGCTAATGCAACGGTCAATGCACCACCAGAAGTCATCCTCAGACTCTCCCTTCCAAGCAAACACTGCCACCCCTGGGGAGGACAAGGCCCATGTGACGAGAGACATTTAAACATCACCATATATTTACCCAATGATGTACGTATATAATGTGGTGCTCCAGTCATCTTTTGCAGGTAGGAAAAAGCAATACAACTTCAGAGTCTGTGATGGTTAGGCCTGGTTCCCAGATTCTGTGTGCCTTTTCCTACCGTATCACCTCTCACCTTTCTCCGAAAGGGCGGCGGCCACCTCGTTCTGCGTGGAGTAGATGTTGCAGGCAGCCCAGCGACACTGGGCACCCAGGGCCACCAGAGTCTCAATCAGTACCTAGAAGTGTGGGAATACAGCATGGGCTGGGCGATAAACAGGGGAATGGACTGCAGAGACACCCAGACGGTAAGGATACGGGGGACGGACTTCACAGGCAGGGTGAGGCATGGCACAGACAGCAACGTCAAGAGGACAACTACAGTGCAGTACAGACACGTCAACGTCACAGACAGACAGCGAGCAGTCACACAGGACAGACGGTACAGAAGGTCGCGGATGGGGGAGGGGGAACAGAGAGGGACATGCACAGCTAGCGCTCCATTAATGGGCCCATACCGCCGTCTGAGCCGTGATGTGAGTACAGCCCACGATTTTGGCCCCCGCAAGCGGCTTCTCCCCCAGTGCTCTCTTCCTGAGGGAGATGAGGGCTGACATGTCTGCAAGAAAAAGAACAATAAAAAATTGGAGGGGGGGTGGTTAATAATTATACCAGATGGATTTAACAGTCACTTTCAATCACCAATAGGTTTAACACACGTCTCACTGGTTACTTTATTACTTCCCACTGGTTCAAATCAGACAGAGATTGGCTGCATGTTATAACCCCTCCCACCATGGGTCTCAAATGGCACTTTTCCATTGGCGTACAGGAACCGAACCGTTCCGGAGCTGTACCGTGAAGACAAACTGGTTACTGCGCTGTTCCAGCTTGCTTTGGTTTTCTACTGCAGAAGGGTCGGCTCTGTAAAGCCCTTGCCGGGTTTGGAGAGCAACAGTGACACAAACCCAAACAGATGCTTATTTACTGTTCACACAGCTTACATCATGATTTTCTATGTGCCACCAGTCAGATGGCGGTGACACAGCCAGCTTGGTTTAGGCACGCTTTCGGCCCCGGGCCGCGTCAGCGTGGGGACAGGTCGGGTACGGCTCGCATACTTTGCAATGATAAAAAGCCGTCAGTTTGCGGTATGGGTCGAGTTCGGTGGTGGTGGAAAAGTGCCAAAAGTGTCATGTCTTCCAGAACCAAAGATCATAACCATCCTGAGCCCATACTGACTTCATGATCCCATGGCCAAAGATATGGCCGTGACCTCAGAAACCCCCACGCCAGTGCACGTCGCAGACGGTCATGTGATCAGCCGCTCACCTTGCTCTGCGATCTCAATTTCGCGGCGGCCGAACTCGGCCTGTTTGATGTTCTTCACACAGAAGTCGGTGCTGCCCATGGAGTTGACCTGGGTCTTGTCCCGTGGGGAGGTCTCATCGTCCGAACTGTCAGTATAGGATGCAGCTGGTGGTGGGGGGGGGGTACACAGTCACCGCTCTGACAGACCACGCGGTGCCATTCCACCAGGCCAGACATCCTGCACAGCCACATTACCCCTGAAGCAAAGGGGGCGCCCCAAACGGGTGCGAGGCTGTGCCTTACCTGAGCTGTAGCTGTCCGTAGAGGACTGCGAGATGGACCGGGAGAGGGAACGCCTTCCTGCCTTCGTGGGAAACTTGCTGAATTCCTGCTTATCCTCAGCAAACTGGATCTGCTGCAGACGTATAAGGCAGATGAGACATCTTATAACATTTTAAAACCCCGACCTGCGACAACATTCAAGGGCCTGAATTTCTAATACCGGGCGTGAGTGCCTCACTTTACAGGTTAGACACACATTCTCACCTGGGCACCATGTCTGTCACTTTACATCACCTCAGTCATGCCATTCTTTGGGCATCATTATATTGTAGAAAAGAGAAAGGCAGATATTCCATATTTACGACCTGAGAATATCTAGGCTTACATGGAAACCTTCACACATAACATCCCAACGTAGTTCATCATGACAATTCCAGGCATGGAGCGGCATGTCGGGGGAGCACCGTGACCTCACACCTCCAGCTATTCTAGCACTTGTACGTAGCAAATATAGGCTTTGTGTGTCTGCTTGTTCTCCCCATGTTCATGTTTCCCCCCGCAGTTCATAAGCATGCTTTTGTTTGAACTGCCCATTGCATGTGATTGGCTGTGAGGGTGTGTGCCCTCCAATGTGATTGGCTGTGAGGGTGTGTGCCCTCCAATGTGATTGGCTGTGAGGGTGTGTGCCCTCCAATGTGATTGGCTGTGAGGGTGTGTGCCCTCCAATGGACTGGGGTAACCTCACCCGGTTCCCAACATTATCAGGGGCTCACACTACATTGGTGTTAGTATTAAATAACAAGGTCATGAGTACAAAAGAGGAACATTGGGGGGAGTTACAAACAGCCAAATAAAAAGGAAAGAAAAAAATGCAAAGTGTGCTAAATTAGGTCATCATCTGTTTTGTTGCTTTTTATGCCAAAGCTTCCTTCCAGATTTATATTAAACAAGTAACTACAGATTCTCCTTTTTGAATCTAAGAACATCAGTGCTTTTAATTTTGTCAAGCTGTCGTCAAGCAGACATTGCTGTCGGATTGCTGAATACTTTCGAACTGTTCCCTAAAAATATCTTGTTCTCTTTCAGCGAGGCAAGCGAGCCAATTGTCTCTCAGATATGTTACGCAACTGGCCTCTGCGCAGCTCAGGGAAACCAAAATCATGGGGCGGGGAGACCCAGGGGAAGTCAAACAGGGCAGAGACACATACACAGGATAATCCAGCTCACGGTTCTGGTTTCCGGCATGTCAATTCTATTAGACAGACACCACTCCAAAGTCAGGGGTCACTGGAGTGTGCACACACTCACACATAAAATCTGTGTGTGTGCAAAGATTTTGGACTTTAGGCATTAGTGTGGAGATACTGGGTAGTCTAGTCTTATTATACTTATCGTTTCTTTTTATCAAAACTCACTTTCAACTTTCAATTCAGCTGCACATACAACTGGTTAATTTCCTAAAGGTTACAAAAGCTAAGCCAATCCTGGGACTCAACCACAAACATGCAGGTTTACAAGTCTCGCGTCTAACTGATGCAGCACCATTTTCCAACATGCATCTGCAGGAGGACGAAACTAGTCCCGTGTCTTCTAAAACGCCAACAAAGCCCCACTGTTTCCATGGAGATATGGGACTTACAGACTAACAGATCCCATAGAAGGGAAGGAGGTAGAGCTGAAAGCAGGATAACAGCAACGGTAGGTAGTTATATAATCATGGTATTTGTTAGCATTATGCTACAACAGTGAAAAGATCATTTGGGGGCCCCAGACGCCACTACACGGCCAGACTTTGGATTATTTCCACTCCCACTAAGCTTTTCCCAGCTAAACCCCCACCCACTCTGGGATTAAGCTGTTTGTTATGCTTGGCCGGGAATGATACAAGCGTCAGACGGCGTCCTTGGCAATAATCCTCGATTCTGAATTTTGACCTTGAGTGGGGCGCAAAAGGAACAGCGAGCTGACAGCAGACAGCAGAGTCCTCCCCGGTCAGCGGGACCGGGGGTCACTACTAGGGTGGGATTTGGAATCCTTGGGTTTTACCTCCTCACATGGCACAGAAGAAGGAGCCCAGGGCTTTGTCAGTCTGATGTTCAAATGGAAAGCTAACAAAGGCAGAAAATAAATAAATAAAGCCAAAGGGTGAGCCTATAATTACTGGCGCCTGATTGCTTCTGTACTATATGTTGTCTGATGCTGATGTCTGACTGACTCAAAGGGTTGAGGCTGTCCTTGGAAACTATCAAATTCCGCAGCCACAATCTGTCAGTTTCCGTTATTTTCACTGCTTGATTTACCTCATATGTCCACTTGACCTCTGAACACAAAGAACACAAAACAGGAACATGGCCTCACCTGGAGCAAAGGAGGCTAGAGAAGGCAATGGCTAGATTAACCTCGGAAGGTACACACTGACCCACAGAAGGACCGCAAAGAATGTGGAGAATATTAAGGAGGCCATCTCCTATGCAGAGTCAGTCTCTCCTGCCACAGAAGTCCAGGAACACCAACCCCCCCCCCGATTTTACGATATTAGAACGTGTCTTCACAGAGACATCATTAGTGTCACACTACAGTGCACATCCTGTCAGCTGGAGTTCTATGACTCATAGATGGATCTAAAGGTTTTGCCAGTCAAATTCGTTTCGACACACCAACAAACCTGCAAAAGGTAGTGCCTTGGATATCTTCCCCTCTCCCTTTTGCACCCTCGTCCCAACATGCAACACTTTCCCTATTTGGCAACGTAGCAGCACGGACATGAAGGAGTTGGAGGTCCCTACAAAGAATTTGACGTTGGTGTTCTGGAACTTGTTTGGATTTTTCAAAACTGACATGACACAAACAACAGTTATCTGTAAAATGTGTTCACACGTCGGATGGCAACCTGACAAACCTTTTTCATAACCTCAAAAGAAAACACCCCAAAGACTATGCTGTTATTTTTTGTATTACCTTATAGCACTATATTTTTTTTAATAGGGGAATTAGCTAGGGGGTGGCATGGTGGTGCAATGGTTAGCACCCCCACGGTCAAAAAACATGCTGAAGCTGATTGGAGTTGCCGAATTGCCCATAGGTGTGCATGTGTGAGTCAATATGCCCTGAGATACCCCACCCCCCATCTTGGGTTGTTCCCCACCTCGTGCCTGTAGCTTTTGAGATGCTCCAGACCCCCCACGACCCAGAAGGATAAGAGGTTTCAGAAAATGGATGGAATTAGTTTGGTTGTACCGTTCAGTAACTAGCAAAATAATCTTAAAAACCAGCATGAAAAAGACTCATGATAAGATCGTGGATTGTGATCCTGCCTGAAAAAATCGTGATATGATATTCTGCCGTATCGCCCACCCCTACCCCCAAGTTACTCCATCCAGCTCAGGCTGACCCCTGCTTTCCAAAACTTTAAATCACTGTGAAAGTCTAAATTCAAGGCAGAAGCAGGACTACAAACGCTCAAGCTCAGGAGCTACAGCCAGCCCAGTGCTTCGAGGAACCGGCCCTCACACCCAGCCAGCTGTTCATAAAGGGACCCTAATCCACACCCAGCCTTTTGTCTGCATAGGAACCACAGGAAACTCCCAGCCCCTGTCAGCTTCCACACCCCTGCGAATGGAGGAACCGGGACTCTCACACAGCCAGCTACTCCAGGCCACAAACCCGTGCACAGTCCCCCCTCCATGGAAAAACCACAGTCTGCTCCCCGGCCCGTCTCAGCCTAACGTCCACCAAAGGACCCCAACCCTCACCAAGCCCCCGGCCCCAGGCCCCCACCCTGGCCAGACTCACCCCGCTCTGCCTCTGCGCCATCGCGTCCTCTCAGCCTCTGTGTCCGTCTGTACTCCTGCCCGAGTATTTTAACATCCAACCTGCGTTATCACGGTAATCTCCTGGCTGGCGGGGGCTAGGGGAGCCGGGGAGGGGCTGTCCCACCATCCTTACAATAGGCCACCCCTCCCTTCCCCTCCCCTCCCGAAGTGGCTGAAGTCAAATTGCTCATTCGCATCATTTTGGGACATATTGGCAACCTGATGATTACAACCACAGCACTGGTAGGTTAGCCTCTAACAGAAAGCTAGCCCTGAGTCCTGCCCAGTCCAGCAGACCAGCATGGGCTACTGAAAAATACATATCTAACCAGCATGGTCTATGTCACAGATAGCCTAGGTTAAAGGTACTACAGAAGGATATCCATCCCAGGACCAATCCCAGAATGCACAGGGCATGGTGCATCCTCAATGGGGCCTATATGTATTTCACAAATGATACTCTGGCAGTTGTTTTCCGAAAAGAATACCACCCATTCTTCAGAACCGGGCACGTCCTACCAATAAAAACTTTAAAATATCACATATCGACATACTAATTCTATTTTTGTTTTTTTATTGATCTACTTTCATGTTTTGAACTTTATTCTGTGCCCTTGTCCCAGAATTCATAACTTAAAAAGTTTTAAAAGCCTTCAAAATCTAAACGTAACAGTACTGACTGACTACTGACAGTATACAAATAAAATTTTACTACTACAATCATCTTTTTATGAAAATGTTGTGTCCCAGATTTTTGTCAACTCCATCAGATGGATTTTTTTTCTGTGCTGATTTTTTCATTAAAAGTAAGCTCATAATGATTTAAAAATGAGTGTGTCAATAAAAATTTCTATTGTACACCTACTGTGTATTATTTGTATCTTACATTATAATAATATGAATTTTTGTGTGACTGACAGAGTTGACAAAATTCAAGCTTAGCTGCAAAAAATTCTGTTTAAGATACTATGAAGTCCCTGGGAGGCGGGCTAATTACAAAGTTTAAAAGCGAAGACTTCTTACATCAGTTTCCCAGATTTCAAATGTTTACGGATGTTGAAAACACTTACAGTTTGTGCGCATGGGGCTCAGGAAGAGCACACTTTGGCGATTTTCAAACAAAAATACAACTGACACTCTAATACACAGAGAGGTAGAGGTAAGGGGCATGCACTGAGACGCACACCACCACACGGCAAACCTCCTCAGCGATGAGAACCTGGGTGCAGCCAAACAGTGGCTGATACCTCAGCACCACAGATGGAGCTGAACAGTGTGAAGTTCTTCCAGTGGCTGGAGTGCCAATCTAACATTTACACCGAACATTTGTTTGTGAACATAGCGTGTATGACTAGAATAAGAACGGGAACAAAATCTTGAAACATTTTTGAAGGTTTGTATCGTTTTACGTGTCGTTTTACAGTTCCCCCCGGCTGGAGCACGAGGGTGCGTAACGAAGAACACAGCCACAGAATAAGTGCAAAAATGAGCAGTTCGCTCAGGAAATGTCTACATGCTGTGCCCAATTCTAGGGAAGGAAGAGGGGGTACTGCCAAAAACACCCACAGAAGAGGCAGCAATCACCGCAGCCACGATCACCATCGGCTTGGTAATCCCCTGAGTAGTCAGTCTCGAAGATGTTTTGATAAACAGGTTAAGAGATACCAAACCAGTACCACTTAAAACACCACTAGTACACAAACACACACACAGACACTAAAATAGAACATTCAGAAGCAAAATGTAGACAGATTGCAATGCTGGGAAAAAAATGTCAGCATCAACAATTTATGTTTAAAGCCAAGGACATAAAAAATGACCCGATAACATCTTGACAGGTACAGCATGAAGTCTCCACTGACTCTGTTCCTGTTCATGGAGACAGACCATGTTTACTTGCACTTAAATCAAGGCTTGATGGTTAGGACCTCTGATAAGGCAAAGCGGTCTCACGACTCCTACATTTGTTGACACAGCACTTAGAGACTCTTGTAAATTGTATATTATTAGGTTGACCAGCTGACCACTATAGAGATTCTTCTCTTCCTCAGCCGTCCTCTTCCTCTCCTGCCTCAGGTTTTGTTACTCATCAGGGAAAGTCACCAGATAATCTCAGTCTCCTATATTCAGGGTTAACATTTAGCAAATGTGCCATTAAATTTGGTAGGCACCATTACCTCAGCAGTCCCTCTGTGTGCATTTCTGCCGCTGACTTTTACAAGGCAACGCCTGGACTAAAGGTCACGTAGAAGTACACCAATCCATCACCTTCCACAACCACAAATCCTCCAAACCTGAAGCCTATCCCAGGAAACTCAGGGTACCCAAGACAGACTGCTACTATTAGAAGTTTAGCCATAATACATGACTAATTATTATGCAATACATTACAATACATAAAATACATGCATAGGGCCCCAATTATACAACAGTATTTCATTTTTACTCATTAAAAGTGAAAACACAAAGTACTTCTTCCTACATATTTTTACCCCTTAGAAGCCCTGCGTGTAATTCCATGATGGGTCAATATAATAACGTTCAAAACGAAGTTAAGTTTATTTCTGACTGGTTAGACAGAACTGCTTAATTTGTGATAGCAAAAAGCAACACCTACACTGATTTTTCTTTAGGAGCACTTTGTCTTAAGCTCATTGACTGCACTGTAAAGACAGGAATTTTCTGGTGATACTGTAATAACAGCTCAAAACAGGAGCCAGATTCTAATTTCAGAGGTGGCCATTTTTGCAGGCTGTCTTTGTAAGTGTGCATGTCCTTCAGCCTGTCACACAGCATAGCAAACACTTGAGCTTACATAGGTTATACCTCTAAGTTGACACCAGACTGTATAAGGGCTACCTGACCTGATCTTCCCTGACATACTGATTTCTTAGTTCCATTTACATTTGCTTATATCCTCAAGCATTAAGCCTCTCCACTACTTCATCACACCACGAGATTTATACAAAAAAAAACCTAAGCACCCACAGTGAAGAGGAAACTGGAGATAGGCCTATTTACTCTTGAGCACAGCCCAAAACAAACTAATGTTGTATATGCGGTGAGGCCCCCCGCATGAGGCCATCTCCTGTCGGAATGACTACTGGTCCACCATGATACATCTGATGATACAGATAATACAGATACATGATACAGATAAGCGTTTAAAAGCATTAATGTGTCTGATCAGCACAAAAGTGAGCAAAATTTGTTTTTGTGATGTTCTTGGGAATATCTTTTTACATCTGACAGTCCATCCATCCCTCCATCCATGACCACATAGCCTATGCAAGGACATGGATGGGTGCATATTTGTGGGAGTAGAATAATTATACACCAGAACACAACCAGTTACCGACGTGTGCAGGAGATTTACCCTGCACGCCTCCAGGCGCACCTGCGTCCCCAAAGAGGAGGGCAAGGCGAAATCAGCGCCCCCCTGCGGCATTAGGGGGCGGTGGGCAGGCGCAAGGGCATCGGGGAAGTAGGTTTTAAACAGATGTCGCAGACAGTTTAACATTTATCAAAAACACCCATTTATTACCAACAACCTACGACACCGTTTGCGGTTGGCGTAGCACTGGGTACTACACGCACTATCACTTTGTGCTTCAGCCCCCGGTAAAGCAACACCGCTCAGCTTCAGAAGTTAGGCGGAAGCACATTTATTCGGGGGCTTGCGGTAAATCTCTCGTTGCGCTCGGGATGCCTTCCGCCGCCCCGTGCGCAGCGCCTGCCGGTGCTCTGTCCGGTCCGTCTGCTTGGTCACCATGACCCCGACGGTCTAACGGGGTGCCGCCCCCGCGGGCACGGGCACGGGCGCGGGCACGAGCACAGCCTTACCTTTTTGACAGGTTTCTGCGGCGTGAACGCGTAGGGCAGCTCGCCCGCGCTCCCGCCGGCGCTCCCGCGCCCAGCCCTCGCCGAGCACTTCTCCGCCGCGTTCTCACTCTCCTTGGCTTCCTTGCTGGCCTGCTTCGGCTCCAGCTTACCGTCGACCGCCGATTCCGACATTATAACAAGCGTGCCTGCTCTCTGTCCCCCCTCCCCGGTACAGTTAACCCCTGACTGCTCCGTAACGTGAGGCTCCTTCCCGATCGCACTCGCTCCTCTCCGGCAACGAGCGTGCGCTTTAGCGCAGTCCGAATGCGACAGGTCTGCGGTTACGAGCCTGTTCGCGCGTGTGCGCGCACGGGATTTTCGGGGCGAATATTTTTGTTAAAGCAGTGATGTCTCGATGGCAGCTGTAGATTGTGCAGGATTGTCCGCTTTTCAGTCTGCGTAGGACTGCGTAGCAGGCAGCCGCGGCTGCTTCCGTGCCCTGTCACCTAAGCGTGTGGGCGGGCAGGGGGCGGCGTCTGATCGGGCTGCCGAAGCTTTTGCGAAACTCCACTACACACACCATGCCCGATGCTCTTTTTGACGCCTTGTGACAATTTAAAGCAGTATTTTATAATGCATTGTTCTGGTCGTCGGCTCAGTGCTTTATTAACACAATCAGTCTGACGGCCTAAGTATGCACTTTACCAGTGTTTTAGAGAGAACATGTAAAACGTATAAAATAAAAAGCTGTCTTAATAGCAGAAGGTAGTATACAATCCTGCATTTTATTCTAGTAATTCATGCACGGAGGAGAAAACGAATACAATTTACATTTAGAAATGTATGTACACTACCCCACCCACCATCTGACAATTTATTTTTTTTACAAGGTTTATGCGAAAGCCCTTGCTGTATTGCCAATTTACTGACCGAACACAGTACTGCTACCATTAATTTAGTGCGTAGCAAAGCCTCCAAAGTAATTTCCTACAATTACCTTCAGATAAACAGGTG
>JAODKK010000123.1:18152302-18166530 GCA_026774405.1 Petrocephalus microphthalmus | reverse complement strand
ATTCAAGGGTTTCACTCACTTCCTAACAGTAACATTAGTCTGTAATTCTACAACTCAGTTCTAATAATACGATTGCAGATCCCAGATGCCAGCCTGCTGTTTAACTCTTGGAAAATGATGTGAAAGAAATCTGATAGAGTTAAACTCCAGCTATATAGACAGTAAGCATTAAGCTAAGCCCAACTGCCACACCTCTGTATATCTCCTTTAACTACGCACCACTAGAGGTCACTTCTCTGCACTTAAACCTGCTCTGCACATTTTAGCCGACGTTGAAGCAGTGATGGCCATAGTCCCCAAAAGAGATACTATGAATAACCAATAGCTGTATTCTGTTGCATTTTACAGGGGACCCTGATGAAACCTTGAACCAAAGGCATGTGTAATAATTACATTGGCCACACTTCCACGGGCTATATTTAAAGAGCTTAATGTTTATTAAGGCACCGAGCTTACGTTTTACAACTAGAAAGTGTTATTATTCACACTCACATATACATGTTTGAAGCGATTTGACTTTGTTACAACTGTTGGTGAGAAACAGACATGCATGTCTCATCATTTCCACTGAAAACTCTCTTAAAAATACATATATTTGGCAAGATACGTAATAAACAGGGGTGCCATGTCCCTCAAGGGACAGGGTCTATCGAGGAAGTAAGGGGGCCCCAAGACAAACACAAAGCGCTGGGAGGGGAGAGTAGCACACTATTCTCTGGCAGGTAGGAGAGCAGCGATCCTCCGAGCTACCTGCAGAAAGTACACAACCAGCTTCCCCATTTCCTTCTCCCTGGCTTTTTTTTTTTTTTACCAGCACAGATTTTAAGTCCCGCAAGTAAACACTGTCCTTCTCCCTAACTGAGGTGACCATTCGTTGCCAGCCATGTCCCATTAGCGGTTCTTGAAGCTTGTGGTAAGTAAACCACAGGTACAGCTGGGGTACTGCTGATCATCCCCTACTAGTACATAGTGGTCTCCCAGCTGGACATCACAGCACCGGTACACTCACTGAGCCCTTTATCAGGAACGCCTGTACACCTGCTTATTCATGCTATTATCAGCCAATCACAGGGCAGCAGTGCAATGCACATTGAACCACATTGAACATCAGAATGGGGGGGGGGTGTCAGTTTTTCCTCTTTTTTTTTGACCATGGCATGACTAACGGTGCCGGACAGGCTGGTTTGAGTATTTCTGTAAGTGCTGGTCCACTGGGATTTTCACACACAACAGTCTACAGAGGTTACTCGGAATCTTGCGAGAAACAAAACATCACGGGCAGCTCTCTGGAAGGAAGTACTTTGCTGATGAAAAAGGTCAGAGGCGAATGGCCAGACTGGTTTGAGCTGACAGAAAGGTTACAGTAACCACTCTGTATAGCTGTCGTGAACAGAAAAGACTCTCAGAATGAACAACATGTCAAACCTAGAAGCATGTGGACTACAACAACAGAAGACCATGTCAGGTTCAAAAACACTAATCTGAGGCTGCACTGGGCACAGGTTCACCTTAACTGGACAGTTGAAGATGAGAGAAACACAGCCTGATCTGATGAATCTCACGTTCTGCTGAGGCACACAGGCATTAGGGTCAGAATGTGGCATTAACAACATGAATCTATGGACCCAACCTGCCTTGTGTCAATGGCCCAGGCTGCTGCTTAAAGCCAGATATCCCTTCCGTCATGACTTTGAGACTGGCCTGAGGCCAGCCTCGCCTTTGTTTAATATATTGGTTTTATTTTTATCCCTGTCTCACAATGTTAATATATGCCTTTTGCTTTTGTATCCTTGTTAATGGTTACCCTGCCTGTTCCTTGTTCGGTTATGTTTTACTTGTTCCTCCTAATGTAGATAGCCCTCAGCGTAAAAGACCTCCTAGTCTGTCAATTGTAGTATTCCCCACCTGTGCCTTGTTGTCCTGGTTCTCACCTGTCCCTTGTCTTGTCGGTAGTGTATTAGCAGAGTGCCTGCTTTTGTTCTGTCAGTCGGTGGTCATTGTGGTTCTTACTTCCTGTGGCATTTAATGTTATGCGCCTGCCTCGGTGGTGCCCATATGTCTTTGTCGTAGTTATAGTGTTTGTTTTCATTGTGGCTAGTTTTAGTTAGTTCCTGTTTTATCCATTTCATTTTAACCCCTCGTGGTCTCTTTATTTGATAGTCCCTTTGTGTTCTATCGTGTTAAATAAACCCTTTGGCGAGAGCTGCTATGCGGATCGCCTCTCCTTCGTAATGCCCTGCCGTGACACAGCCTATTTGAGTGTTGTTGCTGATCATGTACATCTCTTTTTTAGCCAAAATGTACCCATCTTCTGGCTACTTCCAGCAGATTAGCATGCAATGTCACAAAGCAAAACTGGTTTCATGAACCTGACAATGACTGTGTTCTACAGTGACTGTCCCATTAACTGGATCTGAATCTGACAGAACACCTTTGGGATGTTAGAACGGGAGGCGGCCTGGAAGCTTATGAGATGACTGCTTGGCTCAAGGAATTTTTAAAGATGTCTGAACACATCAGCCAGCTGGTTTGCACATTTCCTGAGCACACAGCCCGGTATGTTGTCTGGACCAGCAGCTTTTGTGAATTTGCTTTCAGCAGAGTTATTCTCATGTCAGCTAGAACCAAACACAACATAACATATCTCAAACTGTTTTGCATATCTTAGATACCTAAAAAAGACATTGTGTCTAGCAATAATGTAATTTCAGATATCTAGAATTCGTATTTAAAATGTAATTGTTGCCCTCTGAAATGAAAACCGCAATACAGAAGAATGTGGGAAGCGACGTCATTCATATTATAATTACTGAATTACGGATATCTCAAATGCTCGTTTGTATTCCTAAGAACTAATTTAGAGATATCATACTAGTTTGTACTAGTAAGAATTACAATGCAAATATCCAAAAATACCATTCAGCTTACTTATTTAATGTTAAAACGGCTTACTGGCGTATATGACAATTACAATGAGAGGTCATGCATGTAATGTAAATTCACCTATTCCGCACTACATTCTTTTCTGTTTTTATTCACTCACCTGACCAGTCAAGGGATGCAGCACATTGTGGTTTTTTGCTTAATAATTCTTCCCGTTCTCTCAAATTGCTTAAATCGGAAATCACGTAAAACATAAAAAATAAAAGTTGCATAATTCATATAAATATGGCTAATTATGAAGATACATAACACTGCACCAGTGAACATGAAGTGTATTTATACGGATTTAGGGATATTGTTAAAAAGAGCGTGATCGAGGGTTACTTCCCTCGAGGGTTACGAATTAACTCAGTTTCGTAACATGGTTTAACACAATCGGTAATGAGTCAGCCCTGTTAAACCGAGTTTGGAAACAATGAACGCGTTTCATATTTCACAACAATATCGACCTTGAAATGAATGCCTGTGATGTATGCAGCGTTTCAGATGTGCAGGCTTGCGGGTGAAAACAGACGTTGACGCTTAACAGGGGCATCAGCAGAAACAATGTGGGAGTGACCGCGCTTTCGATAAAGGTTAAGTGAAGGTGGTTATGGGTTCTCTCTTAATTAAGACAAGAAGCCCGGGAAGGGAATTGTGCCTGGAGCGAGCAGCTTTAAGGCCAACCCTGTGTTTTTTAGACGCGTTATCTCGCAGAGAGGTGTCGAGACGCGGACACCGCGGCTCGGAAACACCAGCGCATGGCGTGAATGCCACCTTCAGGAAGAGGCCTACAATGAAGGCGCCGACTAACCGGTCCTTGCTAAAAGTCCCCTGGGATTTGTCACAAATGGCAACTCTGGCCAGATTCCCAGATCTGCGCCTCAAGGCCTCAGTCAACCGCCGCTTTATGATTAACCCCTGACCGTCCGCCAGGCTCCTGCGTAACGGCGCTTCTCTGGGTACGGAGACACGGGCTCTGCCGGATTAAAGATAACGAGTATATAACCAAACGTCTGCGAAAGAGGGGAGAATGGAGGAGACCACGCGTGCTTCTGGGATGGGATTCGCGCTTAAGTTTGGCTCAGGGGAAGCGGAGGACACGCGACGGGCGGGAATGCCACAGCGGCAGCCGCGCGGGAGGGGCGGGAAGGGCGCGCGCCGCCTGCGCGTGTCCCTTTAAGGTCCCGCGTGGGAATCACGTGTCCGGAGTTGCGGGGTCAAAAAGTTTGACAGAAGCTCCCACGGACGAGTACTTTTCGTTTCCCTTTCTAACCTTTTTGTCTACTCTGAGGCGAGCGCCAAACGGGGTCCCTGGGACTGTTTCTCGGCAGTACGCGCTCAGTAATCTCGCTTAAGGGCAGACTTCTCTTCCGCTGCTCAGCTTCTCCCTCAGAGCAGGCAGACCTTCCTCCGCAGCAGCCATGGCCGGGGTTGTTCAGGTAGGGCTCCGCGGCGCGGCCGCCTGCTCGCTGCTCCGCGGCGATAACTGACATTAACTAAGTGCTCCTGATCCCCACGCACTTTTAGCAAGTGACAACGGGACTTCGCCTCGACCTGGGACCTCTGAAGGAGCCTTTGGGATTTATTCGCGTCCTGGAATGGGTAAGCTAGTGATATTTCACTCATTTTAATATTACTGGTCCCACTTCTACTGCCAAGTATGCCGTCATTAAACGGCAACGTTGGCTGTTTTATGCACAATCCGGGCCACTAGTTGCCAAAATTAGGCGCACGAGTCATATTATGAATTTTATGTCCAGTTGCAAGATGGCAAGTCTTTGTACAGTCTACTTTATACAGATACTAGCTCTGATCAACACCCTTTACAGGCAGGGATTTGCTAAAGTAGTCTGAACTCTTTAACTTTACACGCAGGTGTGATTTTTAGCCTCTAGATATACATGCATAAAATATTAATGGTAGAAAGTTTGTTTGTGTTGGGGAGGCGCTGCCTTACCCCCGCCCCAATATGGTCAACTAACTAACTAAGTGTAACTATGTCGCTTGCGAGAAGAGTGAGACTTTCTCTGACTCCCGAAGGTACCGTGTGGAATACCAGCCGCAGTGAAATGAGCGCAGATAACTAGGGCTGCTCATGCCTGCCATTTACAGCGTCCGCCGGGTTTCCATCAGTCATAAAAAGTTTAAACATTAACCGCAGTGTCGCGGGCGATCGCCTTGAACGCTCGGCTCTTGCTGTTACTTGCAGATTGATTAAAATATGGCGCCCAAATTGAACCGAATCGTCCTGTATTTGCTCTTTAGGCGTGTTGTTTGAACTTGCAGACGCGAGCGGGAACTGGAAAACCGTGCATTGCACTGAGCCGCGCCGCTCATCCAGGGCGCCGTTTATTTCTATTCTTTTGCTCACGGGTGGAGCGTCTTACAAAAAAATGACTCTGAAACACCTGCGGCTTGGGAGCTAGATCAGGGATGCGGATCCGCATGTGTACGTGTTTTAGAAAGGCGTGGGCGCGGCAGCAGGGCTCCTCCGGCCCCGAGCGCTGCTCCCACCCGCTGCGAACTCGACCTGCAGGAACCCGGAAGAGGAGCCGCTCACCAGGACACCTTACCAAGTCCGACGACGAAACATGCGTAGTTTGCAGTGCGAAAATCAGTCTCCTTTAACTAGTGTTGTTTGAACTTTTATTTGTGTGGCTGGTCAGAATGAACAAGAACGGGGCACACCACAATCACTCCCAGCCACTGGCGCACAAGCTTTTAGTCTCTTATTTAGAGTGATGGGCTTCCTGTGGTCGACCCATTTTCAGCAGGGCCGCCTACAGATAAGGGGCCGGCCTACTCCTGCAGAAATGCCCATGTGAGCAGCTTTTCAGCTTGCTGATTCAACCCCACACCCCTCCCTCCCGCGAGCAGGCTTCCTGTTTCCGTGCAGCCATGTTTTCTGGAGGGTGTGAGCGGGAGTGTGGAAAAACCAGCAGCTTATAGCGGCGAATATGCCCGGAATTTGCTGGCTGCACGGTTTGTTTAGTGGGATGATGTTTGTTAGAAATCTTAGCGGGGAGGGAGCTTTCTGGTAGCATTTTAACCTGTCAGAGAAGTGTAAGCAGATCCCACCCTTTTAACATGCAGTTTAAAGGCTGTTACTTGGGCTGGGGTGGGAGAAATTCCCCCGAACTTGTTTCCCAGGGCAACAGGGCATCCTTGCTGGTACAGATGGGAGATACTGAAAAGAAAAGTAGCTGTCACATTGAATGCATAGAGGCAGGAGAAAAAGGAGACTGCCTGCATGACAGTGCCTCACAGAGGCAGCATGTGTGACTGCCTCAGAGATTCTGGCATAGAAAGTGATGGGACCCAAAGTGGCCCATGCAAACTGTTTGCTTCAGAATCTTGAACATTGGTTAAATTCAGTGTCCATCCTTTATTTTTCCCTCTCACTTGCCATATGAATGAGGATTGTGGTGACACTGTTATCCATAGGAATGGGTGACAGAGATCCCTGAAATCCTAATGCCATGTAAGTCCAGAAGCTCTGGGATTTTGGAGTCCAGTACATACACTGATCTCCCTCCCAGGATGTCCTATATCTGGAAAGGGGGGTGGCGTTCATGCATTCATTCAAATGGACCAGTCCTCCCCCTCTCCCCAGGTCACGACAAATGTCCCTGTCAACCGGTTTGAGTACGATAAAGCAAGCAGACTTTCTTCCAGTTTTCTCAGACGGCCTGTATCCTCCTGCTTCCCACATGACCGGGTGTGATCATGACTTCCTACAGTTCGCCAGGCCGAAACAATGTGATTCTGAGCAAGTGCTAGCTTTGATCAACAGGAAGCATGTACCAGCAGCTTCTTCGGTCACTTTATAGAGGAAACAAACGGGTCCGGTTATCTGTGCTGATAAGTAGTTTATCCCTTTAGTTGAGCTTAGAGTTCTGATGTCCCTTAGACTGCCTCCAGTTTTTCCTTCTGCCTTAACCCCTGTAATAGCTGTCAAATAAACTGCTTCAAATCTGCTTAAGAGTTGTTTAAGGACTTTGAGGAGGTTGTCCCAGCAAAGCCACTATAT
The DNA here is from genome assembly GCA_026774405.1 of Petrocephalus microphthalmus. Taxonomy (NCBI): domain Eukaryota; kingdom Metazoa; phylum Chordata; class Actinopteri; order Osteoglossiformes; family Mormyridae; genus Petrocephalus; species Petrocephalus microphthalmus. Next base: position 18,159,575 of record JAODKK010000123.1, on the reverse strand, counting down.
GGTTTTCCTGAGCATGTAGCTTAACACCACGCTCGAAATGCAGACGGGCCAGGTGGAGCCAGAGCCTCAGTAGCTCTAACCCGGTAACTTGTTTCTCTTCTTTTGTTTGGGGGGGGTGTCCTGTCTGCAGGTTTTCTGCATATTTGCCTTCGCCACGGCTTGTGGATACTCAGGGACCACGCAGATCAAACTGAAGTGTTCAGGAGGGCAAGATGAACTCATCAATGCTCACTTCGGGTACCCGTTCAGGTGAGGAATTTTGGAAGTTTCCACTTGTGTGTCGATTCTCGTATTCAGTCAAGTGTAGATCTTTCTTTCCAGACATATTGCCTGGCTTTCTGAGCTTGGGGGGGTGGTTTCTTGTGCTTCTACAGGCTCCAAAGTCAACCGTTCCAGATGCCAAACTGCAATGGCACCACGGACAAAATCTACCTTATAGGGGACTTATCGTCATCGGCTGAGTTCTTTGTCTGCGTCGGCGTCTTTGGCTTCCTGTACTGCACATGTGCCCTGGTGCTCTACTTGGGCTACCAGCACCTGTACCGTGACGGCACCCGAGGCCCTGTGATTGTGAGTCCCGTTTAAAGCCTCTGACTGTATTAGACAGGGCACCGATCCGATACCCACTGTCAGTACTGGACTTATACCAAAACAAAATATTGCATCGGATCCCCGGGGAGCGGGGGAATAAGGTACCATCAGGGATAGATCTAGCCTGAAACATTGCGAAAATGCTTATGGCCTTAGCACGACATACCATAGACAGAAGTGAGAGTCACAGGATGGCCTGTTCAGCAACATGTATGCCAGAGCTGTCATGTCGGCTGTGTGGAAATCTTCACATTCGTGAGGGCTGGGGAGTGGGAGATTCCTCCCCCCCCCCCTTAACTTTAACCCATAACAGTCTGCTAGCCTGAACTATAACATAAAAAGTCTACTACCAACTTCTAAACAAATATTACTGTGCTGTACACTTTGCTTCTCAATCTTTTTTTATAATGTACAAAGCATCCAAATTATGCCCCTCTATGTAGAAACTGCACTGGGATTACTGTTTTGGACTCAATACTGAAATTTAAAAACTGAAAAGTAAAAAAATTACTGGGAGAAATGCCAGATTCTACGGTCACAAAGACAGCTAACATGTGAGTGAGGCCGGTTGCCGAAACAAAGATGTGCAACGTACCTAAGCCATGACTTTTAATATGAAAGATATTATGTATTACTAATATTTTATTTTATGTAATTATTGTCAGTATTGTTTTTGGCTTGCACATAGTCTCAGAGTTTCTGTGATCTTCCAAGCTCCAAACCATTCCTGATGGCCAACCCATGAATAACCGAAACCGTGAATATCAAACACACAGAAGGGAAGGGGTTACAGTATTTAATGCTGGAGGAAGAAAACGTCAAAATTGCACAATGCAATACATGTTAGACTAGTGCAGATTTGTCAAAGTAAAATTTATTTAGATTAGATCTCTTCAGACTTGTATTCTTTAAATTTTGTTTTTTTCTAGTACTTAAAGTAAGTTTTATCTGTGCTCCATTGCATGTTTTATACTGGAGACTTGCGTGTACTTTTTGTCTACAAATAGTTAGTTGGGGTATACAGTGATATTTGTATGGCTGGTTTCTTTATTATGTAATTTGGTAACAGAAAGCACAATTTGCACTAATGAAATATTTCTGTGAAAGTGATTACTCAATAAAACATAGAAGCAGACTTGTATAAATCATGCTGGCTGTGGATTTTGCACCATGGCGTAGTGGCATAGCTTTCGTCTCAGCAAGGCGGCCAATATATTTTGCTATTCTTGGCATACTCAAACGATGCCACTACAATGCGATGCCCTGGTAATTGAAACGTATTGATACAAATATGTCATTTGATGCTTAATTGTTGATGGAGAAGCACTAACTGGTATCGGTATTGGCAGATACTGGAAATTTTAATATCAGTATTGGGATTGGACCAGAAAAAAATCTCTAGACTGCATGCCTGCTATTGGCAGCTGTCTTGAACCACACTCTAGACTCGTGTACATTTCTCAAAATTCCCCATTAGCACCTTGCATAATTGGAGCTATTCAGTTGTATGGTTCCAACTATGTAAGTTGCTAATGTTGTAAGACGTTCTTGGGAAGCACGACCTGATGATCTTGGGTTCTTTTGTCTTGTGAAAGTGCATTTCTTTTGCAGACTGTAGAGGGATGTTTACTGGATTGGTGCTGCATTCAGCCTGTACAGAGTGTGTTTTTCCGAGATGATGCCATGGCCTTCAGGTTCCCCGTCTTGTCCCCCCCCCCTCCAGGACCTGTTTGTGACTGGGGCCTTCTCCTTCCTGTGGCTGGTTTCCTCCTCAGCCTGGGGTAAAGCCTTGACTGACATCAAGTGGTACACCAGCCCACAGTACATCACTGATGTGATCCTTGACACCTGCAAAACTCACCCAGGAGTATGTAGCCCTGGCGAGGTGCCTGCAATGGGCCGCCTGAACGCCTCTGTGGTGAGCCCTTCTGACAGCATTTGCAGAGCGGTGGTGCCACCAATGTTGGCTTCTTGTCAGAGCCACTGAAAATTTGGCATTCGCTTTCAGATCTTTGGATTCCTCAACCTCATCTTGTGGGGGAGCAACTGCTGGTTTATCTACAAGGAGACACCGTTCCACAAGCCCATCAGCCCCCCAGCCACTGAGGAGGGACCCGGATCCTCTTAACCGAACATCGCAGAATCGCTGAAAAAGCCCCCACCACTACCAGGCTCAAGCCATCATCCCTGGGAGGGGGGAGGGGGGGGGGCTGGGTCAGGAACCCGTGATCACGTGTCTGTAAGATGCCTAAAATGACCATGATGATGCTCAGGTTTTGACTGCTGGTGCAGGGCTTCAGCTTTCACAGGCAGACCACTGTCAGGAGGGGGTGTGAGATGGGAGAATCTGCTTTTCACGGCTGATAGCTGGAGCCCAGGCCTTCAAGAGGAACTGCAGCAATGTCTCCAGCCCAGCCATCTGATTGATATTAATTCAGCTCTTTTCTCTTGTGACCTTTCCGTAGTTGTATTGTAGTTCAGTGTTTCAAAACCAAACTTTAGTTAATTTTAAGCAAAATTATCTTTCCCCCCCCCCAAAAAAAAAAAAAAAAAATGATGTAGTTTGTTACTGTTCGATACTGAAATACAAGCACGGCTGGTATTTTTCACCCAAAACTTCGAACACCGAAATATAGTAACCTTACTTTAAAACACTCAGTTCTTACGTTTGAACATTTTGTATAAAATGGGAATTACCCGCTTCTTGAAATGCTATTATTTATCTTTTTTTTTTTTTTTTTAAAGAAATTTGAGCTGTTTGGCCAATATATATATATTGGCATACATACATACATACATACATACATATATATATATGTGTATGTATGTTTTCCCCAAATGCACAGCCATTAATATAGGCTTTTTCTCTAATTTTTATTAATAATGTTACTGTAACTTCACTGTGCTTGATGTTTCGCATCACAAGTTGAGTTCAGCTGAGGTAAGATTAAACTCCTGCCAGGCGGTGATCATGTCAGAACGTTTCCTGCTGTATTTCACCAAATGGCTGTGGCACTTATTTAAATAACTGTCAGTGAGTCTTTTATAAACATCGTTCTGTTTTCTTAGCGTACTGCATCAGGTTTGAAATTTAAGTAGCTGACGCAAACTGGCTGTTTCCTTTAAAGTGTACTTTAACCAATTGATTGCTAAGTGGGTGGTTTGTTTTCCTAATGAAACGGGGCTTCTGAATGTAATAATTTCTCTTTCTCTGTCATACTGAGCAGACTTCTGTTATTAAAGAAGCAAAGCTTTGCCTTTGTTCAGTCTCTCCTGTACTGCAGTGAGTATTTGGCCACACGGTGGTGGTATTGTCACTGACGGCTGCCAGAGATTTCCTTGTTCTGCAGCGTAGAGATGGATGACGTTATTCAGCAGACTGCCATATGGTGGCGCTGCTGAAGAATCTAGTGCCAAATCCAGAAATCTGCCCCTAGTTATATTATGCTACAGCATTGTCTCTCAGAGTGATGGACTACAGTAGTAATACTAAAAGATTTATATTTCTCTAGCAATTTGCTTTACTCTGTATGTGTTTCTGAGGCTGTGTGAACAGATTTCCCTCAGTCTGAGAAGATCTGGCATCTTCTCTGCTTCTCCTTGTTGAGGGTTAAAATAACACCTAGTTTGATGATGATGGAAGGGGTAGAGAAGATCATGGTGCTTAAAGCTTGCAAGATCTGACCAGCTGATGAACCAGTCTGCAGAAGGCAACTCGTAGGAACAGGCAGTTGGCAGGCACCAGGAAATGTATATGTATTTGCTAGGCCTCAACTAAATTATGTATTTCTATATATTAGCAGCACATGATATTTGCACAACAAAACAGCAGGAAGTGGAACAAGATGGCTCATTTTAATCTAAATTACACTCTGACATATGTGGCTTTTTTATAACCCAGGCATTGCCCATATATATCTGTATTTTATATAATATTTCCAGGTTTCATACTTTGAATGATGCTGGAACATTGACTGGAATATAGTAGAACTCTGCTGTCTAGTTGTTCACACGCCTCCCTCAGGCTGCAAGAGTTTTACTTGGATTAAATAATGTCAACATATTCCTCCTGGACTTGCCTCCCTTCCCTTTTTCTCTCTATCTACAATCTATACCAGAAGACAGTACTCTTACCTATAAATCCTAAAAGTCTTGCACTAAATCATCATAGAAATCCTGTCCTCCCTGATTGTTCCATTCCAAAAGGTGCTGATTATCTTATACCAAAAGTGTATATCGCAAAAAGCAACACAATCCCGTCCTTCTCATGTTTAGGATTCAGACACACTCTCTATATTGAAATATAGAGAAAGATCATGTATCATATTCTCTCCTCTGGCTAAAGGTTTGGTGTGTCCCGGCCCCAGAGAAGTATGCAAACAAGACTCAATATGCCTCCAATAGCCATATTTTGGTGCTGTGCTCCCAGATCATACTTCCTCCACTTTACAGCATATTATGTGGCATATAAAATATATAGTAAATTTCGCCAGAAATATTTCACATGCAAAATGCTTCATTTTACTCCATAATGAACCATGTATTAACTCAGTACTTAGCCAGCCTTTTGGGTTTCCCTTCTGCCTCCGGTCTGAGCTACCAGAGCTGTGAATTTCCCCATGGGGATGAATAAAGTATGTATGTATGTATGTGTGTGTGTGTCTGTCTGTCTGTCCATCTATCTATCTATCTATCAACCCACCAGCGCGAGCAGAGGGGCATCCAGCATGCAGTGTTTTCGACACCCAGCTCACTGTGCAGCGCAGTGGACAGCGTTAGAACTCCGCGTCAAGCACCTGTCCAGGATCACTCACCCCTGATAACGTCGCTCATGTCCATAGTTGATGGGTGTCATTTTTATTATAGGAGGTACCAGGAGTGCTACTCGGAATCCCATCTGAGAAGGCCTGGGAATAATCCGTTCGTGTATATATATAGTTAATAAATGTCATTGCTTAGTAAAACACAGCCTTAGAAGCCAGATGTTACGATAACATCGATATGTATTGTATATCGATAGATAGATATAATATTATTTTCTATATTATAGATATATTTTTTATTACTAACAACTTGCTTGTGAGGCTGTATTTTGCTATGCAATATGCTATTTATTTACTGATTCTTAGAATTTGCCTACAGTTCATTCGGTCAAAAAGAACACGGCTCCCGTCGTGGGAATCCGATTCACTTTTCTAGTAGGCCCCGCCCTCACTTTTCACAGCCAATCACGCCTCAGTTCCTGAGCGCCGTTCGACTACATGGCACTACCCCAACCTCCGACCCATGATTCAAGGGCGTTCGACGGTTTTGCTGCTTAAGGTACATTCACTGATTTCCTTCTAATGTAATTGCGAGTAACAGAACAGTGGAGATCCATGTTAGTTTCCTCAAATGACACTGAACTATATTTAGTCCAGCAACTTAGGCTACGCCCCGAAGTGTCTTTCACAGTTATACGGGCGGACGCGGCGCGTTCTCATAACGCCGATGCATTGCTTCGTGTGCTTAGGCGGAGATGTGAGCTGCGGCGCGGAGCCGGCGGACCCGCACACCTCTCCGGCCCGCGACGCGTGCCCACGCACGCCAGCGACCCTCGCGCTCGCGGGAGCGCGGGCGGTGACGTAAGGAGCATGCCCGCGCAGCGATGATGGCGGTGCGTGAACGCGCAGCGGCAGCAATGGCTGCTCTGGATCGTCGGGTCCCGAGTCTCGAGGACTTCGTGGGCCAGGGCTGGGGCTCCTGGGCGGAGAGAGTGAACGCGCTCGCCTCGGAAGGTGAGTGAACGCGTCGGCAGCGGCGCCGCCGAGGTTCGGGTCGCGCAGCCGCCCTGCTGCGGCGTATTTTTTGTTGGAAAGCGTAGCGCCCTGTCCATGTAACCCAAACAAAGGACCCGCTGGGTCCTAGCGCTGGCCGGGTATGGCGCCGCCGGTTTGGGAACTCTCCCGGGTCCTAGCGCATTAATAACCGCACGGATTTTTAGGGGGGAAAGTAACTCGGCGCTGGAGCCGCCGCCGCCTCCCATTACCCGCGGCCGGCTTTGCCTTACGCTGAGCGCACCCGATTTGTGCCACCCCCCCCCTGCAGTTGTCGGGAAAGGCGGCGTGTGCGAGTTCTGAGAGATGGGTGGTTACAGAACTTAGAGCGGAGGCAGACGCCGGGCGGCCGGCGAGGAAGAGGCGGAGTGCCAGCCCGTAAGCTGGCGGTCCCCGGCAGGAGCCGGCGCTGCCGCGGCCGCCGCTCGCCGGGTCGCAGCTCTTCGGGGGCGGAAGGCGCGGCTGCTCCGGCGTGTCACGGGAGGTGGCCGCGCTGCCCGGCGCCCGCCCGCCTCGCATTGTCTGGCCGCCCTCCAGAAGCGCATTGCCACTCGCGGGATGTCCGGTGCCGACGCGATCGGCCGCTTAAATCCCGCCGGAGATCACACGCAGCCACGGCCCGCCTGCACGCCCGCACGCCCGCCGGTCCTGGAGGCGCCTCATGCCTGGGCCAGATAACTAGTTAAAACTTGCAGCGGGCTTGTTGCATTACGAGTGACAGGGATTTCCCGGACGGAGGGAGAGGTTACCTCAACCCTACAGAGAAACCCGTGCCCCCCCCCCCCCCCTGTCATTTATCAGTTTCGGTGGCAACCCCCCCCCCCTTTTGCTGCTATGAGTATTCTTTGCTGATTATGTCACAGGTA
>JAODKK010000123.1:18041152-18052416 GCA_026774405.1 Petrocephalus microphthalmus | reverse complement strand
CTTCTGGAGGACCTGGTCAGTGGACCTCTGCAGGGATGCCTCTCGAGCTGGGTGGAAGGAAGGAGAGGTCTTGGTCAGAAAATGTCTTGGCTTGCAATTCCTCAGGCCGACCAATTACATCCCACTATGTCTGGTGTGCTAACAACACTAATATACCTGCTAGTTCCCTCATCATGCCAGAGGTGTCCTGGATGAGGGCCGAGGCTTCCTCCTGTAGACTCCTCACACTCTCCTCAGAGACCCCATCTGTACTCCCCCAGCTTGCCTCCATTGCTTTCTGCTGTAGAAGCTTCAGCTGGTGCTCCAAGGTCTGTATGCCCTGCTCTCACGCACACACACAGATACCCAGGAGAAATGGTTCATTTAGAAATGTCTGGCCACAAAACTATTTCCTTCATAAATCAGTCTTTCAATGGATAGGAATCCACAGCTGTTTCCATCTGGGACTGGCACTCTATTCAGGAATTGATATCCCAGCACAGAACGCTTGTGCCCGCCTCTTCCGGGGCAACTCTAAACTCTCATTGGCTTACCGTGGCAGCAGCCATCGCCTCTTGTTGAGCCTCCTGAGCCTGATCTTGCGCCTTATTGGCTAGCTGGGTTCCACTCTCCACCAGCGTCCTCAGGCTGTCTAGTTGTGGCTGCATGGACCTCACTACACCCTCCACTCCTCTCACTGTCTCCAGGGCAGGATCCAGCTCCACCTTAACCTGACAGTTTAATGGAGGTAGGTGGGGGAAAAAGGATGAGGTTTCCAGACAAAAAAAAAATCCAGGAAACCTTGAATTAGTCAATAGATCAAATTTAAAGTAAATGTGCAAATACATCAAATTTCAGGGTTATAAATACAGGTTCAGCGTTATTAATTACATCAGCATCGAAATGGTTTCCTACCTTTGCAATGTTCTTGTTAGCTTGGTCCAGCTGATCCAGGCTGCCCTGGATCTTGGCCTCCAGGTTGTCCATCAGGCCCACTGTGCTAGACATGTTGCTTAAAAAGCTGTTCACCTTATCCCCCAACTCCAGGGCATCATCTCTGCCAGAACCACAGATCAGGTGATGTTAAGGCAGTGTTAAAGCGGTATTAAAGTGGTGCTGACGTGGTGTTAAGGCAGTATTTAGGTGATGTTAAGGGTGTGTCAATGCGGTGTTACAGTAGTGTTAAGTTCGTATTAAGGTGGTGTTAAGGGTGTTGGCAATGCTGAAGTGCATTCACACACACATATACACCACTCCAAAATGTACTGTTTATTTTGAGCATGCCCACTAAGAGACCAGCTGCCTCGTGTCGATACCTGGCAGTCTGGGCCTCCATCAGCAGCCTGCGGGCCTTGTCCAGCTGGGGCCCCGTGCCGCTCAGAATGCTGGAGCTGTCAGGTAGGCCGACGGCGAGACGCTGGATCTCCTCCAACTTCCGCTTCAGGGAGGCCAGGCTGAGGGGCAGCTTGGTGTTCAGGACACCCTCACTGATGGTCTGGATAACGGCTGGGTCAGATGTTGGGTCTGGAAGAACACACAGACAAATTTACCTACTCAGTAACAGCCACATAGGCACACAGACACATAAAGATGCAACAAACCACAGAAATACACATAAATAAACGCAGTGACATTCTTATTTCAGTGATGCATTGAAATATAGCATATATATATATATAGATATAGCAACAGAAAATGATGCAACCGTGTCTCTGCAAGGGACTATTTCGACAGCTATTGAGTAAGCTGGTTTGTAAAATTGTAAACCTATCCTCTTTAATTATGAGCACGCAGGAAATGTACCTCTAAGGAGGTCCTTCAGCTTCTTGACAAAGAGCTGAGCGCTGCCGAGGTCTGACTCCAGGGTGTTCCGCATTTGTTTGATCTGAGTAGCTAGATCATCCGTCGTCAGTCTCACCTGATTTGCCGAATCCTGTGTTTTTTGGATCTGTAAAAAAAAAGCAAACAATTACTCACCTTAATACTGACCTTTGCATAGCGATCCCATCAGCCTGATATCCTATCACACAGATGGCATGACATAAACAGAAATCAAATGCGCTCAGATAATCTGGTCCACTCAAGAGCCTGGGCTGTGTGCTTCTGTATACTCATGAAGCATTTCATTAATGTGGTGGTCCACTGTAAAACAACCCGGAGAATTCCCATACACGGTGCCATACCTGTTCTGCGACCTGCGAAATTCTGGCATTGAAGTTCTTCAGCTTATCTTTCACCTCCTCTGCACCTGCCAACGCTTTGTTCCCTAGTGGCAGTGCCCCGATGCACTCCTCCTCCTGGCCACAAGAGGCAGTAGCGGGGCACAGCAGTCCATTACATTGTTGCGGGGTACAGGGGGTAGATCGAGTACTGCCACACACCTGTAAAAGCAAGACCAGTGGCTGTCTGGGTGGCCATATTTTCTAGGACTAACTGTTAAAATATTCTAGCTAAGGTATTCATGTTGCGCAGAAATTGGATAAGAAATATTTAAAGTTCCCAAATTCTTAAGAATCATAGGATCAATCAATTCAGGTCAACAGATAACCAAAGGCCACAATTTCGTAAAATTTTTTTGCAATCCATTGCATTCCAAGATGTGGCTGACCCTTACCATCTTAGCTATGGGTGTGAGGTTGGGCCCTAACATCAGATCTCGCTCCAGTCCCTCCAGGTTCCTGGTGTTGGTCAGCTGGACACGGTCAACCAGGGATAGTGTGTCGCCACGAGCCTCGGCAGCCTGCTTCAGGAGCTCCTGGCTTGCCTCCGCCTTCCTCATGGCCTCTTTAGAGTCCCGATAGGCCAGCTGTATGGTAGTAAAGGCTCCTGTGGGGGACAGACGAGAAGGTTAGGATGCGGTGGGGAGCTCAGTCCCATTCTAGACATCACCCTGAAATTTCAAAGATGTTCCACTAGCCCCCTTGAAAGGCTCTGGAAAGAGGTTCTCACTCCAGTTATGAGAAGCAGCACCAAAACAGCAGCTGTCAACCAACCGGTTATGCTCGTTTTGATATGGGTAGATATGCATGATGTGCCGAAGAATGTGCCGTCACGATACTACTAGTTAAGCTAATCTGAATCACCGACCTTTTGTAAGTTTTTGGTCCTTGTTCACCTGAAACTGTACTAAACATTTAGACCAGTAGTGGCCTTATCTTTAGACCTCGAGATTTAACAAACTTGAGTTTCCCTAATGGCTGGACACATTGGGCAGCCGGGTTTGAATGACACTGAGGCAGTGCGTGCACGAACGTACCCACGCGCACACACACACCTGCACACATTAGGTCCATACATTGGACAGCGTTCACGTGGTACCAGCGCAGCCAGGCAGACCCAGCCTCACCTCTGTAGCTGCCGGAGGACCCTCCGTTCAGGCTGTCCCGTTTGTTGTTGTATTCCAGCATTAAAGACTGCAGGCCAGCCCTGAGATCTTCAAGCTCGTAGGCTAATGTCAAGCCTTTGTCTGTTGGGAAGGGGCTTGGATCCAGGCTGTTCACCAGGTCACTGCAGGGGGGGTACAGGATGGGCAGGTTGGTGGCAGGCACAGCTGTCTACATGAGGCACATCCACATACCTCTGCAGATCTATTACTACACTTCTACACACCTGAAGTGTTCTTCAGGTGGGCACATACTCAACTAGGGTCAAATACCTTTTTCAAAGGTATAACATTGTAGACTGGATTTTACAGATCATCCCTGAGTTACAGCTCCATTTCTCTCATATTCAGGTGCCAGATTGAAGCTGAAAATTATATCTTATGCATTTTCCGGCCAGTTTGTTCTTTGCTGTAGTCCAAATCGTATGGGTGTAATGTTTTGTCACATGATGGATACGGAATAGTGATGGCCAAAATAACGTTGCATGAACCATTTGCTGTTTCTTCTGACCCCACTAGATGGCGACCTTTGGGGCATACTTTGCGCCCTTTCTGAACAGAGAGCACAATTTAGTGGGGTCAAAAAAATACCGTCTCGTGAAGCGTCATTTTGGCCATCACTAGCACAGACAGGCCCACGATTCCGTTCCAGGGGCTCACCTCAGACGGCGCAGTTCTCCAAGGACCTCGGACGTGCGCCTGGCTGATTCCAGTGGAAGCTGCAGGGAGCTCTGGATCTGGCTAAGGGAGGCCTCCAGGGCCTGGATGCGGAAGTTCAGGTCAGGCACGCCCACGCTGGGCAAGCTGGAGCCCCGAGACGAAAGCCGCTCCAGGGCCTGCGTCAGGTTGCGCAGCTCTTGGTCCAAAGTGAAGAAGCAGGAGGGGCAGACCGGGCAAGCGGGGAAGTGACTGCAGTGCCCACGGGCACAAGCGTCACAGCGAGGCCCCGTTACTCCCTGGAGACAAATGCAGGCCCCTGTTTGCTTAGCACATCTGGCTGTGCCACTCTGCTCACAGTTACAGGCTGTGGATCACAAGAGAGGGACAATGGTGAAAATTGCAGATGTTCTGCTGTTTATCACAAAGGCTAGTGCTAAATTTCCTTTGTCCATTGCCATCTTAATACTGATCATCTGGAGTGAGGGACAGATCCACAGGCGGCTGGATTCTGGGTACACGTACGTCGACAGCCGGTGCGTAGGTCCCCATAGGTGTTTTCCGGGCATTCTGTGCAAGTTCGTCCCCCGAATCCTGGACGGCATTGGCACTGACCAGTCACCTGAAAAACCAGTGGACAATGTTAGAAGCATGGTACACAGCTGGACAAACAGAGCAAAATTAGCAATAAGACACAGCAGAGAGACACAGTGAACAGCTAGCAGCTTGGCACAGAGTTAGTGATGCTACACATGGTTATCCAGGTGGCATTTGATGGCGTAAGTTAGCAACATGACACTGAGGGACACAGAACACAGTTAGCAATATAGCTACAGCCAGACTTGGACACAGGCTAACCTGGGCTGTAGCCCAGGGCCTCGAGTTACAGGGGCCCCAAAATGTTACAGCAGCATCTAATGACATGTAGGTGGGGCCCCAGTGATGACTTTAGCCAGCGGCTGCCTAAATTCAGCCTTGAACAAGATGCTAGTGACAAACAAAAAGAACTGACAAAATTCACATACATTGTCAGCAGCAACGAGAAACGGCTCTCTTTCTCCAGAATATTTAAGTCAGCAAGTCAGTAAGTTCCCCAGTTTCAGTCCTGGAGGCCCAGAGTCCAACACAGTTTGCAGATTTCCCAGCTTAAACACATCTTACCAGGTTTAGTAGGTGTGTCCACCTTGAAATCTACAAACTGTGCTGGATTCTGGCCTTCCAGGACCAGAAATGGGGAACCCTGACTTAACACACTATGAACCCAAGAATAATTTAATTCTCAGCAGGATATTTAAAAGAAATTTCATGCAGCATGATTTTTACTACAATAGCTACAATAGCATCCTCAGGTACGACCCCTCTTGCAGTTTAAAGCAGCGTCACCTGGTCGCAGGTTTGGCCGTAGGAGTTGTTGGGGTCGCATTTGCAGGGTTCACATCCCCTCGGGGACAGCAGGTTCCAGTGGGCGGGGGCACAGCGGTCGCAGGCTGGGCCCTGCACATTGGGGGGGCAGCGGCACTGTCCCGACACAGGATCACAGGGGCTGTCGGCCTGGGAGCCGCAGGGGCACCCTGAGCACACACAGAGCCGGGGGTGAGTGTGTGGCAGCTGGCGGGGGGAGTGCGGTGCGCGCGCTTCGCTGAGCGGCCGGTCACTCACCGCTGCAGCCGAGGGGGTTGTCTGCGCTCAGCCCGTAGTGAGCAGCCTTGCAGCGATCGCATCGCGGGCCCTCCACGTTAGCCTTGCAGCGGCACGCTCCTGTCTCCGGGTCGCATGCCCCTCCATCCTCGGTCCCCGGGGCACTGCACTGGCAACCTGCCGGACAAACACGACCCAATCAGTACCCCCCCACCAGACAGCACCACCTGTCCAAACAGCAAGAACCCACCTGGAGGGCCCAGCTAGGACAGAACTCCAGAACCCGGCAGCACACTGGAAATCAGCACCAAGCACTTTATTTATGCTGTACTGCATGGAATTATAAATAAAAAGAATCCTTCACTCCTTGAATCCTTAATATAAAGTTAAAACCAGCTACTGGAAGCAGTGGCTACCATACAAGAAGAAAGGGTTTCCCTCCCTGGTTTCTGCATTAGGAGGGCTTTCTCCCCAGCAGAGAGCTAATGGCAGGCACTCACGCAGGCAGGCGTCTGGGTGGTCCATAGCGCTTCGGGGGTTGCGGTAGAACCCGGGGGCACATCGATCACAGCGGGGGCCGGCCGTGTTGTGGAGACAGCCTTCGCACACTCCTCCGCTGCGCCGACCACTGGCCTCGAACAGCGCTTGGTCAAACCTGCAGCGATGTGCGTGGTTGTTGCATTCGCAGCCTACAGGGGGAGCCAGAGGTCATTATCGAACATTAATATCATACTTGAAGGCAATACAGTGTAGAGATTTTCCTGCTGAAGCACACCTACTAGACCTGGTAAGCTGAATAAGATGCGTTTCAGCAGGGAAATCTGCAAACTGTGTTGGATTCTGGCCCACCAGGACCGGACTTGCGGAAACCCAAACTAAAATTATCTAGAGAAATAGAATCTTTTCTCATTGCTTCTGACAGTGTGTGAATTTTGTCAGTTTTGTTTGTTTCTAAGCAATATTTCACTAATACTGTGTTCAAGGCTGTACTTATGGGACCCCTGTTAAACCTCATCAATCCTAGAACTGAAACATAGACCTTTGTCTATGTTTCAGTTAAATTGACAAGGAAAAAAAATGCATCTTTTAATGCAATCCTAGGATCTCAGTACTGTTTTGCATTTCTAAAAAGCTACACTTCAGTGTATGTAGTGGTGACCATTATTAATTAGTTATGCAAATTAAAGGCTCATCCTGGGTGGCCTTTGTTGGAAGGGCGGGCCGTACGTCTGCAGGCGTGTGTCTGGCCATCCTGCGCGGGCCGCCACGGAAGGTCGTTGTAGAGGTTGTCACACCGCTCACAGTTCACTCCCGCAGTGTTGTGCTGACAGTCACACACCTGGCTCACCTTTACAAACAGCAAACATGCCCATGTGGGAGAGCATCATTACCAGGGATGCCCTGAAGGGGGCGATAATTAGCATGATTCCAAGGGCCCCTCAGTGACAGGGACCCTAATGAATTTTAAATATTACTGGATTGGGCTGGGTTGGGGGCCCAATATGATAAGTTTTCATGGGGCCCAAAATTTCTAGCTGCGCCCCAGACTATTACATTCTAATACCATCTATAAAATCAAAGAAGTATAAAATCTTGCATTTTTCAATACACTTGTGCTGTAATTCAGAGTTGGCTGTGAGAGATCTCTGTAGCTGCATATATTTGTGTGTGAAAGACCTCTGTGTTTACTCCTTGTTTATGAGAGATCTCTGTGCCTATATGCTTCTTACAACTGGTCATAAACTCTCTATGTGTTATGTGCGCGCGCGCGTGTGTGTGTGTGTGTGTGTGTGTGTGTGTGTGTGTGTATACCGGAGCAGTGTTTCCCAACCCAGTCCTCAGGGACCTACAGACAGGGAGCAAAAACAGGGACAGTCTGCGGGTCCCCGAGGATCAGGTTTGGGAAGCACTGCCACGGGCATGGATGTGTGTGTGTCCTACCTCCACGGAGGGCAGCTGGTTGCTGGAGGTGTCCGGGAGGCAACGGTTAGCGTGTCCATGGCAAAAGCAGGCACCAATCACACGCAGCTCCTTGAGGGCATAGAAGAGGCTGGCCGAGCGTCCCGTAGTGCGGGTGACTGGGCCCAGCTGGGTGAGGTTCACCCGCAGGCTGGTGAAGCCTGACACCTCTGGGGAAGCAGGGAGGAGGGGCTTTTGGTAAGTCAGGTGCCCACAGTCCGGACTACCAAAGAACAACAAGGCAGCCTCCTTTCCATACTGAAACTAGAGCACCCTGGTCTCCTAACTAAAAGCAGCAGTTCAGAAGTCAAGTGTGGCGCCCCCTACCTTCCACCTTATGGCTCAGAGGGCCGCTGATCTCAGAGAACTGCCTCAGGGGACTGAAGCGAATCTGCCCAGGGCAGAGGAGAATAGGTCAGAGGTCTGCTTACATCACACATCACATCACACATCATTGGCATTATGAGGGCATCAGATAGCATAGTGGTTCCCGACAGGGACTACTAGATGTTGGTTCACTCATGGAGGTATGTGCTTCTGTACCCTAGAGTGAGGTCCTTAGAATGGATGGTAATAAGACTTATCTGGGAAAACGTGTTAAGTTGCAAAGGAGTAGACATATACCTGACTGAATAGTAATATCCGCTATTTAAAATTAACCCCCATCAACAGATCAGTTTCCAGTGCACACAGTTCAGACTAAACGACAACGCAGTGAATAACGGTATGAGAACAAGCCAGGCATCAGTCAACAGAGTAGCGTCCTCTTGTGGTGCTGCTGGGAAAGGCAAGTACTCACGGTCTGGTCCTGGTAGGGGCTGGCTGGGAACGGTGGCAGGGTATAGCAGTAGGTTTCCTGGAGGCTGTGAGGCAGCGTGGTGCTCGTGGCTGGGAAGGCGGAGCTGCAGTCCTCGGCCATGTACAGAGCGGGCCGCCAGGTCTTCCCAAAGTCTGTGGAGCGCTCGACCACCAGAGCGTTGGGCCGGGGTCCCTGCAGACCGAGTGCTTCTTCTTACTACAGTTACATTTACGGATATTATTACAAGTAGGGTCAGACTGTGGCTGCTATTTACCTTGAAATCCATCAGCAGGGTGTCCAGCTGAAGGAGATGCGGCAGGTCCAGCCGCAGAGTGACAGGGCTCACACCTGGACGGGGCAGGGAATAAGGCAAATCATTTTCCCAAGCGAAATGGGCAGGTTCTGGTGCAGGATCCGCCTTTTGGACCTTGGGCCGCGCTGATGAGCAAATGGTACAAAATGTGCCGGGGAACAGGGAGGTGCCACTTCTAGCCACGGCCTGTCCCTCTCTCTATAGCAGGTAAATTCATGCACAACAGGTGAGCTATGAGTTATGAGTTTTCTTCTTGTAACACCTAGGTGTGGTGGCAATGTAACCTTGTCTCCTGGATTCCTTACCTGTCTCCTCCTGCTGTAGGGACCACAGGGGATATCTAGTAAGACATCCCAAGTTTACCAAACTCTATCAAGACTCTAACAGCCTTACAAAATACTTAATGGCCTACATAAAAACAAAAGGCAGACAACTCTCATGAGACCAGAACCAATAAATAAAAAAAAAACACTACCAACCTCTTTACCTCAGAAATTCGCTCAGATGATTAAAAAAAAAGCTCAGAACAAAATTAAAGTGAGCTGAGAACACGGGTGACGATAATGGGTGAGGAGGAGGCGTAACGAGGAGTGTGGTGGGCGGTTAGGGACGTCAGCGGAGATGGCGGGGAGGACATTCATACAGCTGGTGCCCGGACTCACCTTTCTCAGACTGCCACCACCTGCTGGGCCCGACGCTGGACAGAACATTCTGGATGGTGCGGGCGTTCTGGCCCGATGGGTTCCGGGAGTCGCAGGGGCAGCATTTGATCTTCCACTGAGGCGGGGCAGAGAGGAAAGGCGCTCATGGTGCAGAGCCTGCAGTGCCGCATCGGCGGGCGCGATTGTGCGTATCGGCCCAATGCCTGGTGTCACCTTTAGCCCGGTGGCCTTGCTTGCTGTTTTTTGGAAGGCCAGCTCTGCTGCAACCAGCCTGAGGGGTCAGAGCCTGTTGATATGAGGCCAGATCCCTTTAAGCCTGGAATCCTATTCCTAGCCCTTCTAGAACCTTCTCTTCTGTACTTCTGTGCTTTTACCTGTCTGAAGGTATTTAAAAGGACTTAAAATTTATTCCAGATTAATTTGGAGGGAGCTGGAGGTGGATTTTAACATATTTTTCGAATTTAAAAAAAGTTAAATTTATATATATATATATATATCCTTAACAGGTGAGTGGAGGGGCTTGTCCCCATATCTCAGCCCTGCTCTAAAACAGCCACACCTCTACCACATCACCATAAATACATGTACATGGTACATTGTTTTGACCCAGGGTTGTAGGTTTGGATTCAAAATTGGTAGGCCTCAAATCAGTCCCGAACCCCCATGTGCCCCCAATCAAGCATGCCACTCCCACTATATTGCTAAGGCCATGTCCCTACCATCCATACCAAAATCTGTACCCTTGCTTCAACCCAGTTTAACACTGCATATTGTGGCCGGGCCCCCAGACTGCCTTGCGTCACACACAGGAGTCTTTGAGCAAATGCGGATACCAGCCAACTGTGGTCAGAGAGCAGGGCCCTGGGCCCAAGGCTTGGGGCCCACTGACCCGGCACTGGTGAAGAGGCCCCATAACTAGAACCTTCTAGAACCTTTGCTGACACTCCTCAATCAACATGACCAGTGAAAAAGCAGGGCGCCCAGGTAATCACCCCCTTCCCAGCTACCAACACCAAACAATCAAGTGATCTTTAATTAGCTTGAATACTGTATGTTATGCTTCTCTATGAGGATTTGCATTGGTCTACCCTGTTATTTTGCGGCACTGGCCACGTGAGTTGTGTCAGCGTGCCGCCCGTACACAGCATGCACGCAGACCGGGCAGGGGCTATAATTTGGACCAGCAAAGGGCCCATTTGCTAACAAGTCTGAACAGCGGCCTGACTGTCCTGTGCTTATGCTTGGATTGGGGTCCTCCTGTCTAGGCCATCACGTACTTTGCAGCCTGCACTTCCTGCCATTAGCTCCCCACTCATTGTTATATCCTGTAACATTCTGATTTTAGTTCACTTTCCGGCACGTCCCGTGATTCAGCCCAGCAAATACTAACCCAAGTTGTTTCTTGGCTATTTTTCAATGAATTTCCTGACCTTTATAATCTGACTCCTATAGGCATAGGTACAATTTCTCTATATCTTATTTTCACAGTGTTTTCATTTTTAAGTTTAAAGGGCTTGTATAAATCATACTAATAGTGTGTCAGCAGAGTGGCAACAGACATGGCACTTGCACACCAACTAAATCGGTGTTGGCAAAAACATCCGTTTGGCTGCCGTTGTGCTTTCCCTGGAACTCTGAGGCTCTGCTACTCCAGTTGGGTAAAGTTTTTACTCCTCAAGTAAAAGTCATTCCAGTCACCATCCACCATGCAAGACTGGCTGCCCGCCCCGGAGAGCGAAGTTCACTGGCCACAACAACAGCAGCAGCTTGCGTAAGGTCTCCAAAGAAGGATTTTCACTGGGGGTCTAGTGCTTAACCTTGGTAGATGCAAAGAATGGCAGAGATTTAGAAGGATAGACTTAGCTTATGTATGGC
>JAODKK010000123.1:18004096-18017499 GCA_026774405.1 Petrocephalus microphthalmus | reverse complement strand
AATAGGATGACGGCACCATTAATTACCTTCACTCGTGACGTTTTACCCACATAGAGACTGTCACCACCCAGGTGTCCAATGTCTCCACACGTGTCAGAGAGTACAAGGTGCCGGTGACAAGACGGATAGCTGGAACGGCACCCAGCAGAGGCTTTGGACCAAAAGCACCGCGATCGCGCCCAGCGTACTACATTCTGGGACATCGTAGCTCCGCAGAAACTGACGTAACTTTTCACTTTCGCTTTGCCACTTCTTTGCGAAAGAGTGAGTGTAAGCATCTCCCCCGCCGCATCCTTTGGCACGCAATTTCACTTTAAGAAGACACACTGCTTAAACAAAGAGTTCTGGGCTTAAGTGTTATATCATGATACATCTATTTGCGTTGCTAAAACATGGTGTGAGCTAATGTCTACTTAAACACGCTATATATATATATATATATATGGTATATGTGTGTGTGTCGTTGCATTATTATTATTGTTATACATATGTATTATTGTTAAGCATCATGCAATTATTATACATCTGGTTCAGTCAGATTGTTAAGGCATTAGAACGACATTTAATATGGCTACTATATTTCAATTTCCGGGTTACAGATGATGCACTTTATATCGCTGTTATGATACGGACATCCCTCACTTAGAATTTACTACCTGCTTCATATGCAGATACAACACTTAAAAGCCCATAGAGGGAATGTGCGACAGACTGCTAATACTACTGTCGATAATCGTCCAGATCCAATCGGATCCAAGCAGGAACCGGAACCGGAAGTTAACTCGAACACGGCACGTGGTGGAGGAACGTCGCTGTTCACCGGTTAATTCATTTGCGGAGAATACGCCAGGTCGGAAAACTAAAGCATCGAATGCACCCCAGCGGACTACCTGTTGGCAGAAGGTATTTATGCGGTGCTTTGTTAACGTTTTGTTTGTTGCGCTACAGTTGTCTGATAGCCACCAAAACAGCTGAGGGACGATTTCAAGCTACCGAATCGGCAAGGTGCCTTGATGCAAAGTGCGGCTAGAATGACTAAAGGAAGTCGCTGGAACATTCCGCCGAATGCCCCGGCCTGCATGGAGAAGCACCTGGAATCTGCGCATTACAGGAAGGGTAGGCCAGGCTAATGCACCAGCTAATTGGCTGAGTCGATTGCAAACCGGCTTCCTAGTATTTAATCGCCAAATAAAGCATGTTGTACGTCACATTATTCTTATTACAGAGGGAATTACTTCTGAAAAGTTGGCTATTCGTTCTTTTAGTTTGTAATATAGCAAAGTATGCAATATATATGCACTACATATATTTAAACCTTAAACTGTTCTTTGATGGTATACTTTTTAAAAAGTATGCTATTACATACAATATGGTGCCCATCTGGTCTGATCTACTTCCTAAACTAATTTTAAAAGACCTATTATGCTTCCATGAAAAGTTATACGTTTGACTGCTTATTGCATGAATACATGTTTAATTGACAGTAGCCACAAGGTCTTGTAATGAATTGTTTTCTCTCAAAGATGGCACCCTGTTAATGGGAGCTTCCAGCCTGGCCGGTAGGTGTTGGTCAGGCTCCATCTGGGTGTATAAGGACCCCACGCAGTGTCCCAGTGAGGAGCGTTGTAGTGCGGGTGTACAGACAGAGTCTGGCATCTCAGAAGCCAGGTGGGTGTCAGAGCGTGGCATCCTGGTGGCCACTGACTCAGGTGAGACTTCATCTCTTTAATCCCCTCATGCTTATAGGTGCAGCTTATGTTTGATGTAATTGTGGATCTTTTCACCACTGACCTTTTTAGTACTGCATAATTTAAATCACACGACACTCAAAACACTGAGGGAAAAAAGGAATGGTTATGGTATTTTGGAAAGTTTAGATTTGAAAAGCTTTAGTAAATTATGTAGTACTTGGTATTAAGTTACCACTGCGCTTGTGTGTCTAGGTGCTGTGGAACTGTGGGAGCTGGCGGAGGACGGCAGGCTGATAGTGAGCAAGTTCAGCCACCACGAGCACGATGACATCGTCAGCAGCGTCAGCCCCACAGCCGGAGGCAGCATGGCAGTCAGCGGCGGCATGGACTCCTGGTAGGCGGGGCCTCTCTGTGGCCTTCTGGATCTGTACAGCGTCACTCCACTGCGTGCACATGGCGGTTTGCATTCCTAGACTGACTGGCTGTTACAGGGAGGTCATTTGCATCTGAGGGTTGCAGATACAAAGTGGTGTCTGACAGGCTGTTCTGAACTGGCTGTGGATTAGCTTGTGCTGCAGTCTGGCCCTCAGAGTTGGATTTATGTTATCTTCACAGCATCAAGGTCTGGGACCTGAGCCAGGAGATGGTGGTCAACACCTATAATGGTAAGTGAGGTATTTTGTGTCAGTCTGCTTGCTCCAAGACCTGTGTGTAGTAATTTTTTTTGCTTGAGCCGTGTAAGTCATTTTTGCCCTGAGTACATACCCTGTAACTCCCTGATATTTGTCTTTTTTTATGAACTACAGCTCACTCGAACCCTGTCAACTGTGTGTCCTGCAGTCCTCTCGACGAGGCCCTGTTCCTCTCTTCTGGTCAGGTGCGAAAGCATCTCCCATCAGACAGGCTTGCTAGCTCTGTTAATTGTTAATGCTCTCAGTTGTGGGGTTGCCAGAATCCTCATCCTCCCTCCTTACCTCTCCCCCCTCCCTCAGGATGGCCGTCTCCTGCTTTGGGATAAGAGGAAGCCCCAGCCAGCCGCTCGCATTGGTAAGTGGAGCAGCTCTGAGGATTTGTTTGCTCATACAAAGCCCTTGTTGCATCCACGGAGTGTAGAGATTGCTGCAATGTGCATGCAACATGCTGATGAGGTTTGTCTTGTACAGTGTATTCAGTATTTGCTGAGTACTTGCTATGGAGTCGGTGGCCAACCAAAGGTTGCCCTGTGTTTAATTTCTAAGCATGTAATGCTTTTTTGAACTCTTCATAATACAGGTGTATATAGGTGGAAGTATTTAAAGAGACGTGTAACACAATTGTTCTGGTCCTCCTCCAGATGTGGTTTCCCCCAGTTGCTGCGTCACGTCGTTAGCCTGGCACCCACAGCAGAACAACACCTTTGTCTACGGTATGGAATCCAGTTGTGGATTGTGGGTCTGCCCTTTCATATGCCTTCCAGCTTATCTGGCATAGGGTCACTGGGGAGCAATGTGGGGAGCCTGGAGGCTATTTCGGGGAGCCTAGAGTACAAGGTAGCAGTACACCCTACATGGGGGATGTCGGTCCGTTATAAGAAGCATGCACACGCAGTCACACACCATGGGTGATTCAGAGGTGCCCCTTCATCTAAATGCATTTCTTCAGACTGCAAGCTCCACACACACCCTGAGCAGGGGTGGGATTCAAATTTTCAATTCTGGAGGAGTTGGATAATAGTGCAATTACTGAGCCTTTGTTACACCCCTAAACTTAGTACTGTACTCTTATATTCCTCTTATTAAAATGTTGTATTTTTCCATTTGGTTACCTGCTACAGGCAGACTCTAAATATTATTTTTAAATGTATTCGTAAATGGAGGCTCAGGCTAAATGTTGCCTGTCAGCGTGGACTTGGTGTGATTTAGGAGTTTTGGCATAGGTTCAGGCTGCTGCGTCACGCACTGTTGTGCTAAAGCCAGTGATGTTTTTGCAGCATCCAGACTGAAATCGCCCAGGCATTGAGATGGCCCTGGTTGCCCTCTAACTAGCTTATTGTTAAAATGAAGAATGACACATTTATTTTTATCTTTTTGAACTGAAATTACACTATAATCAGCTGATGTTTTAATGTATTGAAAACATTGATCTTGTGTTACTGAATCTGATTCCATGTCAGAAACATTTTAAAATATCTCCAGATATCAAATCTCTGCCTTGCAAAATTGAATCATGGCAAAGCTTATGATTTTTTATTTTATTTATTTTAATTTTTCTTCTACCGCTAGCCATAACCATAAACCCTGGAATCATGGTTTCCCCCTCAGGTGATGTGCTTGGGCGGGTAACCTTGAGGGACGTCCAGGGCGAGCGCGTGCAGACGTTAAACGCCCACGAGCGCAGTGTTGCGGGCCTGGCCTTTTCTACGCACAGGTGAGCTGGTCTCATAGCTCAGGATGGTCAGGCCAACAGTAGAAGGACATTAACTAATATTCATATTAACTCTGAAGTTATATACTTTGCTTCTGGTTGGTTTACTGCTGGTTTAGCTTCCTTCTGACAGCCTGCTGCACTTGAAGCATCCAGTTAAGGTTTTTCTGTTCAAGCGCCATTAATGCCGGGAATGAATATTCATAAGTGTTGCCAGTGAATAGGAACTGATCCCCAGTTCCACTTAGTTGGCAGTGAGGCTGTTGGATTGATTTAGGAGCCCATGGACCTTCATGGGGTTGGTGTGCTGATTGGGAAGCTCATTATCCATAAGCCCATTGTGCTTTGTTGACCACATGAAAACGCGTGACATGCTTTTGTCCGTCTTCTGGTGCAGTGTTCCCTTGCTGGCCTCCGTCAGTGATGACTGCTCCGTAGCAGTGATGGACTCCCAGCTCTCAGAAGTGTAAGTGCGGCCCTCTCCATCTATGCGTTTTAATAACTGCCCCGTAGCATTGCAGCTAATGACAAAAACTGTTTGTCGTGCACATTGCTCTCCCTGTTTATACTGTCCACACCATCTGCTAATACCATTTGCTTTTTCTAGTACTGTACTGGTTATGATGCTTTTGTAATTTATCATTTACTACTTGCTGCCATTTCTGTCTCTGCGCTCTACTTTTAGTTAATTTAGTATCAGTAATGGCACTGAGTATGGAAGCTGCAAACTAAATCTTGTACCTGTTCAGCAACTGTTGTACTTGTGCAATGGCAATAAAAGGTACTGTTCTGTTCTATAAATCCTGCAATTTTGGCTTTTGTCCCTGTGTGCGCGAGGACGTCGGCACGCCCCCATTCTCATACCAGCCCTACTGTATCTTTTTGAAGCTTCCGGAACCGACAGCACCAAGACTTTGTGCGAGGCGTGAGCTGGGCCCCCGGGGGGGCCGACACCCTCACCACGGTGGGGTGGGACCACCAGGTGTTTCACCACCGTGTGGAGCTGAGCCAGTCTGCCTGCTCTGTGGATCCTTAGGACTTCTCACTGGGGGAGGAGGGCAGTCTGGATCAGGGGTATAAGTCAGGGCTTGACCACCTCATCTGGGGGGAGGGGGGGATTTTGTATACAGCAGAGGGGTGTAATTGAACAAATGAGTTTGTAGCCCTTTTTTTTTTTCAGACACTCTGCTACAGTTAGGGGGTGCCCGCTCATGCCTACCTTGGCGCCCATGCAGGGAGCCCAGGTCAGCCGACATCTGTGCCCACCCTTCGCTGGCACAGACCAGCCAGTGCCTTATGGGACATCTACGCTCCTCACACAAATTTAACCAACAAATGTTACCATAGCGCCCTCTGGGACCCAGTAGCTATGGAAACCCCTGCATGTCTTAGTGGACTCAGCAGTTTTTGTTTCTGGTTGGACTCGGATTCCGTCAGAACCCCCTGTGACTCTTGGCTTTGGTTTCTACCAGCCTGTGACATACTGACATTTGACTGGATTGTGTATCAGTGCGGGTAATGCACTTCCTGGTTTTCTCAGCAGTTAATAAAGTTTGTATTTGTGAACGTGTTTGTGGATTTTTTGTCCCCGCCCCCTCCCGTGTGTTGGCCCACGGGCACTAGAATTTCTAGTTTAGATTAACATGATATTGCTTCTGAATAATTTTGACTTCCTGTTGCAGCACGCACTGATAGTCGGTCTTCTTCCCACGGAGTCATTCCAAGCCTTGATTCCACTGCAAGGAGAGGCCCCCTGCTCCCTTGTCTCCTTTAGTGCACAATACCAGTGACATACCTTTAAGACGAGAAACGCCCCACCTATACATAGAACATAATCTGATAGTTTCTCTGACAAGTTCATAACTTGTTTCAGATAAGCGCATGACAATGCACATACTTCATGCTGGTTTATTGTGTTTAGTTAAAACTCGTGTCACTCCCCAAAAACACTCCACTGTAGTACATCCTCCTACTGCGTAACAGCCATAACCAAAGGCTGTGTGTAAGAACTGCTCCTCCCATCAGATGCATTCCAGCTACTGTATAGCTGTGTTTGACCTGGTCCTTGGCCTTTTTCAGATTTATAGGTATAGACAGCTAATGGCAGCATAGACATTTCTACACAAAAAAAAAGCTCAAAATGAACAGCTTGTAGGTGATGCATAAATATATACGCAATGGAAACCATTCCCTTGCAACTCCAGTTTTATGTACATAAACATACAGCTAACTTTGACCCTATATAATTATTTACAGCGACCTTATTATGGAGGTCTTAAGGGGATTATGGATATTTTGGTCCAGGTCCCTGTCCAGAATGATCCAATGGCTCCTCACAATTAAGTGTTTTTGCTGACCAGTGTGATGGGCTGTTTACTTCCTGGTCGCACTGCAAAAGTCAGGCCAGCAGGATGCTTTGATTGTGGTGCATTACTAGAAAAAACAAGACAGCAGGCAATTAATTTCAAGGAACTGAGCAGAGCACAGTGCAACATAGTAAAGCATTATGATTTTTAACATATGACAAAAATACCTGCAACTGACTGTAAAATCCTGCTTATACATTGACTGCTAGGAAATTGATGCTCCGGCAATGTAAGCAATATTGATAACTGTGTTGTGGTAAGGGTTGAAAGTGTGGTACCTGGAGGTAGGTTTTGTGGATGCGGTTAAAGCTCTCTTAGCCACATGGCTCTCCAACTCTCCCATGTCCAGGCTCTGGGTCTTGGATGGCGGGGCTTGAGGAGTTACGGCGGGGCTTTGCTTCTTTTGCAAGGGAACCCCACCCTCCTCGTCGGACTGATGTGATCCCCAGTCCTCATTGTTATTGTCCAACTGAGGGAGCACGTGTTTCTGGTCCATTTCGAGCATCTTTTTCTGTAAGATGACTAGGAGAGTGGCCTGGCTTGCAGAGACGGAAGCAGGGCCTGTGTTTTGAGAAGCTTGAGGTGGTGGTTTGGTCACAACACTGGAATTAGCAGGAGCGAAGCTTGGAGGTTTCTGTCCTTTTCCCGGTTTCGGCTTTGGGGGAGGGGCAGGCCCTTTGCTAAAGACTGGGAGAGGTGGTGGTGTTGGAGGAGATTGCCTGATCATTTGGGATGAGGGGTTAAGGGAGAGGACTGGATCGTTGCTATGAGTGTCCGACCGGAGCAGCTTTGAAGGTTCTTCGACATGAACCAGGCCGTTCCCCTGTTCCTCAACATCATCATTGGCAAATTCCGGAGGAGGAGGGATGAGGGGCATACATATATCTTCACCGCTTTCCTCATCCCTGGTGGCGCTGGGGCAAGGTATGCCGGGAACTGTTACCTTGTCTGGTAATCCTGGGTTCCGGGGGATCATATGAGGCTGAGCAGTCATTTGTTCTTTCGAACTTGAGTTTGGGACACTAGGAAGGAGGCCCTGATCTGAGCTTTGTTGGTGTGTTAGACCAGAAGATGAGGAGAAGCTAGGGACAACTGTGAAAGAATTAGGTCTGGATTCACTCACGTGGACGCTCACTGGTGTGGACGGCTCATTGGAGCTGCTCCGCCTGATCAGGGAACCCTTTTGCTTTTCTCGCTCTTTGGCAGCCATCAGAAGGGTCATTGGTGACACACTACCTCCACTGGTCATACTGTTTTGAGGCACATGGCTATGAGGGCCATGCTTTTTGCTTCCCTCTGAAGATAAAGCTGGTTTCACAGAACTTGTTTCTACAGTAGGTAAGGTTAAACTAGCCCTTTGTAGCTTGAGAGAAGCTTTTGGGGAAGGAGGTGTGAGTGGGTTAAGGTCTTCCTTTGTTTCCAGTGATTTGGGGTTTAATGCATTAATCTTAGCCTGACTAGGAAGAGTTGCTTGCAAACTGTAGTTCTTAATATCATCCTCCAACTGGGTTCCAGAGCTGTTCCTCCGAGCTGGCTTTGCAGGAGGCACAGCTGACTTTGTAGGGACCACTTCTGGACTCTTTATGTCTCGCTGCACAGGTATGTTACCAGTAATGTCTTGCAGAATTATCATAGACTGAACCTTTCTTTCATGGCTCATCTGCCTATTGAGCAGGGTCGTTTTGGGTGAAGTGTTGACCTTAGCTGTGTTCTGTGGGTTGAAGCTGGATAATGTTTGTGTAGGGGAAGGAGGAGGTGGTGCCATAAATGAAGGCAGTCCATCCTGGCTGGGCATGGAGGAGAACCTCATTGGCTTCGCAGGTGGAACCTTATGGGTCCTGAGATTGACGGTCTGAGATTGCTCCACAGAGTACGTCGGTGGTTGTGGTGGAGCAAATTTAGGTTGCTCTGGTAACTTGTCCCCATTTGGTTGATTGAACAGCCCAGGCCCCGAAAGGTTTACGCCTGATGAAGTGGGGGGAGGCTTGGGAGCTGGCATTGATGGTGGTTTGAGAGAAGCCAGGTCATCATCTTTCATGGTGACTTGGAATGGAGGCTTCGGGGGAGGCATGGGTGGGGGCTGTAAGGACGCCAGCTGGAGAGACTCAGAAGAGGAGTTTGGGTGGAGGAAAGACTCTGATGGCGGAGGAATGAACTGCGTGGGGGGTGGAGGAGGAGCCACGGAAGGGGGAGGTGGAATGAAGATCTCTCCTTCCACTGGGTCGGACATAGCCAGAGAGAATCTGCTGCCAAGTTTCTGTCTGTTCGCTGTGAGGAACAAACAGACACAAGGAGACATAAGAGGGATGACTGACAGGAAACTGCAAGTTCTCCTACACAACCAACAGAGTGACACGTGTTTTATTAGTGAAGGATGTGATATGTGGGGTTTTTTGTTCCTTGGTGTCCGGCAGGTCAGTCAATGTACAATATTATGCAATATTCTAAAGGTCATTTGTAAAAAATAACACCTTCTAAATATAGTACTTTTTATTTGGTTGAGGAAGTGGGCAAAGTTGTTGTGCCAATTCTGCAAATCAGACAAGTACTTAACAGTATTGATTCAAGTACTGTAAGAACAGTTTTTGATTTAATACCTGATAACATGAACTCCATGCTCTGAGCAATTACAAGGCAGAGTCAGTGAGTCAAGGCGATACCCATAGATGGCAGAATTTGTATATCCTACAGACCTTCTGAGGCCTCTGAAACTGCAATTTGATGTCACAGCTGATTAAATTTAATGCATCAACAGCATCAGGTAATTCTGAATGGGAGTGGGCTTTACCTTCCCCAAATGTCTGTAGCCCATTGACGGGTGGCAGGATGGGCACCTTGGGTGTTGGGACAGCCAACCCATGCAGGAGGTCAGAGGTGGACTGAGGAACAGAGGAGTAGGTCAGTCAGCTTTGGTGGCCCAAGGCTTGGGTAATAATTAAACAACTGCACTTGAGGCCGAGTTAATAAATGAACAGGCGGCTTGTCCACACGGGGTGAGGGACAACAACACTTCCGGAGCTTACAACTACTGTGCTGTTCTGTGTACCGTAAGCAAGCAATCAAACATTGTGAAATAAAAAATGAGGGGGACTGCTGCAGTTCTGTGCTATCCAATATATTCCATTTAATAGTAGATTTAAAGTCTAGTTTAGAAAAAAAAACTGAATTTGAGCCCCAAAGTGGAAAAAGTGACGTGCTGCTGTGAGATCATTCCTGCCAAATTAGCTCACACTTTAGGCAGGATTTCTCAGGGCAGACTGGCAGCCCATAACCAACGCCCTTGGCTGACACACACAGCAGTCTCCGCACTGGGACGGTTTCCCAGGCAACACACAGCTCATCCCGGGTGCCCTGCAGTAAGTCTGACTCGCAGGCTCCACCCACAACTCTGCCCAAAACGGCCGAGGTGAGGAAACCCTGGAATGTCAGTACACGGGGAGGATTTGTTTGTGTGTACTTGCACTCGTGTCTATGGGAACAGAGGGATTGCGTGTTCATGTGCATTAATACATTTGGTGTCACCCCTACCCCGCCTCCCCAAGGATCTAGGAAAGTCTTGGTATCTTTTCCTGAATCGCATACCCCAAGACCAAGCTAGTCTTATGGGAAACACCAGGAAATGTCATGGGCACAATGGGATTTGAGCTTCACCCCCAGGGTTCTGCTCTGATTAGCTCACAACACTGGTCACAAGCCTAGGCCTCATAAGTACCCAAGCACCTGGACTGTACAACCACCTTCTAGGCCCAAGTACATGTGATTCCTTGTGAGCTTTTAGGGCTCTTGACTGCCCAGTTACCGCTACTCCTCCATCTTTCAGCATGAGTGGGCAGTTCAGATGCTATGCACATCAAAGCATGTCAGCTGCAGAACCGCATTGTGTCATATTTTACAAGCACCTGTTCTAATAGGGAATCTTTAAGATCCATGCACCAGTCTCCCCCATTCTCCCCCACCAGTCTATAACTGCCCCAATCCCACCAAACCTGGAGCCATAAAGAACAAACGGCAGGTGTCCCAGCTTGAATACGCTTTTCATTGACTACAATGTTGCGATGGAGCTTAAGCTGAACCTTATTTCAAAAGAATGGAACCAAAATTGCTGGCAGGTAGAATAACTGGTCACATTTACAGGACTAAAGATTGGTCTCATTTGACCTGATTTAACCAAAGGGAAGCCTCTGACTGGCCTGTGTGTATAGACTTACAGAGTAGTGTTTCACTCTTGGTCTGGCTCGCACTTTTGCTGTGCCGGATTCGGGGACTGATGCGGTGTCCAATGTAAAATATACATTTTCTGATGGGGAGAGAGAAAAATCGCACCTGTTAGCATCCAGCCCGCCAATGCATTCTGCAGGCCAATACGCACTGCACACAGTATGCATTTGTGAAAAAGTGTAATTATGATGGAATTTTAAAGTTTTTTAAACACAATTTACATAAATTTCGCTATAGCCTTCAATAACCAACAATCATCATCACCATCAACACGTCATTTCATATACTTGATGCCAGTTTGCCGTAATGAGCCTTTCCTTATATCTTACCTTTAAAAAATAAAAGGGTAAATAAGTATAACGTTCTTATAAAAATAGTCACCATGGTACAAGTCAACGGGTAAAGTAATATTTTGCACATTTTATACCTTTAAGACTATGTGATTCCATGTTTTCACGGGGGACATGAAAAGAGAATTTCCCCACGGGGGTCAGTGAAAAGTGTCAATTCATTATTATTTTGAGATTTTAAGCGATCTTCGTGAATAGCAGCGCTGTGACTTATTGCAGAGTAGAAGGAAGCCCCGGTGACCTCGCTGCCTTCCTACGATAGTTTCCTCGACACTTAAATCGCTCCCCGAGTGGCGTCATCAAACTGCATATTTCTGGTCACATACAGGTTACAAAACGTCCTGTTCAGAAACTACGCCTTGATTGTGACCGTCTGAATTTCCAGCCCGCAAAACACTGCGGTGCTACTCAAAAAACGTAACGCAATGTCTAGGTAATGTTAGGTTAGTCCGCATTTTACAATACAGGCTACTGTGTTTGAATCCGTTATTAACTGAATTTCTATTAAAAGCTCATAGTATTATTTTAATATTAAACTCACTAGCTTTTTCAGTTCTCTGAATATTATCAGCTAATATACTGTAATATCAGGTGCGTGGAGTAGTCATTTGACTCCACACTGATAAGTCCTTCATGTGCAAAACTCAAGTGCAAAGTTCAATGTGCCCTCGTCACCTACAGGACATTCCATTTCGGTTATAAAATAAGAAGAATACAGTTGTGTTTTCTTTATAAATTACAGTTTTATTACTGACAATCAGTAATAAAAAAATGCCAAGATGTCAGGTTAATATGCGCTGTTAATGAACACACTCACCTGTGTCCTTAGGTGTAATTTTGGAGTCGAAGAGTGACTGGTTCTTCTTCCCCAGAAAGTTGAGATGTCCTTTCTTCATTTTGATCTTTGTTTTTTTTTTTTTTTTAAGTTTATTATGCGGCCATGCTGAGGATGCTAATCGGGGACGAACGTTTTCAGCTCGGAGACTGCAGCCAAGGTATCCGATCTGCCTTGCTTTTTTAACTTCGTCCCGGAAAAAGGCTGGTAAAATGGCCACCTCCTCCGTCCCCTCCCTGTCGCACTCAGGCAGGTGAGGTAAACAAATTCAGCGGCCGCGTTGCACCTCCGCCCCTGCCGCGGTAGTTTCCTTTGTGCGCCGGAGCCTTGCGTGGACGTCACACCTTAAGACCTTCATTAGTCACGGTGTCCGGAGCAGCGAGCGCATTCCGGCGCTGACTTAAACAATAACTCAAACTAAGGAGAAGAAAAGAGGAACATTTCTCTGTTGATTCATCATTAAGCAACAGGACGTCTTCAGGAAAAAACGCACCATGGACCCAAGGAGCATTTATGTGTTCAACAGATCAAATGTATAGATATTCATAATTTTTATCATGAAACCATGATAATGTTCCATTTTACAGAGGAGGTATGACAGTCGGGGAAAATCGGAGGAGACTGCCCGTTTGTAGGGCAACAAATGTCACCATGGTAACACATTTCCCTTTGGAAAACCTGTTCTGTCGGTCTGGTGGCTTCAAGGGCGTAGATTTGGGTATGGACGGTAGGGACATGTCCCTACCAATATTTGTGGGAGTACAGTGTGTGTTTAGAGGGGCGGGGGTTCCGAGCTGATTTGGTCGCTACTCCCTCTGCCTGCTCCAACACCCTTTGCATGGGTGTGATTTTCCTCGACGACCTTTGACCTAGCAGAAAGGAGGATCAGTTGTGCGGCAAATGTCGATTTAAAAAATAAAAATAAAAAATAAATAAAAGCCTGAAAATTAAAGATGATAAAATGCTTGGTCAGCATAATACAACAGTCTGCATGAGTGTGTATAATGTTAGTAGGCTACTAGCTAGCAGTAATACATCCTGTTTTCTATGACAGTTATAAATTGACTTTGCTTGCATTATATGGGAGTCAGAAACAGATATATTGGCCAAGTATGTTAACTCAACAAAAATCGAGTTGTGGCTGATGGTGTCTCTCAAGTTGACAGACAATATATGACAGTGAACACATGATTTACAGTCAATACACAATATATAAGCCACAAACAGATTATATACAAGGAAAGTAATACACATAAAGCGCCAGCAACGATATTGAGCATAGCACCATTTGATAGAATTTCAGCAAGAGGACCCTCATTTAAGGTATTAAAAATTAGGACTGTTCCTTGTACCATGGGCAAAGGTCACAGATTAGGCTGATTAGGTCTCTCACTATCCTGTGACTCTCTGGTCTCTCACTTGTTGCAGTACTTTCCACTTCTGTCTTCAGTTTCGTTTGCTTTGGGTGAAGATTTCAGCCTCACCTCAAGGAAATAACCAATACTGACTACAAGGTGAAATTGGCCCAGGAGTCTATTTG
>JAODKK010000123.1:17931766-17947168 GCA_026774405.1 Petrocephalus microphthalmus | reverse complement strand
ATGCTGCACATAAGCAGATGTCCCCACCCCTCATTTTCACACACCCCTCCCCATTGATTGTTCTGAAATGCAGCAAATGCGCACAGAATAATAACACAATCAATAGAAAAGAACAGGGGAACACTTGGGGGCTTATATGTAGTACTCCTCGTACATATCAAAGCTGACAGCTGGAATCACACATCACACCTTGAGCACCGCACAGGCAGCTGCGAGGCCTCCTTAATCGTGCTATGGGGATTACGGCGGTGAGACACGTGCATGCCCCGCATTTAGCAACGCGTTTTAAAATGGAGAAGAAAAGGAAATGGGGAAGCAGCGCCCTCTAGTATCGGAGAAGGGAAGTGCGCCAAGGCGCCGGCGCTCGTCACCGGCAGTATAAACACTGCAGAAAAAGATGCATGGCCCGGAAAGCAGAAGCGCATATAGCAGCGCGCTGGAGAAACACACATACAAGGAGAAAAGCAAAGTCAGAGACGGGTGGCGATACAGGAAGGGAAAGCCGCGGAGCTGTGGCGGAGGGCTGTACTCGGCGTCTTGTACAGTATTTCTCATTATTCACGGCACTGGAACTTAATTTATTTCATTGCAGGATGGCGCGTCTCCGGCCTTGGGACAGCAGGCGCCGGCCGCCCCCGTCTTCTCCGCCCCCCCCCCCGTTAGGTCCCATCGCGTTACGGTGCCTGAATGTGCACCTTTTCCTGACAAAGGGAGACGCACCTAATAATAATGAATAAGATATAGGAGGAAAAAGCAACATGGCTCCGCGGTTCTGGCCGGGCCGGGAGCGGAGGGGCTTCGCCCGGCGGGCCGGCTCTGGGAGCCCCGACCCCGGCGTCGTACGTGAGGAACTCCCTCACAGCCGGCTTGCCAGCTTTAGAGTGGGATATGGAGAGCTGCAAAGGGAGATTAAGGCCGAACTGGAAAAAGTAATAAACCAATAAACGTGTAACGTGGGTTATATAGACTTTAGACACGGCACTAACGTTCTGTTCGACTGTAGGCCAGTAAGAACGAAAAGAATAAAAGTTCAGGATCAAGATTAGTAAGTTAGTAAGGTAATAATCCGTGTTGAATAGTATTTTATATGCAAATCCTTTACTGCCTACACATGGAGCAATGCATAAGACCCACAAGACTAACCAACTAGGCAGCAATTTAGTCTTAAATTGTACTATATACAGTATGATACATTTATTATTTATGCTCGCACCCAGATGCCGTGGAGTAAAAACACCGCTGAGCGACAGTATTACTGTCTTAGAGGTACTTTATTAAGACTGCTGTCAGTGCCGAAGGCAGAATGGAGGGGGGTGGGAACAGCACTGTGCCGTGAATATGACAAACGCTGCTTAAGTAACGTAACGGCTACTTACCGGCTGCCATCGTCGCGGACTCGGCGAGCTGCGGCAAAGTTACGCTGGCAGTTACGCGTCGCCCCTTTGCCGACACTGCAGAATTATTACTACGGCGAAAACCAGCCCGCTGAGAACAATGCCTACGCGTTACGGACACCCGCTAAATCTATATCCATGCGTTGCATTGTTCGCCACGGACTCATACAGTAGCCCTACAGGGACCGATCCAGCTACGTGAGAAACGGACATCGATCAGTCCCTAATTCAGAGTCTCTTGAAGACAATTGGAGTACAGGCAATTTACGCAAGTTCGTGGAAATTCCAGGAACTGTACTGAAAAAAGTCGAATAAAATTTAAAGGTACAGTAACACCTTTTTGACGCCGCTAACCACACATGTATTTCAGGGAACACAGCGGCATATGCGAATAACATATTTATACACTGCGCTCATATTCTATTAAATATCTATCTATATTAAATACTATAAATTAATTTAATTTTTTTTCTGCTATAGGTTGGGGTCTCATCCTGGGTTTGGCTCCGGACAAGAGGGTATAGAAAACGGATAAATTATTTTATACAACACCTAGGTCAATACTGCTCAGAGACCAATTGGAATAGCAGTGACCAGATGCGAGTTCTCAGTAGTAGTAACAGTCAAATATTTACCCGACAGTCTTGATTGAAAGCTCTTTTCGCATTTATAGTGTTGTCCCGCAACGATAAATGGTGCTTATATGCCGACGTCAGCGTGAAAGTCAATTTATCCTGAAAATTAATGTTCATTCACTAATTTTCTGAAACCACTTACCCTTCTGGGTTGTGGAGCCGATCCCAGAGTCTACAGGCACAAGGTGGGGAACAACCTAGAATGGGGGTCCAGCCCATCACTGGGCACACTCTCACACCATTCACTCACACCTATGGGCAATTTAGTAACTCCAATTAGGCTCAGCATGTTTTTGGTTGCGGTACAGGGAGAACATGCAAACTCCACACACATGGAACCTGAGCAGAGACTTGAACCCTAGTCCCAGAGGTGTAAGGCAACAGTGCTGACCACTGCACCACCCCTTAATATTAATTAAAGTGTATAAATATAGGCCTATAGTAAAAATCATATATATAGCTGACAAGTGAATTTGTATAAGTTTTTGCATTTTTAGCACTTAAGACAAAAGCAATAAGTGCGGTAAATAGAGAATGTTGCCAATATGATGTCAAGGAGTCAACCAGGTATAGGGCTGAGCTTCCAAATGAATGATCAGGTAGATGTGTAAGCAGCATCGGAGCTATACAAACTTACAACTAACAAACAAAACAATGGCCTAATGAGGCTATTCAGTGATGAGAAGTGGAACATAAGAATATTTAGGGAATGTAAGGCTTCTGGGTAGTACAGCAATTCATGGAACTGATGGAAGGTGGAAGGGGAGTCAGACAGATGTGGTTAAGTAGCTCAAGTCATCATCAGGCAACTGCACAAGAACTATCTTAAGTAACTTCTCACACCAAGAAGTAATCTCCAAGTGGTGTCCGACTTGCTGACCAGAGAGGGTAAGATAGGACATAAGTGGATGTGCAAGATTCAGGCTCACTCTCAATATTCAAGTCTAGACTAAAACACTTGTTTAGTCTAGCTTATATGGACTCTAGTTCTAGCTGCTAACTCTCAGGCTAACAGTGTGAGGTGCAGAGCTGGGTGGCGATCAGTGCCTCAAATTGCCCCTCAGGGACAAATAAAGTTTCTTGATTGATTGACCTTGAATGAACTGTATTGTCAGTCAAGCTTAACACTCCATTGTGGAATAGGAGTACTGATGTTCAGGGACTCCCCCTGCCTGCGTTCCCACTGGACTCTCCCACCTACTTATGCTACCGTAGTCAGATCTGCCAGAGCTTATATATTAGTCTCACTTGTTCACTCTCGAGTCTCCCCCACTTTGGCTAAATCACCATTTCCCCTACACCTCCTGGGGTGTGCTGCCTGGAAACCCAAAAATAGTCTACCTACCCTGCTGCCCGCAACACCTCTACTACCTGTGACGTCCTTCCTACCTGCCCACCCTTTGTCCCTGTGATGCCTCTCCTTCCTTCCCTGCTGCTGTAACACTGTTCATCATGCCATCAGAAGAAGCACAAGCACCTGCCTGCCCCCTTCATTGAGACTCAGATCTTAAAATTTGAACGCTAAATTAGGATTTCACAATCTGTTCATTTGACTTCCTCTGCTGGCTCCTGCAGGACAGGCTCCCCCATTGAGTGCGATTCCTCTCAGGGTCTCTTCCTTCTAGGGAGTTTTCCCCCCTTGCCACAGTCACCTCTGGCTTACTCACTGGGGGCTTTGGGAGGGGTAATTTAAAGCAGCTCAAGACGATTAATATTTGGAAAAAAAGTGCTATACAAATAAAATTGAATTCTCATGGAAATTTGAGATTGTGATTGGCATCTGTGCAATGATAGACCTGTAAGCCATCACAAAGGACTGGATGTGTATGCCAGTAGATACTGGGAGGGGTGTGACATGAAAACATTTAGGCCGAATCAGACATGCTGCTACACTTTGGAACTACAGTCTCATGCATAATAAGCAAATATTGGAGATAGGTGCCTAGATCCAGACACCAGGAGCACAGCACACCAGCTATGGCATGCTGGCTACTTGGGGACCAAGGATCCCCAAAACAGGAATGTGCTAACCAGAAGCCAAAATTAAAATGCCAGTCAACTAGAACAATTACCCTCCCCAATGCCACCACCTTCTGACAACTGAACACAGAAATCAGGCCTATGCCATCTAGCCCCATAAACCAAGCCACCACCTGCAAGGTACACTCCAAGCACAATGGTAATTCAAACTGGAGAGACCAGCTCACTGCTCTACATAAATGGGGTTGGGCTGTAATTGACACCAGCCCAGAGCAGGTTCAATTACCTGACTGATTAATCAAGGACAGGCATGACAATCAATGAGGCAAATCAAGTTAAATAACACACCGGTTTTCTCAGAGTGAACGCACCCACCTATTCCCTGTTACAAAGCCAGTTTAAGGGAACATATAAAATAGACCAGCAGTGCCATTTTCATGGACCATTCATTTACTGTGGGAGCTTTACTAGACCTGTGTATTTGCAAGCAGTTTTGGGTAGAATAATGCTGGGATGCATTCGTGAGAATTGAGATTCATGGTCCAAAACCAAAGAATAGTTTGATCGCTATCATATTGAAATATTTCTTAACGTTTAGCACCGGATTTCAGATGTCTGTACATATGGGTTTTTGCATCACGTTTATTTGTGTTTTCCAATCGAATCGCAAGTGAAGGAGAGCGATGGCGTTAGCAGTGTATACTAATATAAAGGCCATCACATGTCACTTTTGCTTTTGATGTATTTAAGATCACTCTTGCATGGATGCTTGGATCCTCCCAAGTTGCATCAACTGGGGGCTCAGCCCGCCGGGAAATACTAGCTCGGGACATGATTAGCTTCGAGTAAGAGCATGCATTTATGGCCGTGTTAATGGTGCGCCTAGTCCGTTTTAGTCTTCATTAGGCTGTCTCAGGTGCACGATACACACCACCAAGCATCTATCAACGGAACGGAATCAAAGCAATCGGATGAGGACTCTTCGTAATGAGTGGTATCCTGCAAAGATATTGTAAGCGTTATTGAATTAATGATTCAGCCACGCCAATGCTCCCGACAAACCAGTTTTGTAGAGGTATACCACGCGAGAAAACAGAATATGCAATAAAAAAAAGACTTGGGAAGAAAGTGGTGGTATTCATTTGGTTTCATTACAAAATTCTTCTATTTATCAGTATTAATTTTACGCATATAGTGCATTATACGGCAGAAAAGTATTGTACGATTATGCTATAAAACCCAATAAATCAAAATGTAAAGGTTGGCAAGGAATACAATTTCATCCCATGTATACGGTATGAAAATGACACAGATAAATATTAATGAATAAATATTCCAGTAGGGTGCATAAAACATGCGTGTTGCATTCCGTTATAATGTAATAAGTATATAGCTGATTTTTTATTATATCAAGCAGTAAAAATGCATTTGAAACGTATTTAAAAATTCTGTCCAGTATGCCCAGCATGTTCTGTGTGTTGTTATTGACGATTTATTTAAAATAGACACCATGCATAAGTAGACACCATCCTTATTATATTTTATAGTTTTATGTCCATAATCACCAATGCAAATACTGAAGATATGCATACTGATACCACAGCCTACGGTGATTTAAGCGCGCTGATCTGACACACGGTAAATAATGGGAACGGGAAGCAGCCAGACTGAAAACACTGAGCTGAAAAAAAAAATCACATATGATGGGGTGCATCCCTTTTCACCAAAGCGACCTCCCCCACTTGCGTCTCTTCTGTTTGTCTTGGGACGCGGAAATCTCGGTCGCTCGTCCCCAGTCTTGACATTGGCCAAACTGTCACAGATGAGGTTTGCGTCACAAGACCGCCGATCGCTGGCTTTGTTGTACTTCCAGCAGCTGGACGGACACCTGCCGGGCACGACGCTGCCTGTGCAGCCCGCTCAGCGCCGCACCGAGTCCTAAGCAGCGGCAGCTCGCCGACCGTCCTCCGTATGGATACGCAGCGGCGGCAGTCGCGACCCTCTAGAAATAAACGCAAAGGCAGCCAGCCTCGCCTAGACGCCACACGGAGAGGGAATAAGAAGCATCATCTCGCATAAGAAACACAGCTGTCGCAGTCCCATTACGCGGCAGTTTTGTCTTGTTTCCTTCCAGATGGGAGGGACGTTTGCTTGCGAGGCCCCGGTGACCGAATATGAAAAAGCCTGAACTGATTCCGCGCAGCGCGTTCCGATCCGATCCAGTATGTTCCGGACACCTACAAGAGGTAACGTTGTGTCTGAGACCTTTTCGGGCAATTATCTTAATTCAAGGGCGCATGCCGGATATACCCGGGAATTATTTAATGCACTTGCAACGCATTTATCCGGGGCGCGGATAACGTAGAAGAGTGCGCGAATTTAAAGGGGGTGCCGATGCTAGAGGTGCGTTTGCTTTCTTTTCCGTCATCTTGTTCTTTCGTAATGTCATCCTTAGTAAGCAAACGGATTATTCTATTATGCACGGTACCTTTACATTTCAGTCTCCGCCTGGCGTGTTTTGTCCGCTCCGCGTTTGTAATTTAGCTTTTCTTCTAAGACCACATCATAACTTTATTTGGTGTAGCTTGTCCCAGTGAGACGGCTGGTAATAAACAAACGCGTTGTGTGCTTGAACTAACTTCATATTCAACGAGCGAGAAAATCCTGGCAAAAAGGAGAAGGATTAAGGTGATTCATGCTGTCACCTGCTTACTGAACTTTAAAAAGGGCGACTTTTACGGGGACAGGACAGTGGGGTTGTTTGCATATACAAAATGGTGCAATGCAACACTTCCACCTCTAGTGAGCGGCTGTCCAGGAGCTGTTAGTTAACTGGACACGTACCAGGAGCACGTGTGTTTGTCACTGTGAGACATTTGGCATTTTTTTTTCTTGCCTGCTTGCCAAAAACCGATGTTGCCAGTCCTCCTGTCACGTTAAATAGGTTCCATGCGCGTGGATCAACATCCATCTTATAATAACTTGTCCTAGCCAGGGTCACAGAGAGCCTGTTATAGCCAGCATAGTGCCCGCGGCTGGGGAACACCCCAGGCAGGCCGCCATACACATGGGAAATTTAGAAACACCGATTTAGCACGGTGGGAGGACTGTCTTGTGACAGAGAGCATGCAAACTCCACACGCACACAGCGGAGGCGGGATTCGAACCCCCAACCAGTGCTCCTGTGTGTGGATTGGGCATCGGGGGGATGGAAAGCAGAGGCAGCACACATTTTTGTGTTTTGCTCGCAGGAGCACGCGGCGCCACTATTCACGTCCCGCTCGTCAGTGACAGCCGTTACTTTTCTCTTCCACGCAGCTGCCTGCTAACAATGCCGGAAGATCCGGCCCCCGCAGCCCGGGGCTGTAGTGAGACACCCCGCTGACGGAAGACACCCTCAGACCCGCGGGAGCCGCCGTCATGCTTTGTCCCGGTGCCCGGTGCTGGCGGGCTCCCGGCCCTGCTGTCCTGCTGAGCCTTGCCCTGCTCTTCCCCTGTGTCGCTGGATCCCCCCTGGACTGTCGCATGACGTGCGTCTGTGCCAGCAACATCGTCAGCTGCTCCAGGACCAACCAGACGGCCGTGCCCACGGGCCTGCCTCGCTACACGGCCGTGCTGGAGCTCAGCTACAACAGCATCGCGCGGCTGCAGGCCGAGTGGACCGCCGTCAGGCTGCCCAAGCTCCACGGCCTGCTGCTTAGCCACAACGGCCTGGGCTTCATCTCCACGGAGGCCTTCGTCAACGTCAGGCAGCTGCGGCACCTGGACCTGTCCTCCAACGCCCTGCGGCAGCTGGACGAGTACATCTTCGAGCCGCTGGAGCACCTGGAAGTGCTGCTGCTGTACAACAACCACATCTCCCAGATCGACCGCTCCGCCTTCTCGGGCCTGGTCAGCCTGCAGAAACTCTACCTGAGTCAGAACCAGGTGGCCCGCTTCCCCCTGGAGCTGGTCAAGGAGAAGACGCGGCCGGAGCACCTGATTCTGCTGGACGTGTCATCCAACAGGATCAAGGTCCTGCCCCTACAGGAGCTCCAGGCTCTGCCGGCCTGGATCAAGAATGGCCTGTTCTTTCACAACAACTCCCTGCCCTGCTCATGCGACCTATACAGCCTGCTGGCCCAGTGGGACCTCCGGCAGCTCAGCTCTGCCGCAGACTACAAGGATGACCACACCTGCTCGCTCCCTGGCACGCAGAAGACCACGGTCAACATCTTTGACCTCAGCAGAGACTACCTAAACTGCAGCGCCGTGAAGGCAGCTGACCAGGAAGCGTACCTGGGCCAGACGGTGGTCCTCAACTGTGACACACGACAGCGGGACATGGGGAAGACCTGGATGAGGCCGGGCAGTGTGCCGGTGTCTCCGGATGGCAACGAGAGCGCGGTGGTGCTCGCGGACGGTAACTTGCAGATCAGTCCCATCGTCCTGGAGGACTCTGGCATCTACGCCTGCTTCGCCACGAGCCAGGTGCTCAACGAGACGGTCTACGTGTCG
The DNA here is from genome assembly GCA_026774405.1 of Petrocephalus microphthalmus. Taxonomy (NCBI): domain Eukaryota; kingdom Metazoa; phylum Chordata; class Actinopteri; order Osteoglossiformes; family Mormyridae; genus Petrocephalus; species Petrocephalus microphthalmus. The sequence continues at coordinate 17,938,662 of JAODKK010000123.1, read as the reverse complement.
CTGAGGGTGAATAACTTCACCATGGCCGGCGGCCACGAGTCCATGAACACGGCCTACACCACTCTGGTGGGCTGCCTGGCCAGCGTGGTGCTGGTGCTGGTCTACCTGTACCTGACTCCCTGCCGGTGCTCTTGCTGCCCGGCTTGTGGGCCGGCCAAGGCGCACCGCGAGGACAGCATCCACTCGTCCGCCCTGGGCTCCACGCCCAGCCACGGAGAGCCCAGCGGAAGGGCCGGCCTCGCCCGCCACGTGGCCTTCATCGACCCAAAGGAGCTGCAGGGCCGCAACGGCAAGGTGAGCCCCGGAGCAGCGGGGGAGCAGTGCGAGGAGGAGGAGGAGCGGCGGCGCGGCGCTCGCAGGAAGACCTCGGACGCCGAGTCCGTCAGCTCTGTCTGCTCGGACACTCCCATCGTGGTCTGAGAGCGCGCGGCGGGACGGGCGTCAGCCGGGCCACGCGGGGCTTCCAGAACTGCCGCCACTTCCCAGACCCGCGGGATGGGGAGAGGGCCGCTTCGCCAGGGCTGGGAGCCCTGATGGGGTGCTTCATTTTATTAGGCATGTTGTAATGCGCAATCCGTTTCTGTCAGTTAACCTTTAGAGGACTATGAAACAGACGAGAACTTTCCAGCATTTCACCTGTAGCACTTAAGGATGTATACTGTGAAGCAGCTCCTTGGTGGTGGTGGGGGGGGGGGGGTGATGTCCAACCATATTTGGGCATTGAAGGAGCGAAATGGGGGATAGACAGAAAGACCACTCTGGAAAAGCATAAAGTGTAGCATGGGCCTCGTTGAGCAGTGGGAGCATGGCTCAGGGTGACCCCCCCCCCAGGGGGCTCGGGGGGGAGTAGCCACAGTTTAAGTGATGTCACATATCACCCTCCCCCCACCAACGCAACCACACTACTGCAGCATAAAAGCTAAGAAACAGTTATGAAGATAAAGGTCACTCTGTGATTTATAAGGAGCATATAAACGTCACACCTGCATACAGTGCTCACAGAAAGTCTAGCTTAATTTTCTGAAAATATCGCAAATTTATGGGTTTTGTAACAAAAAAATTTATTCATTCCTTTACTTACAAAAAAATATATCATATTAGAAACAACCAGTAATTTCAAGTCAAATATTTCAAATAGTAATAAATTGAATCCCAAATTATGATTCTAAAGGAACATGTTTTTTAAATAGTGACACCTTTGCAATGACATAAAACAGCAAACATTTGTGTTTAGTATCGCTTTGGGAGTCAGTGACTACAGTTGCGATTAATAGCATAATAGCAAGAACAGAACTGAATGAAGCAGTCAAAAAAATTGACACTTAATAAAAAAGGGAAAGGATTAATGGTCATTGTTGACACACCACAGCTTAACAAGGAATGTGCCCTCTGCATTTATCCCATGTGACATTGTGCCCTAGCGGGGAGCAGTGCTTGGGGGCGGAACCCTGCTCAGGGGACCTCAGGGGCACCTTGCTGCTCTGGGAACCAAACGCAGCAGCCTTTCGATCACAAGTGTGCTTCCCTACCTGTTAGACCACCACCAAAAGAAAATGTCTGTGCAGAAGATATGTGCAGATATGTTAAACATCACTTGTCAATGGGCTTTTGTTATTAAACCAATACATTTGCAACATTATTACAGAATTAAGCAAGTGTCCCAAGACTTTCTGTGAGCACTATAACTAGCGTTTAAGAACGTACCACACACCATCACAAACAAACAGTAACACACCTTTCCTCGTATACCTGCAAACACCCCCCAAGCTCTGCACCACAGAGAATCGGGATCTAGAAAGTAGAGACCATAGCTGTGTTTATATGCTTGTGTGTTGTACAATGAACACGTCCCCGATTATGGGTTGGGCCATGCAGCTCGCACGCGTTAGGGAAGCACTGAAAGTATATTTACAAGGTAGTGTAAGTGAAGCCTTTTCGCGCGTCTCAGTAAAAGGAGACTCAGCACGTTGGAACACAAGCAGATGTTCGTCTGATTCTGAAAACTTCATTCTGCTGACAAAGTATAAAGATGAATACATTCATTCATTGAACACATGCATTTTTGTTGTCTACTTTTTCTTTAATGTTTTTTTTGCACCAGTTTAATAAGATGTTATTCATTTATTTTTTTTATCAGGGATTTCCAGATTTTGTTGTTCTTCCATTTGGTGTCACTGATTGGCTGTTCACAGTGGCCAGGTTTGTCCCCTAAAGCTCTGTTTCTCTGGGCAACGCGCCCCTGACGCCACCCTCTTTTCACGTAGCCAATCAGGTGACGGTGTGTTGGAGGGCTAGGCCCTGGTAGGAGAAGTTGAGGATGGCTGGCTCGTTCAGTTCCCAATTATGTTCAATCCACTTCCCATTCTTTTTTACATGACCAATCAGACTGCACTTAACAGGATCACTAGGTGCTGATGGGAGGAATCATGGGGCAGGTGTTATTGGGAACCAGCAGTAACTGACAGGTGCCTGAAGGGTTTCATGAGGCTGTGTGCTGCGGGGGACCAAGTAATAAATCGCAGACGTTTTCCTTTCTTTAGTTGCAGTGAAGGCCATTTATTCTGCCCTGAGAGGCCCCCAGTCACCAGCACTGAATGACCAATGATCAGAGCTGCAGGACTCAGGCGGCGCGTATAAGCGTGTATTTGTACATGCGCATGCCGTGCGAGTCGATCACTGCATTTGAACCTTTGCCCCCAATGCCTTTGTTTGTGACCCCCATCTTACTGAGGTCATGGCTTTATTTACACAGTACATGGCCATGAAGAACTACTAACACTCGCTTATTGCTGGCGCCTAGTACATTGCAGTACCCTAGAAGACCTGTAGGAGGTGCTTAGACAGAGAAAAATGCATTTTGCTGTGAAATAGGAGAACGCTTTCTGCTAGTATGTGATGTAGACCTGACCAGAGTTTAGCCTGGGCAATTTACTAGTCATCATATTAGGAAGACCACATATCAGACAGCATGTTTTATATTTTAATGCTTCAGGATGGCTTGGCAGATGGCTCACGCTGTCATATTTTAAATGTAGAGAGTTTGGTTATGGAAAATCTAAGTAGAGCAGAATCGGGTGTGAGATGCATAGTACGCGGCAGACTGTATCCATCCTGGTAGCTTGGTGCTGTGAGCGTGTACCCTGCCGTATTGTGGGACGCTGAAACCTGACCCAGCAGCGACTGTCTGATGAATGATACATCGCATGACTCGGGTTGAATGCGATCCCCGGCTTGCGGATGTTAGCGTGTGTTAGCTCAGCTTGATCAGGATGGGTAAGCGGCTAGTTGTTTTCCTGCTTCGCCGTGGGGCATTTTGTCTCGTCACCTTCAAACCCTCTTATGCTGAAGTCAGTTGAGTCTTCCCTTTATGCTACTGTTAACTTTTAACGTTTCTTGTCTCCTCATAATGCTGGTGCTAGATCACGTCCTATTTTTCTCTCAGACAGCTCCATGGATCTGTGGTCGGTCGCATTTGGTAGCTTGATTGCATTAGGTTTGTGAGCCCTGCCCTACTCCGGAAGACAGATGCTTAAATGCTACTCCTATGGGGGGTAGGGGCAATATTGTGGGTTTCAGAATACGGCTCTTAAAAGGGATAATGGCAACATTGTGGATTTTTCTGTACTTTTCATGTCCATTATGAAAACTGCAGTTCCTATAATGTAATCGTTCTAGGCATGGCTTATATCTGATGTCATAGATGGACGCTGGAGACCAATGAATTAAATATAGACAGCTGCGATCTCCAGGAATCATTGGTAGTTCCATTTTTATCCACTGGTTTCCCAAGCTGTGCTGTTGGGCCGTGTCCAATCAGCGGAACGTTGACCATTAAATGGGGTCATATTTTCCATATGCATCAGGTCTGGAGCTTCACGGGCTTTGCCTTCACTCCCAAAATTAGAAGGTGACAAGATGAAAGTCCGTAGACAAAAAAAATATCCATGAGTCAGTTGTTTGCGGTGTTTCGATCTATAGTGATCTTCTGCACATGTTAATTATTAGGACATTGTAATGACTGCTGGTTAGTGTAATTTTAAAATGTTTTGCCCTGGAACAAAATTTAGCAACATAGCGTTGATGTTTGATTATTATTATTATTATTATTATTATTAAGTTGTGACCTAAAAAAAACAACCTCAGGGTGCATTTGGCACAACGTAAAATCACCCGTATGCTAAACGACTAACAGTTTGGTAGGAAAAAGGGCAGCTAAGCGCAGGTTTTGGCCTGAAAAGCAGTATCTTCTGTTGACTGCTGGAATGTGATACCTGGGAGTACGAGTTTCAGTAGTTTTACCCACAATGAACTAGAACTGAATTCACTTCCAATAAAATGTTATTTTTCCTTTGGGCCCTGGGTGCTGAGTCCATCCAAGCATCCAAGGTATTCTAATTTATTATGCACTCTCGCGTTTAACACTGAAGGCAGCTGTGAGCAGCGTAGCTAAAATATGCTCCTTGGGCTTTATCGAGCCTTATCGCCACACATTCTTTCAGGCGTGAGGACTGCAGAAGCCATTTTGAGTGGCGGACAGACCGTAACTCACTACTCCACCACGCAGCGAGTCGATCTGCTATTTATTTTCCAGTTCCCTGTTACGTCCTTGGAGGTGTGACTGTTTCTGCCAGTAAAACAGTATGGTTCTAATCAAAGTAGGGTTCCCTCAGCTACTTGACTTGACCTTGATTGTTGCAGGAGAATATCCAGCCATCTGACTACCCATAATGAACAGTACAGGTGTTGTAATAAAAGGTATCCCATGGCAACAGTGCTCATCAGAGAAAAGGGTACCGGTTTCAGGGCTGCACTAAGCATCCTTACAGATTGTTCAGAAACAGAATGGCATTTCAACCTTGAAAAACAGACTTTACAGGGAAGGCTTGGTCAGATTGTATCTTACTGGACTGCAGGATTACGATACAGGGTGCTGTAAGTCAGCTGCTGGAGCTGTGTGTTTCCATCGCTTGTATTAATACTTTGGTGGAGTCAAAGCCACACTGCTATTTACACACATTTTCACACCTGTTAGTTTTTACTATCAGGTCTGCGCCACGTCTCAGCATGTTCTTCCAGACAGCTAATGATTCTGGCTTTGTTCATGTATGCTGTCTGATTCTGGAATGTTGGAGAGCCTCCTAGGATGGGATCCCCCAAGACCTGAATCCCATTGGCCATTGACAATGAGCAGGTGGACTTGGCCATCGTCACAGAACCTGGGACCTCCAAGATACCCAGGAAGGAGTCGCTTAGGGTCATCTACGGCACTGGTAGCCTTTCCGCACTGCTTGATTCATGTGGTCTGTAACTGTCACTGGGTCCTGTGTCACTGAACCTTCTGTTTCAGGGGTTTGGGGGGGGGCTGTTTGCGTAATTATCACATACGTCATTATCTATAGTAGCATAGTTATGTCTCTTAGTCTTGTGTATTACATCACACATCGTTATGTATAATACCATGTTATATTCTGTGCTCCTGTGCATGATAGTCACATATGAGTATGTGTATAATATCATGATTATAATTCATAATCCTATCTATAACAGCCACATATAGCATTATGTATAATATCATGGTTATATGCATTGTCCCTGTGTATTACTGCCAGGGATACTGCTGTGTATAGTACAATGATTTAATGTTATCTGTTGTATGTGCATGTTAGCTCATCCAAGACTGGAGATGTGTGATTAGTCCCCATGTTCGTTACCAATAAATGGGTTTTCACACAGAGACAGGACAGATTTACCATGTTATTTACATACCACTGTCTTCATGTCTGTCCTCAGTCTCGGATGTGTGTGTGTGGCTTAAGTTTGGCCAAAAAAGGTGATGATGATGATGATGAAGATGAAGCAAAGGAGTATAAGTATCACCATCGGCTTCAGTTAGCAAAGCACTGCAGTGCTTATCAGCTGTGCTCGGGAGGCGGGGGTCACTTGATTGGCCATCTTTGACATGTGACTGAGCATTTTAAATATTGATTGGAGATGCCTGTCCATAAATCGGTGCATCTTACAAATTAGATGCTGTCCCAAGATGCAGAGTTTATTACTCTGTCCTTTGATATGTCTCCAATTTTCCCCTGTAGTTTCCGTTGTCTTGACCTCTTCCCTTCCCATGTGTCCTCATTCCTGAATGACCCCCCTTCCCCCATGCCTTCTCTATACAACCACTGTGTCACATGGTTCAGTCTGATATTCACTGTGCACTTATACTGTAGATAACTGAATTAATGAATAAATGAATGAGCAGCCAGCCACAGAACATCTGCCACGGTACTTGAAGGATGCAGGTTGTGTGAGAATGAGCATTACAGGGCCTGTAAACTTTCTAATGCCAGTGATGGCCGTTTACTCAATCAACATTTTCTCATGAACCGCAGGATGACATCAAGTGACCTTCAAAAGGATTGGGAATCATTAAATGGTGTGTGGTGGACTGCAGTTCACACCACTGTTCATATCAGGCTCCTAGAGATGCAGGACTGAAATCGCATAAAGCAAGGAAGAAGTCCTTCATTAGTGAGAAGCAGGGAAAAGCCAGGCTGCAGTTTGCAAAAAAAATACATATTATTTACAGATACACACCCATAAACTGAAGAAATTACTGAAACAAAAATTTTTGCTGTCTCAATTTTTTCCAGAGCTATATATAACCAATATATATTTAACTATTATTTTCAATAAAATAATAAAATTAAATTACTCAACAGAGTGTGTACACATGCCATCTCTTTATCTTCTTCCCTGTACTGTACATACCATGGTAGACTTCTTTTCTGGTGGCATCATCTAAAACAAATAAAAGGTACAGGTTCTGCATTCCAATACGCAGCTTTCTTCCTGAGTTCCTTTTTTCACGCAAATCCCTCCATATATCTGATATAATTTTC
>JAODKK010000123.1:17129216-17155360 GCA_026774405.1 Petrocephalus microphthalmus | reverse complement strand
GATAGGCTCCGGACCCCCCGCGACCCTGAACAGGATAAGCGGGTTGGAAAATGGATGGATGGATGGACATTGTGACGCAGGGGGCAACTACGTGAGCGCCCGGGGAGCAGTGCTTGGGGACCGTACCTTGCTCAGGGTACCTCAGCGGTATTTGTGGGTCGGGGACTCGAACCAGCAATCTTTCAACTACACGGTTGTGTCCCTAACCACTACACCACCTGCCTGCCCCGTTTATCCAGAAATGTTTACACAACTCTCCACTCCCCTCCCCAGAAACAGTGGAATTACACATCATGTATATGAGTATGTGTGCATATCCGTGCCCTGCGAAGGACTATCACTTGCCAAAGTGCTGCCCCAGCCTTGGGCACTGTGCAGCCTAGTACTGAACAGCACATCCTTGGTGCTGTACCTACAACCAGGGGCAGACTAACTTATCTGGAGGGCTAGGGGGTTTGACATCAGCATGAACACTCAGGTGTTGCCAATTTAACTAACCACTCCATTCCAAGGCATATCAGGTCAGACTATGGCTTAGGCCAGCATTTCTCAACCAGGTCCACTGGGAGCCCCAGATGGTCAACGTTTTTGCCCCCTCCCTCAGTCCACATTTTTACTCTCAGAAAGACAGCAAAAACCTGGACTGTCTGGGAATCCCCTAGGACTGGGTGGAGATATACTGGCCTATGCACTAATCTGCATGAACCTACAACCACATGCAAAGTTCACTGCTAATATGGGAAATGGTGGTTATCGGTCATATTTCAAATTGACCTTTAAGTTTTGAACAATCAACCAGCAGAAACCGTAATTCTAACAACACATGGGTCAGGTCAATGCTCTTACATTGTTTAAAAAAACACACTGCATACTTCAAACTAAAGCACAATATAACACTCCATGGAGGAACATGTACATCAAGATGAATTTATTTTACACACATCTTTAAGTTACCTCATAGAGGAACAGTACAAACACATTAAAAAAAATTATACATCAAGATGAAAGACCGCTCCAAATTAAAGGGGTAGGGGAGGGTTAATATTTTTTGTAGCATTTTGTTTTCTGCTTGTGTATCAAAATTAAGTGCCGTCAATATTACCATGAGAGGTGGTCCGCCTACAGATGCGCAGAATATCTACAATGTCCCAAGGTACTCTCCCATTTGAATACAGCTGCCTTTAGTTTGTTTAGAAGTAGGCGAGGGGAGGGGGATCAAATCAGAAATTACTGTACAAAATGATCAGGGAGGTAACAGGAGAGGAAACGAATCTGCAGCATTTGCACATTTAGTATCTCACTTCAGCTATCAAACCCCCGATGTTTCCCTCTTCATTTCAAAGCCCACCCCACTTGTGGCATTTCAGGGCCTTGCTTCTCATACTCGCCCCAGAGAGATGGAATTAAAGGTCATGGGAAGGTAGAAAAATGAGTGGAACCACAAGTCAAGCCCAAAGTTAAGCACTTATGAACTAGAGAATGACAATGGTTCACCGTTCTTGCTGTGTTCAGCTAGTTTAACCTTTTTCCTTTTTGAAACAGAAAATTCGGCACTTTTTTTTATAAACACCTGCCATTTCAGGAACATCGGTGTGTTCTCACTGTGAATTCTCAGAGGCAATGGAAGCTTCTCCTGTGAAGTCCTCTTTTCCATACATTGCCTTAAACATTCTTTATTTACAAAATTCCACATGATCCTTCACCGTCCAGGGGTTCCAAGGCTGGGGTGGGGAATTAGAGCAATCACTGACCCCTCCCACCCCACCCACTAGGCATAATCAGGGAAAATGATCTCCAGAGCACCCCCTGCAATACCTGGGCAGGAACTGAACATTCTCTTGTCGAGCAACAGAAGTGATGGAATGCTGAAGCGTTTCACAGGCTGACATGACATCCTCTCACACTCCTCAAAAATATTTAAAGGTGTCACGTTTTCCAGGAGTAAGGCCGATTGCAAAAGCCTGAAATTCTTTTTGAATAAATCAAATGGGGTCCTTATCACACATAGTTATTTATGTTTGTCTTCCAGCCCCTCCCATATAGTGCAATGACTTTTCTGATATGTGTTGTATCAAAAATAAAGAGACCACAATCATTTGAATGAAAATTAAAAAGGCCATCAAATCAAAGCCTCCTCAAGTCTTTCGCCTGTATGAAAATACCACCAACTTCAAGCAAAGAGCTTCAAGAACCAATGCAGTCGTGAAATGGTGGTTTATGAGTCTCTAGGGGGCTCTGGGAAAAGGCTGGGAACAGCCGATGGAGGTGTTAGGAGAGACAACCTCTCGCAAAGGCGGAAGAGAAACTAGTAAACATTACAGAATTGACCACCTACACCCCGGTCAAGATATGTCTCCAACGTTTGTTGCCATCTAGCAAAGTCCACCAGCTGGCAATCAAGAGTTCCCACAAGACACAGAGGTGGCTGGTCTCACACCGACGCGATGACTATCATGAGGTGTGGGGAGATGCTGGAGATGCTGTTCAGAAGATCCGGTGCCAGACTGGACAAATGACTCTCTGAAAACTCGCAAGGTGGGAAAATCTGCAATACGTAGGCAGGCTGTGGACAGAGAAGAGGAAGAGGTGGAATGCATTCATAAAGTACTTTATGGGAATACTGGTGATCCATGCTTGGTTAAGCTAGGTGAAGATCAGCACAGAAACTATTTGTACAGCTGCATACCTGGTTGGACCCAGGGTTCGGGACGTTTATGATGCCGGCAGCTAGCTTAGCTTGTAGGTATGTGATAAAGCCACTCTTGAGGGCATGGGTCTGGTTCAGAACATCCTCCTGGTTACGTCCACATGGCAGCGCCAGTAAGAGGCAGTAGTCACTCTCCACCTGAACAAAGCAAAGTGTGAAATTGCCAGCAGTACTTGCGCTGGTCTTCACAAGATGAGGTTTTTTTTTTTCTTTTTAGATTACTGAAGATGAGATCGAGAAATGATGCAAGGGTAACAGCTTTCCACAGGCAACTTTTAAGCATCCTCTACACTGATAATGGGCATGTGAAAGCTGGACAGAGTACTCACTGTCATCCTACGTGCCACTCCCTCCAGCTGTGAGGCCTCGAGTCTCATCCTCTGTGCAATACGGAGCAGAGGTGCTCCCTCTGGTGGGGGCAGAGACCTGTGCGCCAGAACATTATTCCCGGAGACAAAGTGCAGCTGGACTGCAGCCGTGTCGTTCTTGAGGGCTAACAGGCCTTGCCATACGATGGGGTACTTCTGCTCAGATAAAGGAAGGTAAGGTAAATAGGTAAGAAAGGGATCTGGTACCTTCTCATGAGTCAGTATAGACGTACACCTCTGGGTATTCCTATCCAGAACACTTTCATTTACCGTAAGCAGCTGCGCAGTATCAACAGGCCGGGGTACCGTGGGATCTGGCTTGCCATCTAGCCGTGCCTGCGAGGGACCAGGTGAGGCAGGCAGCGGACTTGACTGAAAGGACTGCAACCCCTTCTGGCAGGAAGATGGGTGTGTGAAGTCCACATAGGCTGTACGACTATGTGAGCTCTCCAACGTTTTGGGCTCAACTCCCACCGATACCTGCCCAGAGGATGTCACCTGGGGAGTTTTGCTGCGATGGTTGGTGTCCCCATCCTAAAGGAATCAGGAGGGGAAAGTAGGTTAGAGAGAAACATACTCTTAACATTCAGGCAGAAAACTGTAAGACAATGGTTAAGATCTGAACATATTCAGAGGGAAAACATTTGAAACATTCAGAAATTTTGCTTTAAACTGAATATACCATACAAAGAATTTTTTATGCAGCCTAATGTAGGTTAGTCTAAACAGTGATTGCTCCATGTTTGCAGCTTGTTCTATTGAAGTTTAAAGAAACTTCTTTCAAAGATGTATGACATGGACACGATAAGTATTAGGATGGATTGCATAAATATTTGAATGAATTACTCCCGGTATCTGTTAGAACAAACTACCACTCACCTGAGAGGGTGTAATACTTCTGGGAGCCATGCTAATGCCCAGTGGAGAGTGAGTGGTGAACTGGGAGGGCAGGCTCCGCATTTCACGGAACAGAGGTGGGTAGTCTGAGAAGGAGCCTGCAGCCTCTGGGGGAATAAGCTGAACTCCTTGCGGAGATACCATGACCGGTACAGAAGGGTGAACCCCAATGATCCTGCTCTCACTATGTGGTGAGGACGGCAGCTTTCCTTCCAGCACTTTCTGAGGATCTTTTCCTGCCAAGGTTTTCCCCCCTGGTGGGGTTTTTGAAGAAGCAGAGATGCTTGTGGAGGACGAGGAAGACAAGGCAGCCTCGGGCATGCGTACTTGGCGTGACTCCGGGGTTGCGTGTTCCCCCAGCTGATGATTCACAAGAACACAAACGTCACGTTGAGACAAGCTATACTGTTCCAGCCGCAAGCTGCTATGACGCATCCCACGGTAGTCCTGCTGCATCACCATCATATCTGGCTGCAGCTGTGGCGCTGACGGCCTGCGTAAGGCAGGGTGAAAGGTTCTGCCATCTTCATCCCCAGAAACAAAACTCCCACCACTTCCAACAGACCCAGCTGCACCAGGATGTGACTGCAAGACCATCTCACGCACATTGGCTGGTTGAGGAGTGCTGGAACGCTGTTGTGTCCCATGCCGGGGAGAGGACATGCCAAAACTCATAGAAGATAATGGTGGAGTGTTCATCCTGACCTCGCCCTGAGAGAGGTGTCCCAAGGAAACCGTCTGGGTGACACTGTGTGGTGGCATGATAACTGACTGTTCTGGGTGGTGGGGACCTGAAGAATACTGGGCCATGGAAGGCATACTGGGTAGAACTAAAGATGGACCAATGGGAGAGGCAGAGCTGCTGGCTGGGCACACTTTGGTAAAAGGAGCAGGAGAGTGGCCTGATGTTCGGGGAGAATGAGGCTCTTGTTTCACCACACTAAGATGTGGATGGGTTCTATCAGTAGGGGTACTGGGACTAGAGCCAACATGGTTACCAGCTAACGAGGGGTGGTGTGGGCTCATACCTGGACTCAGATTAGGAGGTTGGGACGTCTTACTTGATTCAATTTTTGATAAGCATTCAGCTCCAACTCCCTTCTTTGAATGCTGCTGAATCATAGCTGTGTTGTACACCAAGACCTGGGGACTGCCTGCTGATTGCTGGAGGATTTTCACAGCTCCACCTTGTGGTCCAGGGTGATATGACGACTCCGACTTGTCCAGCCCAGGGCTTTCCTGCTTGATAGTTGAGATGACTGGCTGTGTGTTGTAGGGTGAAGCTGTTAGCACTCCACTGCTGTGCCCATACCCTGTAGGTGTCTGAGAGCCCTTAGGTGTAGAGGGCTGAGATGGGGTTAGTGGTTCTGGCTTGATCTGGGATTTGGACACAGACTGCTGAAACTCAATGTCAACTGCACTAGCTGCAGGGATCTGGCTGATTTTGGCACTGATTCGCTGGGGTCCCTCTGTCTTCTGACCAGAATAGCTCAGTACCACCACACCTTCAGAAGTGTTGACCCTTAAGCCAGGGCTGGGGCCTGTACTATAGGCTGTGCTGTCCACTATCGAACGGCCACCACTACTCCCTTCATCACCAACAACAATTCCGTGATACCTACTACTTTCATTTATGCTGACTCTGTGTTTTGGCTTAGGCACTTGCATGCCAGAACTTCGGTTGCCCAATGTGATGCGGGGTGTTTCCTCAGAATCAAAGGATAAAGGAATGCGACTAATTACAGATGTGCCAGTGGAGGCAATGACAGAATTCACTATCTTTTCACCAAAAGGCTGCTGTGCGTCCGGTGGTGGGGGTGGGGGGACTTGTTGAATAGTTAATTGGGGAGTCACAGATGATTGTTTGTCCTCAGGAGGAGTGGGTTTGACAGAAGCCTGGTCAGAAGCAGCTTCATTTTCTGACATCCGTGGGTCCCCTAATGTACTTGTAAGCAACATACTGGAAACTGAACTGGTACTGGGAGCAGATGCATATTTAGGCTCCATGAGTATCTTGCGCAAAGTACTGGACTTTGGGTCAACATCCAAAGCCTTGGTGTCAGGTGGCAGGGGAGGATTTCCTGAGGAAGTGGTTGCTATCGTTACTGTAGCAGAAAGTGAGGCCACTGTACTTTGCGGCAAGGGACTAGAAAGGACTCCAGGGTCTTTAGACGTGTGAAGGCCTGTTGGGGAACCCGGAATTTTTCCAATATGTGTGGGTGTGAGATGCAACTGGCTTAGTGATGCTGTAGGAGTTGTTTCAGAGTGTGGATGGTGAATGCTCTGGAAAGAAGCTTGAGTGGAGGGTAGATTCCACACACCAGACTGCCCAAAATGAGGCTGTTCCGCTTCCTTTGGTACATCTATGTCCTCAATCTCCTGATTACAAGAGTCGACTGTAGTAAGAACTGCAGTTGTATCTGATATGCCACTCTCTGTTTTGGACTTATCAGTTGGACTATCAATGGCTGCAGATTCCTGCAGTTTTACTGGTGTTGATTCATGTTCTGAAGCACAATCCTCTGCAGCATCCCCTTTTTTGCTGGCACTTCCTTTACGTGATCTGGACTTTTGAGTTTTAGGCCTAACTTTGGCTCCTTTCTTTGGTGTTTCTGGTAAAGCTGGGCTGGGAGCTGGGTCCACAGACTTGGATTCAGGGATTATGTTCTGCATTTCTGGGTCTGTATCCATAATAACTAAATGGGTCTCTGGTTCCACAGCATCACCAGCAGAGGGCAGAAGTGGCTCTGGAGTAGGAATAATTTCAGTATAAGTGGGGGGACCTGAGAATCCTTCAGCATCAGTTGAAATGTCCTCTGCAGTTATGGAGTCTATAGCAGCTGCCAATTCTGTCTCACTTGCAGGGTTTGCTGGTTTTTCCTCCTCAATTTCACTTACTGGCTCATCTACTACTGGGGGTATAAGCACAGGCAATTGAGTAGGAGGATCTTTATATGGAGGCAATGTAGGGCTTTCTGTCAGCTTGGCAATGTGCTCAACAGCCTGTTCCAGCTCCATCTGCCGAGCTAGCTGGGTAGAGGCTGGGTTTCCTTGGGACTCACTGTCCGAAACCTCTTCTTCCAAACAAGAGGTAGTTTCAACTACCTCCTTTTGGCAACAGAGTGTCTCATCTTTGACACTTCCCGCAATTTTAGATTTCTGTAGAGAAGCTTCATAAGATTCAGGCTCAGCCTCTCCTGAACGCAGACCCTTTACCTCATCCATGCTCAGCCGGATCTCTAGATTTCTTAGGTTCAGTGACTTGTCCTCCATTATAGGCTTGGTGTTGCGTGTTATCCTTGGTGCCTTTGCTTTTCCACTTTTCTCAAATGCTGTCCGTTTCTCTGGTATTGAAGAGTCTGCTGCTTTCTCAAACTTTTCTTTGTTTATTTTGCTGTCCATAAGATCAGTTCCTTCTTTGTCAGGCTCTTGCTGAAATGTCATCTGCTGCCTGGTTTCATCATCTTTCGATTTTATGGTCTCCTGGACAGCATCATCTTTATACTTAGCAGGGAAATCATTCACAACCATAGCATCCTCACTTCCATGCTCCATCTGATGAGCTACATTGTTTGACATTTTTTCAATTTTTCCACCTTTCTTGCTCTGTCCAGTTCCAGCAGGAGGAGACCCTTGATTGGACTGTACTTTCTGCGTGCGGGGTGACCGCCAACCTTCTGCTTTAGTAACCTCTGAACTAATACCCAACTCCTTGCTGTCCATCTCTTCTGTTTCTGGCATTTTTAGCAGGTCACCCTTCACTGGCGACATGTCCTCCTCACGTCGGTTTGGTTTCCGGGGACGACCTCGCCTGGAATGGTTTGGCGCAAGTAGTGACTCCTGTGATTGTTGCTGCTGTGGCAAGTCTTTGTCCCCACCACGCTTACGTGTAGAGCGAAGGGACTCTGCTATATCCTTGGTAGGGGGCTGTATGGTCTCATCTTCTATTGGAGTAGCATAGACTGACTTCACATTCCGACGTCGAGCCCGACTAAAAGGCAGGCTTTGCTCATAGTTCTGTTCAGAGTCAGGGGCATGAATGGGTGACTTAGCTGTTCTTGAGTCAGACATGGTCTTGTAAACCTCTCCTCGGGGTGACGATGCCCGTTTCAGCTTTTCTCTGTCAATCCGTTCACTTTTGCGAGTTGCTGGTTTCTCTACACTTGGTCTTTGAACCACAGGGGCAGCTGGCACTGTTGACAGAGGCTTAGACCTTTTGTTTTTGGGCTTTCTAACTGGTAGTGCTGGCTCCACCTCTGCATCATCGGACACTTGCATTTGAGTCTCATGGGATTCCTCTACACCAGGCTGCACATCAACATCCTGGGTTTCAGCTTTACCTGGTAGATGTTCCGTTTCTTTTACGTTTTCAATTATTTCAGGCTTGCAAGAGTCAGGAAATGCTTGTTCAGTCGGCATAGAGTCTAGATGGGAAACTGACTCAATCAGGAGCTGGGGTTGGTGGTCAGAATCTAAACTGCTCAGTGATGCCCCAGGAGTGGGAGGTTTGATATCAAGATAGGAGGGCTCCATAGTCACAGCATTTTCAGCTAGAGTCATAGTTTCAGATATTTCCTCCTTTGGTTCGACTTTTATTTCAGTTTTCTGTGGAATCAGTTCTGGAGAGGTTACGCCAACTGAGTGTGGCGGCTGGACATCTAACTTAGGCAGGGACTCTGTTGCCTTCTCAACTTGCACATTTTCTTCCTTTACATTTACAGTACCTGAGGTCTGGGGTGTTTTTTCCAGTAATGGTGACATATCCCGAGTGGTTGGTAGCAGCAAAGAAGTTGGCAAAACCGTTGAAGGGCGAGGCTTTCCATCTGGTTCAGATGATGGCTCAGGCATTTTGGACATTTGCCGTTCTCCATCTGGTGGCTTCTCTCTCGCAGTGCCATCACTAGCACTTACTTTACCAGACTCTTGCGTTCGTTGATCTCTTTCCTTCTGCAGTCTTGTTAGCTCCAAGAATCGGCTATGAAAAAGCACCATTGGCTCCTGTAAATCTGCTGCTTCTGTTCCAAGATGTCCATCTAACATGCCTTGCCTACTTAACAGCTGGTCAAGACCCTGCTCCATCTCATCCTTTCGCCCAAGGTGTTGCAGACGTCGGGAGTCCTGCTCAAAAATGGAACTATGAAGAAAACGAGAGGCAAATAGCTCCTGACGCTCCTGCTCCTCTGGCTTTGGTTCCTCCTTTTTGTCATCTAGATTTCCATCCGACTTCTTTCGAATCTTCTTCTTTGTGTACCAATTGGGAATCGGTCGGGGTGCAGCCTCTACTTTCTCTTTATCCTTATTGGTGCGTAAGCTGGCAAAAGGAGATTCACAGCCCAGGAAGGACCAGTTGTCCTCGCGAGAAGAGGATAATGATTTAGCTCGTTCAAGCAGTGCTTTAGTGTCTGGAGTGATGGTCTGGTCCAGTGCAAAGGAATAAAACTTGTTCCTCTCTAGGGATGTAGACAGCTTTAGGTCTGATAGCCTTTCTTCACGTTCTCTAAGGCGGTAGGAAAGAGAAGTGGAGGGCTTAGGGGAGTGTCTTTTGTTTTCTCCATCTTCCTCAGAGTCAGACTTTACCTCCCCCGGTTCAAGATCATGTTCTACACGTTTGCAGATTCCTTCACTTTTCACAGTACTGCTTGAGAAGCTCACATCCAGTCGTAAGTCCTGCTTTACACGACTCTCCCAGCGTTGAGGTACTTCCTCCTCGCAAGCCAGTGGAGGAGTTTTCAGCTTGGGCAGTTCTGATTGGGAGACTCTTGCTTTACAGACTGCTGGTTCCAAGCCATATTGTACTCTGGCCTCTACGGAAGAGGCATCTGCAATGCCTTCTTCATCATGGTAATTAAACTGGCGCACCCCTGGAGGGGAAGTTATGTTTCTCTCAGAATCTTCACTTAGTTGCCGGGAACTGCGGTAATTACGTTCCCGCTTGCCACTCGAGTCATAGTCAAATGATTCTAGCTTCTTCCTCTTGCTAGGTGGGGAATCATCCGTAACATCTTGTGGCGGCTTCCCAACCTCGTGCACCAGGCTGCGATGCTCAAAATCCTCTGAGTCAGCGCCTCGAGGACTGTCAGACTTGCACTGTTTATCAGACTCCTGCAACTGTTGTTGGAGTTTCCGATTCTGCTCCATCTGCTTGCGGTAGCTTTGTGTGTGATCGATGTCCATGGTGAGCCGTTCCTCCCCCACCCCTATAGACTTCTCCGGTACTGGAGCCTTTTCACTGATCTCCATATAGCCTGCTTGCTCTTGCTGTCTTGCATCATCCTGGTCTAGATTTCCATCATTTGAAAAAACACGAAGGAGACCGGGACACTGAGGTTTAGTTCTGTTAGAGACAGAGATATCCATAGCTTCTTCTATGGATTCCCCAAGTCTTGCTTGAAGATCTGAGCTAAGACCAGAGCTTCCCACTGAAATTCCCCCAGACTCCTCACCTTCCTTAGGGCTGCAGACAGGAGCAAGTCTGTCTGACTTGCGACACTCTTTTTTGTGAGAATCCTTCCGTGAAAACTTCCTCTCACCATCTACCTCTTTTGGAATAACACCAGTTTCACTCTGCTTTTTTAGCCCAAGCTTTGCCTCCTCTCCTTCCTGGTTTGTTTTCTTCACACGATCTGCTTTGCCACCAGTATCCCCAAAACGCCTCTTTCGAGCTGCCAGCCGATCAACATCAGTATTCGAGTTGGTGCTATCTACTCCAGAATCAGATTTTGGGTGTTTCTTGATTTTGATCCTTTCTTTGTCCGATTCAACAGACCCCTTTTCTTTCTGGACTTTCCCTTGCTTAAAAGGCTCTCCTTTTTGAGGCTCTGTACGTGTTTTCTCAGAGGGAGGTGGGAGCAGTGGAGGAGACCAAACATTGTCACTCTCATTCTTCAATCTCTGTTTCTCAGCAACAGGTTGGTCAAGCAATTTGTCCTCCTTCTCCTTAACACGTGTCAGCTGCACAACACAAGGTGGCAAGTCAAGTCGCCCCTTGCTAGAACCATCCTTTTCCTTACCTAACACCTTGCCGACTTTGTTTCGAGAACCTGTGTCTGGGCTAGTTTCATGATCGGCTTCAGGCTCTGTTTCCGAGGAGGGGATACTGGGGGATGGCACCTTAACCTTCTTTTGCTTAGGCTTCTCCCCTTTCTCCTTTTCAGCCTTCTCCTTACGTCCGGCACGCTTGTCTTTGTCTCCTCCGCTACTCCATTCGGCTTCCAAAATTTGCCGCTCTTTTTCTACCTTCTCACTTTTGATGTAGCGCTCTGTCCTAATCTTATCTGGCTTCTCATAGCGAGGCGGAGAAATTGAACTGCAGCTGCCGCTTCGGTCAGAGGAGCGACTGTACATACGTCGCTCTGCATCACTGGGCATGCGTTCAGATGGGGAAGGAGAGGCAGCAGGAGTTCCCGGACGCCGTGGGTGTGAAGGGCTCTGGCTTCGCTCAATGGTGCGTCGGCTATGGTCACGCTCGCGGTCAGTCTCAAAGCGCTCTCTCTCCCGTTCCCTCTCCCGCTGGAGGTAGCTGTATTTGCGGATATCTTGTTCATAAGGGTCACGGTAGTCCCGGTATTCACGAGGGTCATCAAAGTAGCGTGGGTCATAATAGTCGCCCTGGTAAGGATCCCACTCTGGGTAGAAGTCACGTCCCCTCACGGGGTACTCGCGACGAGGGTCTTCTGTGTAGGCGGCAGAGGCACGCACACTCTCATAGTAGGCCCGTTCTGCTGAGTACTCGTGATATGGAGGCCTGCGTTCATCTCTGTCAGGGAGAGATAAAACAAACTTTAATAAGTCCCAACAGCCATGTTGAACAATTCATTACAAGAAGATGTGAAGCAGATTCAATCAATTATACAGTTATTACTGTAGATGTTTCCAATGGTTAATCTATCCTACTGTACACTGAGCACAGCTTCCAAACTAGAGTAACAGTTCTAAGCAGTCAGCATACAATCCAAAGCAGACAGAAGCTGACATTACATATTTACATTCTAGTTTAGAAGGAAGTATTCATCATTAAGCTAGCAGGTACAACTGTGACCAAAACAGTCTACCAGATTAATCATGCATTACGCCAAAAAGAGTACTTTACTCTGAGACATAGATTTTCCCCTAAATGAAATCAAAGATGGAGAAACAAACCTTCGCTCTGAAAGGATTTCATAAAAGTCCCTGATGTCTTGCCCAGATGCCTGCATTGAGCGATAGAATGCCATCTGACTCTCCTGATTAGCAAAATCCACCTGGGGACAGAGGTTCACCAATGTGTTTAAGAAATTATGACTGACAAGTCAAAATCAGCATCCACAAAAAGAAAAGTTAATATGCATTGTAAGAGTAGGGGCAAACAGATGTTTGACTTGGCATTAATCCCTACCTTGATCTTATTGCCTCCAATCTTCCAGCCCTTGGTTTCTTTGACTGCTGCCTGTGCACATTCTATGTTATTGTAGAGGATAAGGGCCATTCCCTTCAGTCTGTCGAACACGACCTGAGTTACAGATGACCAGAAATCAGAAGTAGTACAGGTAACAAGGACATTGAGAAATCAGCCAGCAGAATATGACAAAGGTTACCTTGACCACATGTCCATAGCGACAGAAGTGGCGTGTCAGGTACTGCTCGGTAATGTTAGAAGACAGTCCATCCAGCCACACGCATGTTGTGGGCATGCTCTTCCCAAAGCCAAGCTGCAGAGGCGTAGGGGAGGGTTATAAATGCATTAACAAAAAACACAGAACTCTGCACCAATACCAAATATATAGCTTTTAAGAAGCACAAAAGGTGATCACACTCGACTCCAAGATATAAGGTGGACCATGTACCTCGTAAGTAGGTTAGAGGGCCTGGGTATAAAAGAAAACCGTCTTTAAAAATAATGCCTTGCCACCCTCCCTCTGTGGAGCCAAGCAAGCTTCTGGTAGACTACATAGCGTGATGAAGGGGGGTAGGCGGGTTGAATCGTTAAAGGTTCACCTGTACCTTTAGCCTGTTGTTGCCCAGGTACTCCCCGTCCATCTTCTTGATGGCCTTGCAGACACTAGCGATGTCACAGTACTGCAGGAAGGCATACTGGGGGGCGCCATTCACCTTCTTTATGTCTATGTCCTTGAGCCGGGGGGAGGGACAGCTGTTCAGTCGTGCCTCCATAATTTACCCATGAAAATGTCTACAGGCAGCTTAGATACAGCAAGCTAAACTCAAGTGGCTGTGTGCAAGGCGGCCCAGCAGGGGCTACAGCCAGCCAACACCGGGGTTCTTACCACTTAATCATAATATGTTCTGGCAGCTACTACAGCTCTATTTATTCAGCGCACCCATTTTTGGAAATGTTGAGTTTTGCCTCTTCTGTGAAGCTACAGCCTTTCAGGTGAGAATCTGCCCAATTACCATTAGACAATCCAAGGACATGAGCTGGCAATGGTGAGGTTATAATTTTGCATCCATAACCAACAGATACCAAATAAAGCAAGAACTTTAAAGGATTCCTTTTTTGTCATTAAACAAGGGTTGTGAAATGTAAATGATACATGTTCATAGTATGCATGTACAATATTCTTGTCTGTACATTGCAGTATCGTAGTACCAGCTTTTCAGTGCCAAATATGATGTCCATCAACATACCACAATCTCACCAAACCGTTGGAAGATGTTCAGCAGGTCATGGTAGCTGGTGGTCTTCTCCAGGTTCCCGATGAACAAAGTCCGCGTTGCCTTTGGGTGGAACTCATCTATCCGCTCGTCCAGCGGACGAAACTCATTCTCACTTTCGGTCTCTAGAGGAGCAATGAAACAAAGTTTTAAGGTTTAAGAGGGGAACATCTAGCAATAATAATAGCTGTAGGGCTGTCACCATCAATTATATAATATAATCAAGTAACCTGCCAATTCATCATGTACTCATTTATAATATATTATATTACATATTAAGTGGTGGTGTGCCACGACAGCACTACCTACTGCACCACGGTGCTGCCCCAGCAGGCTTTAACGATATGCAATGTTAATTACATGGCATTAAGCATTGGTCCCCTGTAAAATTATATAGTATACGTTAAGAAATCTTAAGTTGCCGCTTTTACAGGAGCTCTACACACGCTCTCAGGGACAATCAATCATTCTCGTCCTTGCCGTTCGACTTAGTACTACTACGCACGGCGTGTTTGTGTGAAAAACTAAACAAAATGAGCCGAAAGGAGAAAAGCGAACAAGAACTGGTAATGAAAAGGCGTTCGTCTTCTGCTGTACGGAAATATTTTGTATTTCACAGAGACTATACTGTACAAAGGCAAGTGGCTGTCGACGCTGCTTAGTGTGTGTTGGCACAACTCAGGGTAACACCGCACACTGAAAAATAGTCTGTTAGTATTATTAGTAGTACTATTTGGGTATATAGTTAAGTTTAAACTCTTAAAATGATGCAAAAAATATCAAATGTGGTTCACCTACTCAAAACACAGTATGTTCACAAAAAACTATTTTATGGCTAATACGTACAGTATTAAGTAAGGCTAAATGATGGGGCAATTTTTATTTTAGCAGCGATTATTCAGGAATCATAGAAAGTAAATTAAGCAAACTGACTTAAAGTCAAAGTGATTAAACACAGGCTAGGGGACTCCGAGAGGCTAAACGGCACATCCAACGCTAACCTCACGTTACTTGATGAGACGCGTGGAACCTGGGTGGAAACTTGAACCCTGCTCCCAGAGGTGTGAGGTAACAGTGCTAACCACTGCGCCACCATGCCGCCCCCGGGGAATGTTCCTTCCACCATATTGCCAAGTAAGTGAGCAGGAAATTTTTACTCGATGGTTTTTAATAATCACGTAATCAAGTTTAATCGCGCGCGTTAATCATGACACCCCTACATGGCTGTTACTCAGTATGGCCAGCTGATGAAGGGGACGTACCGGGGCCGTTCCAGGCCGTGACCTCAATCTGCATGCCAAAGAAGAGCTTCCCCTTGGATGCACCGAGTGCCTTCTCCTGATCCTCCTGCTGCCGGAAGAAGACCAGGCCGTAACGCTCCTCCGATGCCCCATGGATCTGGACCGATGTAACCTTCCCATATTTTTTAAACTCATGGAAGAGGCCATCTTTAAGACTTGTGTCTAGTGGAGGAGGCAAAAGAGACACAGGTAATGAACCTACCAGCCCCCACCACTAACAGTGTGTGGGCATTCATGTTACAGTAGCGCTATTTTCCCTTGGAATTCTAGCAAAAAAAAATATGCACTTCCATTCATAAGCAGGCTGGCAAACACATCATGAAAAAAATAGCTAAATAAAAAAACAGCCTATTTATGTGCAGTCAAGAATGATGCAATATGGTGCCTTCCAAAATGTGCAGAAGTCCAACATTCCTGATGAACAAGCATGTGCACCACAAACAACAGCTATATACAGCAACAGTGTAATGTAACGGATGTCTTCTTCATGGAGACAGAGCATGGCCTCACCTGTGGAACGCACAGGCAAGTTTTGTACTTTGATGCCAAAGCTTTTTCTGGGCTCATCCTTGTCGAGGTTTGGCAAGGACTGAGCAGGAGGGGCAGGAACCGCAGCAGACTGGACCGACCGCGCCAGGGACTCATCGCTCGAGCTGCTACTGGAATCACTGCTGCCAGGGGGGGAGTGAAAGGACACACTTAGCGGGAAAAACATGGCAACAAAATTGACAGCAGGTTAATCAGTCTGCAAGGAGCAGCCTCTGACAGCCAGAGTGTGAGCGCTGTGGAGGGTGGGGCAGTTTGAAATCGCTTCCCACGTCTGCAAAAGGACTGGCTTGAGGCCATGACACACATCCGCACAGAAATACAGCTTCCTCTGTCATTCAATATGCCAAACATCACACAAATGAAATAGGCCTCCAAACTATTTTGGGCAGGGGTAACCAATCTTATCCAGAAAGGGTGTGCAGGTTTTCACTGTAGCTCCTTAATAAGATTACCTATTAAAGGACTGATTGGGTGAAGAGTCCCTCACACCGGCGTTTGAACAGCTAACCTAAAAGTTATCCCAGAAACTTTTATCGCAGATTTTAGGTGAGACTGCCATCACCCACCACGGGGGGCGGGGGGTTTACTCTACAAAATTTTAGAAATAACCAGAAAATGAGCGATCATTTCTGCAAACATTTACTTGTAAATTCTTTCTTTTACAAGTCATTCTTTCATCGTTTAAAAACCACCTATAAAACAAGCACAACAGGTGCAGTTTCACTTTTCTACCTCAAGGTGTCACCTTAGTGTCAGCTCTTAATCCTCAAGCATAATACTGATTGTTTCTGTTGAATGTTTCTGACCCAAAATTATACAAGTTAAACCTTCTCCCTTTTAAACTTCCTTATTTCCATTGGGACAAACGTCTAATGATTTGTCCAGCCAACATATGTAAATCTCACAGAGCCACATTAACCACACTGGACCAAAGCAACAGCACAGAACAGTTTCTGCAACTTTCCTTAGAGAATTGTTCAGTTAGTGTAACCATCCATATCCAACACCAATGCCTTTCATCCATATTCTTCTCATGCCTTATTTACCATAACTATGTGAATACACTAACCAGCCACCACACAGACAAGTAAAACTAAAAAAATGTAACTGACAGTTAACTTTCTATTGATTAAATTATGTACCACAATTACCCTTGCTAAATATACAGAAGGGACGAAAAAACTAATTACACTATATGCACTGAAATAAGAATGTATGGAAATGTTATAGGTTCTGCTCAATAGGTCAGTCCATGTAACCGTTTTGGACTAGCGTGCAATTTTTAGACCACATCCATAAAATATCTAAATATGACTAAAGCAATCCAGGTAAAATCATGCACTGGAAAATATCTTGTTCAAGCCAATAAGCATCACTTTCCACTGCCCCTCCTTCTTAAATCAAGGGCCCAAAATTACCTTTATTTTGATACTTAAGACGGGGAAATCTGCAAACTGTGTTGGATTCTGGTACTTCAGGACCAGAATTGGGAAGCCTAGACTTAGGCTTTGATAGCCAGAAGACAAGAACGTTCATTAGTACATCTGCTGTACTGTTCAGAATTTGCTTATCGGTAAAAATAACAAGGCTTCTAATGACTAGGCAGCCATTTTAACTCAGATTAGTAAGCTGTTTTGTATCATTATTTAAACCCCTTTAGAACATAATTAACCACCACAGATATTACAGAAACTAGCCATTTAAAAAAAATATATACATTTAAATCAGAGGCTATAATACATAATAAAGATATAAATAGGGGACAGAGGAATCGTCACTTTGTGCAGTTTTGAGTTTTGTGAACATTTAGGGTGCACTAGATGTCAAGGTTTGACGCACCGGGGGGGTAACAATGTATGTGAGGCTGCCTCTGTCACATCTCAGTGGATTTATGCCACGTTGGGAGATGCAAATTAAATAATGTGGGTGTGAAGTTACCAAGAGAAAGCCAGACATCACAGACACCATACAACTTAATTTTATAATGGGTTTTAATTAAAAATCACCCATTTCTATGATTCACACAGACCAAATATCCAATTACACAAAAAATGAAATTTGACTGTCCATATGGGGATTTACTTACAATACCTAACCATTCCCAATACATTTATACTATTATGCAAAAACAGGCCCCATACAATCATTATACTGTTGGTCATTCTGCCACAGAAACTCCAGGATGCAAAAGCAAAGCTCGAACTGGAAGTGCCACAACAGGCCATCTTTGGGTCATGAGTCAATTTCTTAAGACACTAAGCTACCGACTTCTCGCTTCAAAGAGAAGCACCCGCCTTTCTCAGTCTCACACACCAACACAGAGCAGCA
Source organism: Petrocephalus microphthalmus (assembly GCA_026774405.1). Lineage (NCBI taxonomy): Eukaryota > Metazoa > Chordata > Actinopteri > Osteoglossiformes > Mormyridae > Petrocephalus > Petrocephalus microphthalmus. Next base: position 17,137,562 of record JAODKK010000123.1, on the reverse strand, counting down.
GCTCGCTACAGCAGACGCTCCAACAGGGGCTCCCCCTTCTCAACACCAGGCCACTGAAACCCTCTGACAAAATCTGCATTCTGGGCCCAATATTATACCCTTAAAAATCATACTAGCGGTCAGGGAACTAGTGCGGGGGCTGATGGCTGTCCGGGAGGAAGAATCTGAAGAAATACCTCCAAGCACAAGAGTTAACAAAAACACCACTAAAACACAACCTCCTGGTGGAGAATCATCAACAATACTCAACCCTGAGGTCTCCACGTTAAGCCTGTCCTTTGACTAAGAGAGGACTACAATGTATTTTTCCATCAATTTATTTGGCATAATTAGGAACATCAGCACATTTTTGATGTATTTACATTATTTTATTTTAAGCATGAGTGGGCTGTTACTCCATCTCCGGAACACAGGACCATGATCCACCCTGGCCAGTGGCCCAGAGACACAGCAGAGCTGCAGTTACAAGCCTGTGGTGCAATGCCAGCCATCCTGTCAGCACCACGGTCACAACTGCGCCCACATTTACACACCTCCTCCATGTTTTTAAGAGTAGGAGCGATGCCTCTGACCTGGTAGCCTTCGTTTCATCTGTCCTTGGACAATGCAAGAGAAAACATTGATTGTTTTCATTGATCAATGCCTGTAGCATGAAGAGCTTCCCCTCCCCCCATCCCACCCCGCAGCAACCTCATAGGGAGGAGCTATGGGACGGAGGCTTGGCCTCTGGGAGTGGGCTGAGAGCCAGCACAATCCAGACAATTCCAGTATAAACCGGATCCCTGTGTAAAGGGCGGGTGAGAAGGGGGGGGGCAGTAGGTGGTGAGAAAAATCCACCAGCTGTCCATGCAACCATCCTTCTCATAAAGAGTGACAGTGGCTCATGTTCTCACGCAGCAGTGTAAACCAGACGCATACAGTCTCATGACCGGCGCAGAAATCTCTTCATAGTGGGATCTCATGCATTACATTCCTTTAATTGGATGCATTTTATAAGCTAATATGCGTTTTCAACGGTTTATAAAACTTCTATAAAACACTAAGTGAAGGAAGGGACCCAAGTGCTATCCAACCCATCAAGTGCTTGAAATGCTTCTGGTCTGGAGAAGAACAAAAGTTGCAGGATTCTCCGTCTGTTTTCTAGAAGGCGCTACGTTCGGGACAGTATGTGGGGGAGGGAGAGGCAACACAGTTTGCCAGCTTCAAGTTTCAATGAACTTTCACCGGCCTGCTGCAGGAATAGCCAGGCGACCGGCTGCTTGGGAACAATTCGGCCTGCATGGAAACGGCTTAGATTGTGTGTGCAAAATCATTCAGAATAAAGAATACCTAAAATCATAAGGAAGGAAATTACGTCCTGCTCCGGGGTTCATTTCAGGCCAGGCCAAGCCAGGCCAGACGTCTGTGGGGAACAGGGATGGGGAGGGAGGGAGCACCCCCCATGTTTACCAAGCCGATTAACCTCCCCCCAGCAACAAAATAGCTGCTGCATGGCTTTCATTGAGCCGCCCGTCACGCTGACACCATGACTTTTCAGGGGCGGAGCCTCCTGCGGCAAGCGACCGACTTGGTGAGGGAGCAGCCGTGACCTTTGATGTTTCTCACGCTCAGGGATGCTTACAGGCACTCCTGGGGTACAGGGAGGTGTGGAAATTAGCCCAGCTCATTGCCAGCTGTGTCTGCAGCTCCTCTCCTCATTTGACTCCAAGACCAGGACCGGACAGGTGCGCAGAGAGGGCACCATGAGAACACAGCTGATCAGAGCTTAAAGGCTGATCCAATGTATTCTGTCAGGTGTCTAACGTGGGCTTTTTATAAAAAAAAGTTTCACTTCTGGTCTCATGAGACACAGAATTCTAAATGTGACAGTTTTGGATACGTACAGGATGATTACATTTCCAGCAGCGAGCTTTGTGCACACGAGGTAGAATGCATGTCAGGCCCGGCAGGCGGGCTCACTAGCACACATCTGTCGGTGTACCGGTCCGGGGAAGAACCGCCACTGAGTGAAAGGTCAGAGCAGTGCCACTACTGATGAGGCGAGATTCTGAAGCACATCCACTCTGTACAGTAAGTATGGGGATCAATGGTGATTTGATGAAATTAATACGGATAGTAACTGAAATTGCATTATAAGATCTGAGTGGAAGGTAAATGGAAGGTAAACAAGAAGCATGAAGATCTAGGCTGAAGACCAAGCAGTACTAACAAGACTTGAATAAAGTGCTATTTAAAAAAAAGGTGTACAAAATATCACATTTTTCAGCCACGTCTTCTTAAGTACTACTGGGTAAAAGTGTCATCCATTAAAGGGCACCATATAAGTACAAGAAGCCCTTCGGATGGTATATGAACAAACTACAAAGAAATGCCGAAATACTATACCCATGCCGTCAATGTTTCCAGAGACAAAGCTGGAAAATTATGTATACAATCTAGGGCTGTCACTATCAGTTATATGATTATACGATTCATCTAGTGACCATTTACATATATTTAGTGCGATTAGCACAGGACGAGAACCAAGCAACCACTGCAGGGTGCACATTCAGTCACATACAGTCATTTAAGCACTGCAGACTGACATAAGCCACATGTTATTGGACAGCGTAAGGAAACCTGGGGATCTGCACAGAGGGAACATGCAAACTCCACACACACACACACAAAGTGGCTGTGTGTCACAACAGTGCTACCAATTGCACCACTGTACTGCTAGGTTTGCAGAGTGTGAAATGTTAATTTCAACAAGGCATTTCATGCACATGCAATCACCACATTGCAAGGCCCACAAGTCCGCTGAATTCAAACCATTAATACACGGCACTGAAATATTTTTACTCAGTCATAGGAAACAAAGCTTTGTACACTTTCCAATTTTAATGCTGACATGGGACCATCATTGTCTGGGATATGTTATTAAGGAAGAGAGATCCGTATAAGGTTTAGAGTCACAGCTTTCGCACAAGGTCTGAATGAGCTCTCTGAGCCAAGCAGTCACTCTTGTTCTTGCTGCTGGACTCTCAAACTGTGTGGAGCTTTAAACAAATTAAACAAAAATGAGTGATATGGAGGAAAAAACGAACAAGAACTGGTCACAGGAAGATATTTGTCTTACACTGAATGGAAATATTCCATAAAGACAATAATCGAGCAAAAGCTAGTGACCTTCATTTTAGCTGCAACTATTCTAATATACAAGAACCATAGAAGCAAATTAAGCTAAATAATTTAAGGCAGTGATGAGAAACACAGGCTACTCTGAGAAATAGATAAATGGCACATACACTATGGGTGCTTTTCCACCACAAAGTTCGGTACTTTTGGTACTTTTGCTTTTCCATTGACTTCCGGTCGAGTACCAGCACCAAAAATTCAAGTACCGAAAGTGCCAAACCAGTTGGGGTACTTCGGTACTTTGGGGCGCAACTTGAAATGCTTTCGCTGTCGATTGGTTATGTAAATAGCCCGATCCTGAAACACAATGTGATCACTGTCTTGACAAAACATTACAACCTCAGAAAACGGCAATAAACGAAGTAAAAAAATTTATCTAGACAGCATAACGAAATTTAAAAAGGATTTTACTTAATATACTATTGCAGTACGGTACTGGAGAGTCTCTAGATATAGCGATGTGATTTTGTTGTAATAAATATTGGGCTATTTATAAGTTGGTTAAAATTAAAAAATGAGTTAAATTTCTCACAAACCTGTCTAGGAGTGATTTAAATAGCAAGGGCGAGGATCATGATCATCTCAGAGAACGCATGCAGCATCCAAGCAAAAGCAGTGGAGGTAAACTTTAACCCAACCTTAAAAACATATATTGGATATAAATATAATGCATGCAAGGAATACTCATCAAAATTGCAAAGTTGGCTAAGCTTTTTCCCTATGCCAAAGTAAAAATGTTTAGCAAAACAGTAAGAAAAAGTCTCATCTTAATGTAACTCACTAACATGTGCATAACATGCGATGTTTAGATTTAATATCCAACATCGTCCATCTGTATACTACAGCCTTTTTCTGAATTCAGTACAAAATGCCCCGCCTCACGTTCTCCTTTTATTCAGTGCTAGTACCAGTTTTTACGGCAGTGGAAAACCAGCACACAAAAGTACCACCGAACTTTTGGTACTTTACTGAGGTACAGAAAGTACCAAAAGTACAGGACTTGCAGCGATGGAAAAACCCCTATACTGTCAAAAGCACTGGGACACCCCTCCAAAATCACTGAATTCAGGTGTTCCCATCACTTCCATGGCCACAGGTGCATAAAATCAAGCACCAATGCATGCAGACTGCAAACAAACTACAAACATTTGGGAGCTCAGTGAATTCAAGCATGGTACCGTCATAGGATGCCACCTGTGCAATAAGTCCATTCATGTAATTTCCTTCCTACTAAATATTCCGCTGTCAACTGTTAGTGGTATTATAACAAACTGGAAGCAATTGGCAACAGCAGCACCTCAGCCAGGAAGTGGTAGGCCACGTAAAATCACAGAGCGGGGACAGCGCATGCTGAGGTGCACAGTGTGCAGAAGTCGCCAACTTTTTACAGAGTCAATAGCTACAGACCTCCAACTATGTGTGGCCTTCTCGTCCAACATCAGTGCCTGTCCTCACAAATGCTCTCCTGGAAGAATGGTCAAAAATTCTCATGCCAACACTCCTAAACCTTGTGGAAAGCCTTCCCGGAAGAGCTGAAGCTGTTATAGCTGCAAAGGGTGGGCCACCTCCATATTAAAGCCTATGCATTAAGAATGGGATGTCATTAAAGTTCATGTGTGTGTAAAGGCAGGCAATACTTTTGGTAATATAGTGTATCTAAGGCTAGCCTCACAAAATGCTTTGCGTTGCCCTCTTACTGCAATAATATTTGAGTTTTGCTTTGCAATACTAACAGAAGACTACATTTTCATTCACTTGTAATGTGAAGTGCTTTCACACAACCAATACTTTCACACTTTATTTGGACCCTCACCTGCCATCTCCCTTGCACCATATTTCCAAAAGTAATCAAGACAATTGACTACTTGGAAGCTTTTTAATAACAGAGTAATTGAGTTTAAATGAGTAATCATGACAGCGCTAAAAATATTTGAAATCGCACAAGCAACAAGACCAGAAAAAAGTCTTGTCCTTCAAAAATCTAACACAACCAGAAAACTGGCATATTATAGACCAAAATGTGTACATTTTCGGTTTGATAAAGCACATAATATTGTGAAGTACCTAAGTGCCAAATCAGAGCATAGACTATACCTCACAGTAAAGATCAGAGCCATCCGGCTAGACAAGACAAACACACAACAGCAAGATGGAAACAAGTCTGCACAAAATATAATGTTATATAGTGTAAACCAGCACCACTCTCAAATAAGCCAAACACCCTACAAGAACGACTACACCAGTCCCTCACAAAACCCCAAGGTGTCTACAGATAAATGGTAAGCACAAAAGCAGACCCAGGGGTCGCATATGCGAGTAAAAATGTCGGTGTGCAAACGTGAGAAGAGATTTAGGCTCACTGGTGCGAGTGACTTCTAACATGGTCAACGAAAATCGTGAGCGAGTCACAATTGTTGCAAAGGCCGCCACATTTTCATAAAATTTATATACCAGTTACGTTTCACGCTACAATTGGCTGCTTCAGAACCTGATTATCTCCCAGAATGCACCTCTGCAGTGATATGGAGATAAAAAGCTCTCAAAGCAAAGAGCACGAAAAGAACTGGCAACATACAAAGCATACGTATTTATATTTCTTTTAGTCAAACATGGCGGAAATGTGGAAGAAGATCAGAACCGCTGGTGAAGTGAAGGTGTACTGATTTAACCCTGACTGGCTGAGGGATGTTGAGTGGTTTGAATAAAATAAAAGAATGCTAGTGATCTGCTATTTTGCAAGGATACCCTGACATCCCTTGCAGGCTATTTGCTTTTTCTGTCGGGTAACCCGCATGAAGCGTGATGCCGCAGTAAAACACAACATCTTTTCGGCATTACACTGTAGGGATGCGTTCATTAACAAATCAGATTTCATTACAGTATTAACTGTAACGTGATCTATGATAAAACATCGAAAGATCTCTAAAATATGAACATAAAAATATTTTACCAACAGTTTAGTCTGTCATTCTTAACCTTTACATTCCACTCGCACGCATGTGAAATTGTTTTATAATGATGCATTAAGCTGAAGTGCTTGAAAATCATAACTGACTGTGCTCCCAAATTTTTGTCTGCGCTATTTTTTTTTTTTTCCAAACTTAGGGGCACAAGTGCCCCTGGGAAAAAAAAGTTAGCGTAGAGCCCTGGGACCCAAAACGACACGGCTGTAAGTAAAGACAACCAACCAGACTAGCTGCTTAGATGCAGGATGGACTCTCTTTCCACGGTCGTGGTGGCGCCACCTACCTGCCGCTACTGCTGCTGCTGGTGCTGCTGACAGAGTCCGAACTGGACGAGCGGCTGCATGAGCCAGAGCCACTTGGGGAGCGGGCAGCCCGCGAGGCCTGGCCAGCCAGCCGCTGTGGCGAGGGGTTGCGCGACTGGGAGGAGTGGGGCGAGCGACTGCGGCTGTGGTGGTAGATGCGCTCGGCTCTTCGGCCGCGGTCCTCGCGGTAGAGGTCACGGTGCACAACGCTGGACAGGGCGAAGGGCTCACGGGCACGAGGCTCGTACCGCGGCTCGGGGGCCTCGAAGCGGCTTGGGCTGCGGCTGCGGGAGCCGTAGTAGCTGACCGCACCCGACGAGGAACCCCCGCCACTGGCTCCACTGCCCCCTCCGGCACCAGTCCCTCCGCCAGCTCCCACCCCTCCAGGGCCCGCTCCAGAGCCAGCCACGCACCCCCCGACGGAGCCAGAGCTAGCTCCGGGGCCCACCAGGGCACGCTCCCGGGGGTCACGGTAGTAGTCCGTGTCGTAGTGTCGCTGCCGCTCGAAGTTGGCGCCGCCACCACCACCGCGCTCATGGTGTCCATAGGCACTGTGATCGTAGGCACGCTCCCGGCCGTCGGAAGCCCTGGGGGAGACGGGGTAGGGGTCAGTTATGCAGCAACAAAATAACCAGGACCAAGCAAGTCTGGACATTTCATGCATTTCTTTTGAGTTCAAAGCAGATGACATTTTTCATTTACTGACATTACATATTTCTAGATCAAAACCTCTACAATGGAACTGGACCCCTTCAGGTCAAACCCGTATTACGAGTTTCACTCCAAGGTCAGCTACAAAAAAGGGTTCTGGTATTAGTGTAATCACTCCTAAGAATGTGTCAGGCTGTCCGCGCCCCTTATCTACCGTCTGTGAACCCCACTCCCCCTCAAACTGCTGCCAGCCAAGACAGTAACACCCAGGGCTTCTTGGAGTTCTGCATACAGGTCAAAATTCACACACTGCCATTCAAAAAGTTATTTTGTCCTGATGGAGGGAGGCCATGTTTATGCAAAGCACTGTCACTGACCACTGTTCTCTGTCTGAAACGTGAGGGATTCAAACTGTGCTGCTATGGCTCGCTAGCTATGGTCAAAGTCCTTTTAGGGCCTACAGGAGCTTCTCTGTGACCCTGACTACTAAGAAACCCCATTTTCTACCCTTTGCCACTATTTTTCATTTTCTCCCTTTTGGTCCAGCAAAAGATGAACAGCAACATCAAGAAGGAAATAAAATCTTTTCTACTTAAGTCATACTTTAAGGGAAGAAAAACACTTGCCACAATTAGTCACCCAAAGTGCTGAGTGAGTCACAAGTTCATATATTCATATAATTGTGGGCATAAACGAAATTCCTAAACCATAAGTAACCAAATAAGAAACAAGACTTCTGGCTATTTAAATGTTTTGATTGCATTCACAGATTTTTATGAAATTGAAGTTTATATCGTGGAGACATGAAGTGCCCCCACAAGCTAAAAATTAACAGGATTTGGTCCCCACAAATACAGTCCCGCACACACACAAGCAACTTGGAGAGAACAATTAACGTAAAACTGTACATTTACAGACTGTGGGAGGAAGCCGAAGTACAGTGACGAAAGCCAGGCCAACACAAAGTCCAAGTGGGAATAAGACCCATTTAAGCAAGGCCACGGGGCCACTGGCTCAGACAGCTTCTTAATTCCCAATATATTATCTATCACATCTGATTAACACAGGGCACAGCTGACCTCAATTACGATCTTAGCTCTCACAAGACATTAAATACGTCACCGCTTATGCAAATTTCCCTCGTAGTAAGTCACGGTTAGAAAATAAGTCAAACTGCCCCGACTTCGTATTTCTCATTTGGGCTCCCATACCTCTGACAACAACCAGCCACTGCAGGAAGTCCCTGATGA
>JAODKK010000123.1:17110563-17120883 GCA_026774405.1 Petrocephalus microphthalmus | reverse complement strand
AGCGCGCGGAGGGCGCGCGGGAGTGGCGTGTGGGGGGCGGGGTGCGCCGCCGCGCGGAGCCCATAAAGCAGCCGCGTGCCGCCGCTGCCCGGGAAAAGGCGTCTGGGGGAGAGACGCGGCCGGAAGCCGCCGGCGAGAAAATACACACCGGCTGTATTAGCGCAGCAAGAACGTTCGAGACAATCCGCACAGTGCTGGAAGTAATCGAATTTCGGGAATGAACGTGTGGGTTGATTTTGTTCTGCAAAACTGGTACATGGGTGGATATGAACGCTGGCCTTACATTTCAAATTACGAAATCCTGCTCGGGTACAAGTACTGAATTCATTCACTGAAAGGATGATGTCCGATGGATTCTATCTGTATAACACCGCCATCTTTCACCCTTTTTCCTTTGTCTTGGAATAATTCTTGGATTTAGCACGATAAAATATCAGTGGATTAAAGATGAACCACAAACGAAAATTCCTTCCGTGTTTTGCTTACGAACTCCATCTTAGATTGTAGCCACGATATTTTTATATTACGGAAGTTAAATCACAACAATCCTTTATACTACTGTACTTTTTTTATCAATACGTATGTAAGGTATCCCCATTTTGATTCTGGAAACATGTTTATGCGTTTCTGGGTATACAGTTATATATTTTGGCCAAATTGCGTGTGTCGTTCTTTTGGGGGATCGTAACGGTGAAAGGAGGTGAGTGCGGCGGCGGCGTCGCGCGCCGGGCGCCATTTCGTGCGTCTCCCGGCCGCCATTTTGAGTGAGGCTGAGGCGAGCTGCCCGGCCGCCGCAGCGCCACAGACGAGGCGCCACGAATTAGATCTCCCGCGCCTCACTTTCCCGAGTGATACGTATGATTTTTACCTGGACAAGTCTGAGTGTGATTTCTCTTCAGGAGGAGTATGGCCGTATAAGCTGTTTGTTACTAGTTTTCCCGTCTGCCGTATTGCAGAAGTGTGAGATAATCGGGGAATGGCGGCGGCACCCCGCGCTGCGGCTCCCGTCCGATAAACGGGCCCCCGCCGAGGGCGTCGGTGAGAGTGACACGTCTCCATGAGTAATACGTTACTAATAATGTCTCCATAAGTAATACGCTATGCCGCCCCACTCTCAGCGTACTGGCAAGGCGAGGAGAGCCGCGTCTTTTATTCCCACAGTAATGGCGCCCGTCTGCTCTGGACAGCATTGTCGGCGCTGCTCAGTACCCGGGAATATTTAATCTTGGGTCCCTTTCGACAGAGCTTTTAAAAAGCCTCGCTTCGGTTCTTATAAACGGCGCTGTTGCGCTAAATGCCATGTTTTGTGTATCTATTCGGAGAAGGTGTGTTAAATAAAATGTAAACAACGAGCTAATAATACCGGTTAGACAAGTTGAGGGTTTTATCCATGTAAAAGAAGACGGCTGTAAATGGAAGGGGAGTGGCCGGTCTAATCTGGGTGGCCTTAGCCATGTGCTGTCCTTAATATGCTAGGCGTCCAAGTATAGCTGTCAGGGGACATAATTCGATGCAGGGAATGGGCTAGATCCTTTAATGCTATTATCAGACTGGCATTTCTGTATTTTCCTTTTATGGATATTGCGTACTTGTGTTTCTTATAAGTCGTGTGACGATATTGGATCGGTTCTCAGAGAACATGTACAAGCACCGATATAGCGGTTATCCCAGAAATGGCCTTATTATAATCATAACTGTCCGGCTTTTCTCGCATATCAAAGTATTTGTGATGACTGCATTGTAAGGACAAATTGGTGCAGAATTCTGAAAGCGTTCGGAAAGACACCGAGCTTACAGAACAGCGTCACAGACTTTGGACACTTTAGCCTATAAATGGTTCCGATCGAAGCTTAAGGTCCGGCAACCTGCTATTTTGCCGACTATGTTCAGTACTAAAGAACATATTTGGTGTGGGAAACCCAGCCTACCTCAGCAAGAGAGTCCACGTTATTCCAAATGGAAATGTTTCTTAAGAAACGTGTAAAACAGTTAATTTGTTGCTTGAGGAATCCACCAAATACTCTGGTTTTGTTTCGTCCACAGACCCAAGTCTTCACCTCGGTTTTTACCATTTATTTAATTACGTAATTTTCCGTGTTTGCATTTGCTAGTTTTATCAAGAAGTAGGCTACTCTGCGTTGTAGACCACTTACTCTACGTACATTTTAGGTGCCCCGTTATCTCGCATTTTTAAAAACATGATTGGATTCTGATGAGCATGTTCAGTTTATGTGTTTGTTTTTGACGCTAATGGATGATGGCATCTCATTTTATATGTGGGCTATTCAGGCGACTGCGACGAAAAAGCAAATTAGACAGAACGTGGGCGTTATAGTGACCAGAATAATGTATTTACATGCTTTAAAATGACTGACCTAGCAGTATCACGGCTATGCTGGTGGACTAAATAGCCTAGTAATTTAAGAAAGAAGCGTTAATTACCCCCAAATTCCAGTGCATTAATTCAATAACGCTAAAGCTGATATTATCGTAGGCCTGAAACGGAATCAGTTTTCATTACGAGGAGATGTAGAAGGACAGCGAACCGACGAGAAGCCGTTTTAAATTAGGGCAGCAAACTGCGGGCTAAAGAGTAACGTGGCTGAGCGCCCTCTGGTGGCAGAACAGCTTCCTAACGCTACAAAGTGAGGCATTCGGGAATTTTCGGGGAAGCGTTTTAAACGGTGAAAGTGATTAATTGTCATTGTTGACGCACCACAGCACACAGTGCACAACAACGAAATGTGTCCTCTGCATTTAACCCATATGTGACTGACATCGTGACATAGCAGTGGGCAGCTATTATTTAGTGTGTGGGTGCGGTAGCCTACCTTACAATCTAATCAAAACTATGCTTATTTTTTTAGTTTTATTCAGATTCTTTGTAAATTAAACGTGGAGCGTCAAATATGATTTGCCTCAAATAAGGCAACCTCGTTATGCATTAAACGTATCACACAATACCCTTATCACATTACCTTAGCTTCTACAGCAGGGGTGGGCAATCTTATCCGCAAAGGGCTGGTGTGTATGCAGGTTTTCAGGATAACCCTAAGGTCAGCTGTTCAAACCCAGGTGTGAGAATTCTTCAGCCAATCAGTCATCAAATTAATGATCTAATTATAGAGTTGCAGAGAACCTACATACACAAGGGGGGGGTCGCCTTGGTATACTTTCCTGATGACTGGGTGGGGGGCTTGTTATGTTTTGCCGATCTCTATCAACCGGTTGGCCAGCAATGAAATAAAGCTCCATTAATTAGGATGACCAGATAATCCATGACATCCCAGACACTTTGAGCTACTTCAGGCTTTACAAACTGCTTTAAACCTGAAAGGCTCCTGTGCTCAGCTAAATAGTTCAGTTCTTCTTGTGCTTTGACTGGTTTGTTTCCTTGATTTAAAGACTCATCCAGCTGTTTCACATTAACATTAGTGACGCATGCATGATTATAGGAGACTGACCATGCAGCATGCATTATTTCCTCATTTGCACATTGACCAACAAGAATATTGCAGCTCACCACATGACTCCATCCATCATATAGGCAACTATGAAAGACACTTTGACTTTTGGCTTAACCCTTTTGCCATGATAATTTTCCCATGTGAAATTTGCCTACCGTTTAATGATGCTCTGGGGTCAGATTGACCCCAAACACGGGATAGGGGTTAAGAGACAGAGGAGGAATGAGATACCATCTCCAGGAGCAGTTACAGAGGAGGAATGAGATGCCATCTCCAGGAGCAGTTACAGAGGAGAGCTGCCAAACCCTAGCGGTATTCCCAAGATTTTAGGGGAGGGGAACTTCGAAACACGAAATAATTTGCAAAGCAAGTCTATCAAATCAGAAATGTTCAAAATATTTATTCCTCCGTTACTTAACATGTTATACAGTGGTGACAGACAATAACCACATAATGGGTGTGATACGAAAGAAAGATTATATTAGGAATCTTTGGCACATTTCAGTCAGGTGCATATTAAGGAAAAGCTGCACACAAGACCCAGTATCGATTAGAAATGAAATACAAGTGAAATACACACACAGAATGTAGTAAAATGTTTTTGGTCTTTAGCAAAATTAAGTATTCTGGTTTTTCTCCTCATCCAGTCTGCCTTGACATGGGCGCCATCTAGTGGAGTGGAGGAGCTCTGCCCCTAACCCTGGCTCTCCAGCACCAGGGTCAGGTGACAAGGTTTGCAAAGCATTCTTCCATCCAGAGGGTAGCAGCCTTGATCATTCGGCTCCGGAGAGAGTAACACTTGGCAGGTCTGAGTGAAGCATAAGAGAGCCTAATGTTTGAGAGGCACATTAGCATGCATGTGACCAACACGTGTGGCTGCCACTTTAGGTCTGTGTGGGGCTGGATATTCTATGGTGGTATGAGGCCAGGTGACAAGCTATTCAATGATATAAATAATGTTCTTGCTCCCCTCTTAGGAGACCACAAACTCAGGCACTGTTGCTCAACTTGTCCTGTAGGACCCGATTCCCAAAAGTGGAGTTTGGTATTTGCACTTGGGGGGCAGACAGCCAGCATCATGACTACCTTATGTGTTAACGCACGTATCTGATGCACATATAACACACTGCTTTGTCTACCTACACTTCCGTTCCATCCTCTGCTCCGTGTGCCTCATGGATCTGTTTGCCAGCTTGACCAGAGCCAGTCTTAGAGTCTGTTTTACTGTTGTTTTGCTGGTAGTGTTATTGCCTAGAAAACGTCGTCGCATTCCCCACAAACACAGAACCCACCTCCCTTTCCTGTCTCTTACCTCGCATCGGTAGCAGTCCTCATGGAAGGTCTGGCCCAGGCACTCCACAGTATAGCTGTCCCGTCCATCTTCCGCGGGCACGATGAGCTGCTGGCAGGCACTGCAGCACGGCGCATATTTCCTGCCATCGCCGTGGCAACATGGAGAAAGCGTGACTCGACTTACAGCGGCCAATAGAAAAGGCCCGTGTCTGGGCTGCAGCGGGCCCTTGGAGAGAGGCAAATTAGGGCGCTTACTTGTAGTAGTCAGCGAGGCAGTAGACCTCCCCGACCTCTCCCTGGGCAAAGCGCTCTTCTCCGAGCTGCCGGCTGCACGTGGCACACACGAAGCAGGGGGGGTGGTAAGCCCGGCCCAAGGCCCGCATCACCTGCTCCTTGATGGGCTCCCCGCATGCCCAGCACTGCTCCAGGCTGGCCTGTGGCATGTCGCAGGGATGTCAGTATCGGTGCCACCTTATCATGTGCCTCGAACAAACAGCTGTGCCAGGCAAACCTTATTCAGACACTAACTGGATCACTATTCTAAAGCTTTGCATCACTCCTCTGTAACAGTTTGCTGGGAAGCTCAGGGAAGTGAATGAAGGAATAGATGTTATATTTATACAGCACTTTCCAAGGCACCCAAAGTGCTTTACCGAACCAATGGGGAGCCACTTTAACTCACCAGTTAGATATAGGGGATGATTAGGAGGCCAGGTTTGATAGGGCCACAGTGGGCGATTAGCCAGGACGTGGTACCACTGCTACTATTTCAAAAGATGCCCAGGGATCATTGATGACCCCAGAGAGTAAGAACCTTGGTTTTGTCTCATCTGAAGTACGGCATCATTTTTACAGCACAGTGTCCCTGTCACTGCACTGAGGCACTGGAATCCACACAGACCACAGGGTGGCCTAAATTGGTGGCCTGGACATATTGTGTGAAAACATCAATTGCTGATTAAGCAATTCCATCCATCTATCCATGCTTATTCAGTGCAAATATGCAGTGGGCCTGTTACCTGTCCCAGAAAGCACAGGGCATGAGGCAGGGGACCCCTGGGTAGGGCGTGAGGCAGGGGACACCCTGGGTAGGGCGTGGCTGCATTGCAAAGCTCAGAGTCACACACTATGAACAATATGGCAACAGCCTATGTTTTTGGACTTTGAGAGGAAACTGGAGCACCCAGCGAAATCCCATGAAAACGGAAAAGATGCAAAGTTTACAAATTTAAATAAATGAAGATAAGTATTGCAGATATTGTAGACCTAGATCACACACATAACAAACAGCCAATCCAGAGAAACGCGCTGAAATGAAAACGTTTCACACACTGTCTGCTCAGGCCTAAAATTTGGTAACTTTCCTTGACGAGGCGCAGGTACTTAGTAATAACTCAGGTACAGCTGAAGTACAAATCATGGGCAAAATCTAAAACCAATATAGTCACTACCTGAAATAAAATATGCCTCACGATTCATTAATGATGAACAAACAAGAGATTATATTTCACTTGTTATTCATGACTTGTTCCTTCAGTAATTCACAAAGGTTTACAGAATTAACATATATAATAATAAATATAGTAACTGCTTGAGATAAAACAGTGGTCACAATGCATTAATGATGCATTAACATGAGATCAGTATGTAGCTAAGACTTAGTTTGTGGTTCATTAATATATAAGTAATAGGATAATACCATATTATTTGTTTCCCGTCAGGAAGAGGGCTCTGCATAATCTGAAATGCCTCACGCTTGGGCCCATTCACAGCCCTGCTTGGCACTGACCTGGTAGCAGGCTTCACACAGGGGTATGCCTGCCTTGTTGTAGTAAAGCTGTCCGGCCAGGGCCAGAGAACACTGCCTGCACTGGAAGCAGCCTGCATGGTATGTCCTGTTTAGGGCTTCGATGGCGGGCTCGCTGAGAGCCACTGGTTTCCGGCAAAATCCACACACATCTGAAGACAAAAGAAATTGAAAAGTAAAGTAAAAAAAAAAAATATATATATATATATATATATGATTGACCCAACATATGGGTCAGATCGTTGCTGAATCTGAGAGATTTGTTTTTCAGGGTTTTGGACGGCCTCAGCTGACCTTTGCCTTCTGCATCATCCTTGAGGCCCTGATTTCTTGGAGTTTGGGTGTTCTGGCATTGACCAGCAGGTGGCGCTGTCGCCACGTACTGCGATCCAGGAACGGCATTCTTCTGTAAATAAAACAGGGCAGCGCTGATGCCAATGTGCTGCTTGCTTTGCATCAGCAACACAAAAATAAATAAGCATAAAGTAAGAAGACAATTCACAAAGAAGGTAAATAATTGGTGGACATTAGGAAATATGCACAATACACTGCTTTATACATTACAAACACCTTAAATCACTCAGTGATGGAATGGTTTCATATATGCAGTACTGTCTTGCGCTACCCTAACCTATCCTTGCAGTGGCTGAGCCCATTTCTGTTGTATGGACCTTACAAACATTGTAAAATTGTAACCTAGCTGTAAATAATGCTTGACAGAAACACTCAGTGGGTAAATCAGCAGACCATCTCTCTAGCACAAACACATGTGCATCTTACTTGGGGTGAAGACAGGGGGACGTCACACTGACTGACAGGGGGGGGAGGGGGTGGCAAAGGGTGGAGGAGCGGTGGGGGAGGCAGGGGGGGCTCAGGGTCCGCAGACGGCTCCAGGCCCAGGGTAAGTAGTGGAGGTGGAGGCGGGGGGGGGGTGTCTGAGGGGGAGACAGAGGGAAGAGTGAGCTCCGGTGTCACGCTGCCACATCCGGGAAAGGCTGCACGCGCATCTCACACATCTGGCAACAGACAGGAACAAAGCCAACACAGACCTCAAGGCGTCATGGCATGGAAATCGTCACAATGCAGACGCCTTTTGCTAACGGTGCTTGTACTGCAGTTTTCTCTGGAGGGCTAACATGTTATTCTTCACATGTTGAAATTTGAGACTGCCCATTGCCCTGGTTCTGGGGCTTGTATGTACTGTGCGTGTGGCTGCATCTATGTGTAAGAGCCCACTGATGGATTAGCATATATACGGTAGGTTCCAGGCTTGCCTGCATTCAAATAAGATGCTACACAAATCAGAGAGAACCAAAAGAAAAATGTTCTGGTTTCATTACCTTCCAGTGGGCTCTCTCTGTCCAGTGCAGCTTTTTGTCCAAGTACAGTGGAGGGCGGACTGCTGCCCAAGGACAGGGGCAGCACCCCCTCCTGAGTGCAGTGGAGAGTCTGCTTAGGCATGGTGAGCGTGGGGATGGATGGTGGTGGAGGTGAGGCTTGTGACAGGGAAAAGCTGGGCTTGGAACAGGTTGGAGGCAGTGCTTTTGATGTGGGGGCGTTGCCATGTGATGCAGGAGGTGTGGCTTGTGATGTGGCTGGGGAATAAAAATGTGAATCAGGGGGTGTGGCTTGTGATGCTGAGGAGGCGTGGCTGTGTGACACAGGAGGCGTGGCTTGCAATGCGGTAACAGCATGGCTGTGTGACACAGGAGGCGTGGCTTGCAATGTGGTCGCGGCACGGCTGTGTGGCACAGCAGTTTGGGCTTTGGGGGCTGTGGGAGGGCCAAGCTTGGGGGTGCCGTGCGAGGGTTTGCTAGCGCCGGCCGAAGTGGTGGCAGGGCCACGCGAGTCACTCAGCGCGGCATGCGGAGTGACGGTGGCGTGGTGCGGAGATGTCAGAGTGATGAAGACGGACGATACCATCCTCTTCTGGGGGGCAGCTGACGCCATGTCAGCTGAAGCAACACAAAGTGAATATCACGGTTATTTCCGTCATCATTAGGAAATCCAGCACTAAGAAACTAATGAGTACAGCAGCAATAATAATAATACCTATTTATGTACATTATCCTGTTACCATTAGCCAAATACAACTTAGAATTGTGAACATGAGTCTCCAAACCCCTTCAGTAAACTTTCAGAAAAGTACCAACTTTTGTACTTTTGATGGCACAGTTACCTGTTCCGGGGGCTGAACCCTCAAGGGCCTGCCAATTGTACTCTAGCTGTAGGCAGATCTACCCTTTAAGGTACAGAAATGGACTCTAACACATTTTTATACCATTGGGGTACATTGACATTGTCTGTGCCTTGGGGAACAAAACTGTGCCAGGGCTGTTCCCTTTTTCTGACAGTGCAGGAGCATGGTTACTTACTTTGGGGCAAATTCCTTTACGAATTTTATACAGGTTAATATTTAAATGGACAATTTCAGGTCCAGGACATTGCTCAGAGGCACAGGGGAGGTGCTGTGGGTGCCTCAGATACGGAGTACAGCAACGCCTAAAAACTACAGGTATAGACAGGAACATTCGCGCTTGTGGGCACGGCCGGGGGCTCCTGACAGCGGCACCTGTGCCCTCCCTCTTACCCATGCTATACGGTTTCCGTTGTAACCAATTCTCCCTCAGTAAAGTCCGTGGATTTGGGGACATTTTTTCAGGTCCCCATTTGGATAACCTCAATTTTGTAGAAATCTGTGAATGCCATCAAAAAAGTAAAAATGCCCAAAGTCTTGTGTTTGGTTACTTATGGTCAGTGTTGGGAGAGTTACTTTTAAGATGCATTCCACTACAGAATACAAAATACATGCCCTAAAATGTAATTTGTAACGTATTCCGTTAGATTACTCAATGTAAGTAACGCATTCTAAATACTGTGGATTACTTCAACATTGTCTTACATTTTACAGCGGTATGAATGTGGTAATCACACTATACTTACTTAAGAATACAATTCTGTTATTTCCTTCTACCATAGCAACTGGTTAAATGTATTAAAGTATCAAGCCAGATGTGTATGACTTGGTGAAATCCTGGTGATGGTTTCATTTCACTTACATATTCTAAATAATTGCGCATCATAAATGTACATGACAAGTCCAGCACCATCAATTTAACATCTCATCGTTCAGTGGAAGCACTGCCATACAGCATGATCCTAAAACCATTTTGCTAGTGAAATGGTATCATTAGGCTACACATTTTGACAAGAGCACGCATGCATACGGCGAAAACAGTGTGCAGAAACATTAAATCTGTAAACAGTTTTCGGAGCAGCGCTACACGTGAATACCAGCAGCAGACAGCCTGCTTGTAGTCCCGAAACGGCATAGTGCACGAAGCTAAAGCGCTGGATCGTACAGCTCTAACATGGTAAATAGATATATAGCAGATTGTCGACTGGTAGTTGATTATAGTGTGCCGCTGTTTTCCAACCCGCTTATCCTGTTCAGGGTCGCGGGGGGTCCGGAGCCTATCCCATCGCAGGGCACACTCACACACCACACACTCACACAGGGCTGCCACACGTCCCTTAAAATACGGAAACGTCCCGCTTCGTGTCGCGCCAGCTCCGTTACAGCGAGTGCGCAGCCAGTAACCGCAACTGCGTGTTTTATTTCACGGACTTCTGGGAAATGCGGCAAATGGCTATAATTTAATTGGAGAGTGAATATACATGTGAAATAGATAAATGTATTCCATTGATTTCAACAATGTAACTGTATTCTAATTACCATCTATTTAAATTGTA
>JAODKK010000123.1:16665843-16689741 GCA_026774405.1 Petrocephalus microphthalmus | reverse complement strand
CCACTCCCCCTTCATAGTGAGTTATAGCAGCAGGCCACTCCCCCTTCATAGTGAGTTATAGCAGCAGGCCACTCCCCTTGCATTATGACTGTTATAGCTCATAATGAAGGGGAGTGGCCTGCTGTTATAGCTCATAATGAAGGGGAGTGGCTTGCTGTTATAGCTCATAATGAAGGGGAGTGGCCTGCTGTTCTAGCTCATAATGAAGGGGAGTGGCTTGCTGTTATAGCTCATAATGAAGGGGAGTGGCCTGCTGTTATAGCTCATAATGAAGGGGAGTGGCCTGCTGTTATAGCTCATAATGAAGGGGAGTGGCCTGCTGTTCTAGCTCATAATGAAGGGGAGTGGCTTGCTGTTATAGCTGTAAGAGCTGGCCACACCTCTTGCATTACTAGCTGCAAACACCAGCTACTCCCTTGCCTTGGAAGCTGTAAGAAGTACGTTTATGACTTATAAAGCTGGGGCCCTATTAATCCACTCCCTAGAAACTGAGACCAGAAAGAACGCACCGTTCCCTGTGCCCGGCTGTCTGAGACAGTTAGCCATTAAGCACTAATACAGTCATAAATACAATTGTGATTTTTCTTGTCTTGCACCCTAATAAATTCTGTAGTGGTCGCTAAAGGCTAGCATGTCTGGGCAAAACTTCCTGTCCTGGAAAGTCTGGGCGCGGATTGGATACTTACTGTATATCTGTGGGGGTGTATAGTTGTGCTGCAGTAATGTTGGTTAAGCCTGGTAAGCGGACCAGGCATTTAGTTTGGTGAAGTGTCCCTTAGCAAGAGGAGTGGTTGGTCGAGCTATCGCACGTCGCAGTATTACCATTATAACTATGACAGAGTTTATGGTGCTGCATCCATACGCATTGCTGCGATACTAAGGTGTCTCTGTAAGCAAACAGAGCCTTGTCTGTTGTGATGGGCGTCCCCTGCCTCTGTCCCTCTGCTGGCTGGGTCATCTCCAGCTTCCAGGTGATGGATGAATGGATGGATTTGTTTTGCATGCTCTTCCGCTCGAACACGGAAAAACACTGGTAGTGCGCTTCTAACAGGACACACCTGGAAACATGACCCATTATTTTTCATCTCATCTTTGGAGTGTATGAGGAAACCAGACCCACACGCCCAGGGCCGGGGGCTGTACCACCAGCTCAGAAGCAGGACTCCATCACTGGAAACATTCCCTTTGTTCAGCCACTAAATTAGCGCTTCATTTCCGTGTCGGCAGCCCTGGTGAAAAGCGGGACTCGGCTCTGTGGTAACGCTTTTCACGGCGGTGGGATAAGCCGTTTCCCGCTAATCGCTAGCGGGCCTGACCCCTGCAGCCAGGCCCCGACACGGGTGGTGGCATAGCTGCCAGTGTGCGCCTGTCTCAGCTTCATACAGCACGAAACACTCAAAATAGCCCAGTTTTGTTGACATAGGCTTTCCTAATGGACATTTTAATCTGTAATTGCTAACTCACATTACTCACGAGTGGTACCCAATAATCTGTTTAATAAGAAGAAGCTTCTTATTGTGAAAGAAATTTCACTACATTTTTCTTTGTTGCAACTATAAAACGGCTCATTTAATATTCACACGGGAATTTATGTGCCAGAGAGATTTCAAACTCCGGGTGAGTTTTCAGTCACCGTCAGTACCGGCGTGTTTCCATCGCCTGTTCAGTAAGTAGCCTTGTACGCTCATGGCGAGCCTGGGGTCTGCGCGAGGCACCAGGTCAGGGCCTCTGGGTAGGAGGCCAGCCTGCCACCGTCAGCTTGTATTCCCAATGCTAAAAAAGGACACACAGTTACATTTCTGGGCAGGAAATGGGTAATTATCATGTTTCCTTTTATGAAATACGCATAAACCTTCTAGACTTAAGAGCATACATTTAAAAAGATCTTGCTTAAGTGGTCACTTAAAATACGACCGTTTCTAGCATTTTGGGCATGTTGCAACCTCAGAAAATAAAGGAAAGATCTCCACTGTGGGAACTGATGAAATTTAAAACAATAGTGTAACTGGATCTCACAGGGGCAAAGCTCCAATACCGGGGTTATACATCCTTGCTACAAAAACAGGGATTTGGCTCGGGCCTTGATGAAAGAAGCACATATCCTTTTAAAACTCACTACAATATGATAATGCCTCATAATCTGGCATGACGTAGCCTTGTTTCTATGGCAACAACAGGTCTGGTTTGAGGCCTAAGTAGTCAATAATGACAGACTGCATCCAGTAAAAAGGTCTGTTAGCTATATTAAGCGCGGTGAGTTTATTCAAACCCTAGAATGAGAATGGGTCATTTTTATTTATGAACAAACCACTCTCTAAAAATCCTTTGTTCCTTTCTGTAAACGGTGCCAGTTGTTATTAAAATTACATATTCTTTGGGAATATGTCTTGCTGGCATTTGTTCAAATCACATCCCCAAATCGATGGCTACTGCCATATTTTACATCACACTTCTAGATAAGGCATGTCAAACATAAATATGATATAACTAATATAAATATAATATAAATATAATATAGCCGGCTCTGTGGGTAGTTTGCATGTGTCTGTGATGTATGCTGCCTGTATTAAAATGCCAAACTGATGCAGAACTATATACTCAGCTATGTCACTTTCCCTTCCAGGGTTCGCAGGGACTGGGTGGGGTCAGCAAGCCAAGGAGCGCCTAACAGGATAGGAGTCAGGGTTGGTGCTGGGGGCAGGACTGGCTCACTAGAGGGCGCCAAAGTCCTGAACACGTGAGGGGTGGCTGGACGTGATGGCTTCCTATACGGGAGGCATGTGAAAAGTGAAACAGTAACAGCTGTAGCGATTTCTAATCTGCTGGCCAAAATAATGCTGGTATCTGATGTGCCATGAAAGCGGCTTTGAGCATGCACTGCAAAAGCTTCACGCAAAGCCACATAATCCTCAGCTTAAATGACTTGATATATACTGGTGAGAAATCACAACTGCACCAGTGAAAACACTCATTAAGTGAGTGACTTTTACAATCTTCCCAATGTATCATTTGTCATAAATGATCAACAGATGCATTTCCCTTGTTGCATAATTCATCAGTATCCATGGACCGTGCTTAGTGTTTCAATAAATTGCCAAATAATAGAACAATAAAATATGTTGCCCAGTTTTTATTTACTTAATTATATAACAGGAGAATAAAGTAAAAGGAATGTTGTCATCGCAAGTGAGCCACTGGCAATGACCTAAAGTCCGCCTTCCACATCTTATGGTACAGTACTGGGAACCAAAACTCACTCAGTGCCCATGTACTCCAAGAGAGGACTTTCGTCAGATTCCCAAGACTGAATAAGTGATCAGATCGAAAATGGATCCCATGAATTGCGTTTTGGAAATTTACTCTGCCGATGTGCGAATACATCTCTCAGAAAAGATGTTAGTAGATTACAGTGTAAACCGCCCACAGCACAGTCAGTATTACCATCCACGTGGGAAACCTGAGCTGGAAACAGGATGAAGGCAGCAGTGGTACCAACCAGGGGGGGGGGACCCAGCGGGCTCTGACTCTGGATGTGGGTTAATGGGACACAGAACCAGGCCTAAACACAGCTTATCATAAAGCAGTGAGCCAAAGAAAACAACCTGTATATCCCACCCAGTCCTGGCTGAATCAAATCCTGTCAGATGTATGGAGTTTGCGTGATCTTCCTGGTCTGTATGCTAGTGAATGCATATATAATGCTGTCATAAAAAGCTGGACAAAATAGATTTTATGGGCAGTATTTGCGAGGCCAGAAATGATTAATTCAATAACAAAGCATTGGTCCTGGTGATTCATTGCATTCTTAGTGCAATGGGCATCGACTGGCTGGATACAGATTGCCCCCCCGCACAATGCAGCAATTTTCCAGTCGGCATTTTTTCCTCCCCGATGCATTGGGGCATGGCTTTGTGTTGCTGATGGAATTTGGCATTTTTGGGAAAGGAGTTGGGTTCTCCTGCAATAGAGACTCGTACTGTGATTTTGCCAACAGTAAGGAAAGGCGCACCAACTGGACACATGCAGGGGTGCCGCTTGAGATATCGGGCTGCCTGAGAGCATATCAGCCGAGACTAGCTCTGTTACCTCCCAAATTTGGGAACTTCCCTCTTTTTTGAGCCCCCTTGACACGTGAATTGCACATTAGAAAGGTTGCACATAATCCTAGGTGAAAGCCAGATTGCAGGTGAGATGCTTAACCTAAATCCATGACATAACTCATGCTATAATGACTATGAAATATGATTCAGTTGCCATGTTCCTCTAGGGTTGGGGATGGAAACCCTCTCCCTGCTGTGTGCATGGGGAATGGAAATGGTCCCACCACAGTAAAAAGTAGCGTAATTGGCATCTCCAAATTTCCCATCCCCTGTTCTTATCTGTTGTTATAGTATTAATTATTATTTGTCATATTATAAAGAAGGAAATTAAAACATGTGTTTGTGGTGGCCAACAATCTCCAGAAGCGCTTACAGGCCTAGTTTTGTTTTGGAGCTTTGAAAATGGCACCATATTTATCAATCAAGTCTGAAAATGCTGGCATTAAGCTTAACTTTGTTTGCAGTTGCCAAATATTTGCTTTAGTATGACCTGAACTGTGTTAGCGACTGCCTTAAATTTAAAAGTAAAACAGATAAAAGAGTCAGCTATATCAAGGCTTAGGCAATCGATATGCCTTCCCCACGAATGTGTCTCAGAGCTGATTTTTTTAAGGACACTTCTGTATTCCCCAGATGCTGAAATACCCAGGGGGTAGGGCTGGCCTGCTAAAGACTGTAATGAGGGCAAACTGTCAATCTTCCAATCCACAGTTGAACCAGAGGACCAAATATCATCGTGTCAATAACAGGAAGGACAAAAATAGATATTTGTACGTGTGTGGTACTGTATGGTTCATAGTCGGACCCCCAGCCAACCATGAGAACTTTTACGACTCGGTTGAAGGATTGGTGCTTAAACAATCTGCTTTACAGTCGCAGTTCCCTTCCGTAACAGAAAATAGCTCCTGTTCCACCCTGGGACCACAGCATCAATCTGGTGATTCATAGTGCACTCTTATGCACACAACCCGGCCTACTGCCACTAGGCTCTGCACCCCCACATCAGCATCCTCATATCAGGTGAGAAAGAGGAGGTCAAATTTAAACAAGAGCATGCCAACATGGAAAGCAGAGGTAAGCGGCTAAAAGATGGATGGATTTATGGGTGGATGGGTGGATGGATGGATGGGTGGATTTATGGGTGGATGGGTGGATGGATGGATGGATGGGTGGATTTATGGGTGGGTGGGTGGATCGCAAACATTTTAGGGAATATGTAAAGTAATGATTTACATATTATAATGATTTTTGGTTTAATGACACAGTTTATTTATTCACATAAGATCTTACATAAGCGTTATATAATTGAAGAGCATCTCTTAAATTTCTTTTTGATGCTTAAGCCCCGGGGTATGCAATGACTCAGTGGATCATGCCGTTGCCTCTCATTTCCTGGATTATGGTTTTAAATCTGGCCACAGCCCTGTTTGTGCCCATTTTCCATGCCCATGCACACCTCCTTCTTTACGCCATGGCACGGTACAGGTGGACATACTGGCGCCCTCTTCTGGCTTCACCCGTCCTTACGCCATGGCACGGTACAGGTGGACATACTGACGCCCTCTTCTGGCTTCACCCGTCCTTATGCCATGGCACGGTACAGGTGGACATACTGGCGCCCTCTACTGGCTTCACCCGTCCTAACACCACCATAAACCCTTATGTCACAACAGGCAAGGCTTCGTACTCAAGTTGACCTTGAAACGTTAAACGTTTTGAGTCAAATATTTTCAATGTTAACAAATCAGTTTAAGCGATACCATGAAAATGTCACCAGGCAGCGTCAGAATGTTAACATTAACACTGACACCGATCGTGAGATTTTAAATAATCATTACCCATAAGCATTAGCAGCAGACAGCTCACCGGCAGTGTCAGGTGGGGCACTGCGAGATTTGCAGTGAGATCTGCAGTGATGCCAGGCAAGGCCTGTCTACCTCTCTCCCTGCCTTTGAAGGCTACCGCCACAGTAATGGCGCTTTGCTATTGATGTGCCCAAACCCGGGGTGTGGTCCTGTTTGCCCACCCCAACCCCCAGAGATATCTGTCATTGAATCTAATCCCAAATCTGACTCCCCACCGTCTGCTGTGTAGCTGTTCCCAGCGCTGGGCTTGTTATCTCCCTGTGAGCGCTGTTTCACGGTGGGGGGGGGGACAGGAAAGCGTGCCTTCAGAAGGTTTAGCCGCTGAAAGGCCTCGGGCGGCGCGGCGGTGCGTTTGAAGAGGAGGGGAATGCCCCCTCATTGCGAAGCTTCATCTTTCTGCCGCACTCTGCCATCTGCTGTTGGGTCTGCGTAAGTGCAGGGGACCATCATTAAATGGACACGTCACTGAATCAGTGGTGACTCCACTTTGAATAAACACGTCTCCCCTTGTTCACTGTGACCTCTAAAAAAACGGCATTTTATGGCATTGTTGTCTCATTTTTCCAGAGAATATTTTTACTCAGCTGGATATTTTTGCTCATAGGATTTACGCTGAGTGTGCAGCTGGAGAACATTATGCAGTGAGCCCTTTGGGGGTCTCAGGACCATTAGCTTACGGTACTTATATCCGGCTAGTCTGTAAGCAAAGGTGTGAAGATGCCCCCTCCTGAAAATACTGCTGTCATATTTAGGAGGAGAAAAAGGATCAATACGCCTATTAGTGCAGCTTAAAATAAGAATGAATTTCTGCTTGAAATAACCTCAGGAGTGAGATGTGCACATGCACCAAGTTGCTTCACTTTTACCCAGAGTGCTTTTCTGCAGCACAGTAAAACTGCACCTCCCACAATGTGGCCCCCGTCCCGACAGCTGGCCCCCATCACAGAGAGCAGACTGACACCACGAGGGGCCGGACGCTGGTGGCATTAGCTCGGCTCTGCAGCGTCCACGTCCCCAGCCAGCCGAAAACCGGCCCCTGGAGCGACATGACATCCGGGAGACGCTAATCTGAGGCACATGTGACCTTAGGGATCTCCTGCTTCAAACACCTTTGGCTTCTCTTTGGAATTTCTATGTGACAAACCCAGTGGGATAAACTTAATACTGGTAGCGTTAGCATGTGAAAAAAGTGGCTTAAAAACAGAACACACCAGCATTGAATTAATTCTGTTGTGTGCAACACAGGGCCCTAAAATAGAAATGCATGCATTTGGAAACGAGTTCCAGTTCAAGGTCCACAAAACAACCTACCAGCAATCGCATGATTTCCTTAATGCAGGACGTACTGCAATTAGCAACCCAAAGTCGATATTACGGTTAAGTGCGGCCTGTATCTATCATCACATCAGGGGGGTTTTTGTGACACCATGTGTATTTGGGTCTGTAATCACTGGTGACATGGAGGCCGATGGATGCTGGTGCTTGGATTGCTGTCCTCAGATGAGGTCATTGTGCAGCTGTTTCCAAATATCCGCCGCCCCCCCCAACCCCCTCCTGGACCCCAAGGCTGCCGACGCAGCTGGAAAATTGGCCTCAGCTCTTCCCCTGACGATGTCTGCAGGTCAGTGCATCGCTCACTCCCATTATTATATGCTATTTCTCAATTCACGAAATAAACAATTATGTCATCCTGAGGTGCATATATAGGCATTCATAATTAAAGTTTAAAAACACACTTTATAGAACGACGTCTTAACTACCAACTATCCACACTGAGCTCGAGTATGAGTCACTTAGCACTGAATAGCCTGACTCATCTGCTGAAAAGACTAATGGTTATTTAAGTGATTAATAAACTGCATATTTCCACATGACCGTCATGCCATTGCACAGGATACGTGACAATGGAGCATCGCTAATGGAAACCGGCGTCCGCAAAGAACAATGGCATTGTACAGTTTTTCACGCGCACATTAATTGCAAAGGTTTCGCTGTTAATTTAATTAACTCCTCGCTGCGGAATTCTTCCTCCTTCCAGTCTTCCAAGGTCCATAATTATGAGTCATGCAATTTCAGTTTGGGCCAAAAGAGACTCAATGTCTCAATGTCTCTTTTGTGGTTTGATTTTGTGGTGCACCTGATATAAAAATATAATTAAAAATACAATACAAGTATGACCAAAGACTAGTTTGCTACTCCCACACTGACAAAGAATACGTTTATGACTTTAATTACGTTATCTATTAATCGCACAGGCCGTCTCTGCCCTTCTAGCTGTGTGCCCGCCGACATCATCGCCAGAGAATTGCAGTACTCACTGCATCATGCGGGAGCCGCGCGGGCCGCGGGCCGCCCAGCACTCGGGCTGTTGGAGCTGGAAGCCCTCCGACGAGCCAGTCATCCCGAGGAGCGACGAGACGCGTCTAGGAGCCGAGACCCGCGCCACCAACCCAAGGTTATTAAGAGCTGACGAGATTTGAATGTCTTGCCCCAGAGGGGGATCCTATGAATAAGGCAACAGATACGCCCCCCCCCCCCCTACTGCCACTGGAGCTGTGTAGCGTCACTGGCGCAGGGGCGTAGCCGGCTGCTGTGTAGATCAACAGGGACGGCGGCTCTCTGCAGTCGGCACGAAGCTCAGATTGCCTCTGCGATAAATGGACCGGCTGGCGCGGTTCCCACCCTGGCCGGCGTGGTTCTGAGGCTCCCTGGGCTATTAGCAGAGCATGCGCGCCTCTGTGGCTCTCAGGCCCCACGTGCCGGGGGGCCCCGGCTTGGAGGAGACGCCACCGTGAGCAAACCCGCTACACGCACTATCAACGGCCATTAATCCACCGTTCAAAACAAGCCAACAACAGCCATCGCAAAGCAACATCATCATCAAAATGGGACGACATCCCATTCCTCAGAATATGGGCAGTTTTAATTGGAAACACATTCCTTAGACAGCCATGATGATTAGTGTCCAAGCAAAGGGGAGAACAGACATATAGTAAATAATCTAATAAGATTTCTACTGGGATTTACTGAGGAATGAGGGACCTCATCACTGACCCATAGCTATGTATGAATTTTTGATGCATTTTTCAGTAAGGCTTTGTCACGGTTGCGGTGCGATCTACGACCCATACTGCAGGCGGTTGAGGAACAAGACGTTTATTCCGACAGGAACACAGGATTCAGGCACAAACGGAGAACCGTGAACCGATGTATGGGGTTAAGTTACCCAAATACATACAACAACCGACGACGAGGACTGAACACGGGCGGACTAAATACACAAGACAATCACTGACGGAACACGGGGCAGCTGGAACAATCAGGAAACGATCGGGAAACATACTCACGTGGGTAACAAGGGGCGTGGCACAACAGGAGGACATGGACAGATCGTGACAGTTGCATTATCCCAATCTATTTCATATGTACCAAAATTTCAGATGCTGTAATCCAGAAGAATATTTGTACAAACAAAGGGGTTAGGTACAAGTATTAAACTTAGCATAACATTAAATTAGCAGTTTATTTTGATGATTTATACTAACATTCCCCTTTAAATTGTTGAGCTTCTATTAATATTTAGCACAATTAAAACCGGTGGAATTGTACCGTAGGTCATTGTCAGAGAAAAGTCTTTTATGTCTAAAGCCATCTATCTTTCATCTACTCTATATTGCTCGAGGTAATTATAGGTAATTTACTTCCATGTCTTGGATAGTAATCAAGTGTTGAAAGGATGCTATTTCTTTAGCTTTAAGATATCTTTGGGCATTTTAACACAAATAGCTTTAAGCTTCAAAAAGCCTTTCTAATAATTATGGAAACATTTATTGTTATTATTATTAGTAGTAGTAGTATTAGTTAACTCTCTAGTTTGTGAAGTAGTAGGCATTCCAGAAAGAATTTCATTGTACTTAGTTCATATGACGATAACAGACTTTGAATCTTTTGAATCCTTTTATTATTATTATTTTACTCTGATGTATTTGTTATTATTATAATTATTATTATAGCAATAATCAATAAATAAATGAATGAAAGAATTAACGAAATAAACAACAGATGGATGGATGGATGGATGGACGGATGGGTGATAGATGATAAGTGCTGTGAAGGTTTAAGTTTAACTTGCATCATAATCCAACATCTCGTATTGAAAATATTTTAGATCATCCAGCCATTCGTAATCTGTGCCTTTATAATAAGTTGTATCTATTTTCAATGCTTTTCAATCTGTTAATCAGTATCAACACTTTCTCCAATGTCTGATTTTGGAAGAAAAATAAGACAAAGCATGAAATGCATCTTTGTAAATCAACTCTTCTCTGGAAAGCTCTTCTTTGACTTTCCCATTAGAGCTGAAAAAAACCCTGGGCAGAAAAACAGAATTGTATTCTTCCAGGTTTCTGCTGAACACTTGCATGTATTTACTTCGGATTTCTTTTATCCATGTGATAATATCTGCCTTTATTTGTTTGTTTGTTTATTTTAATTTTTTCTTTTCCATTGCCACTGGCATTTCCTCTGGGTTTCAAACATCTAGCCTGCCTGGAAATTGCTGTTCTCATCAGCAATGGTGTTAGCTCTGCTGGGAGCTTCATGGAGGTTGTGGGAGAAGGCTACGGCCTCAGCAAGACCTCGGTGTGGAGGTGCGTCCGGGCCAATTCTGCCGGTGAGCAAGCAAAAAGATGTGAATTTGGTCAGAGTGTGTTCCTTGGGCCTACACGTTAGAATATCTAAAAACTAAAATGTCATATTGTTGTCTAATCTTGATTTATCTAATGGGTATTGAACTCAGGTCGCACGATTAGAAGACAGCTTCTCTCTCCACTGCTCTGCCTCAAGCACAGGGAATTTTTTTCAAACACTCATGATCTCCATCTCAGACTGATATGGGTACTCTGCTACTACAAACGAGTCTTTAAAATAAATGTGCACCTACATTAACATTTGTTAATTTCTTTGTGGATAAATAGATAAATAGACAGCGCAACCTTTTACCTGTAGGTTTCTTATTGCAAAAGAGCAGTTATGCTACAGACTCATTAAGGATGACAAAATGACATACAATCTTGTTGGCGCTCAGATCTTTTTTATGGAATATTTATACACACTCACACATTCTCTCCATCACAAAGGCACGTACATGCACACACACACGGTCACTGGTGTGACTGTTGCTCAGCATCTATAAAAAAAAAAAACAGACCAACATCAGATTACCAACTGTGAGGAAATGGACATCAAAATCTATAAACCAAGAAAAACTGGCTTACATTCAGATGGCAGCAAGATCAGTACGGAGAATGAAGGCCTGTTGAACTGCATCTCTGCCAGGGCATGCTGTTGTTTGGCTAACTCCAGCTTGGCCCTCTTCAGCTCTAGTGATTGGCGTGCAAGCTCATCTGCTTCAATCAACTGCCGCTGAATATCATGCAATACCACCAACTTTTCACTTTCAATCTTTACCAGTTCCTCGCTACGACGGCATGGTGACAATCTGCGTATTGTGCTGTAGCAACATCGTTCTGGCAAGGACGCGCGTTCTGGAGGTGGTGGAGTAGTGAGGACTTCAGGCTCGGTGCTGCCGGGAGAAGAGGGTGCTGCAGGTGTCTGTGTACCTGGGGAGCATGCTGTACTGGGATGTGGTGATGGTCTGGCCTGTGAGTATGAGGCATGCTCAACATCACCTCTTCTCACATCAATTCCCCCAGGGACTCCATGAGAGCCTGACTTTCCCGTTACTGCCAGTGCTTTCAGCCTCCTCCAGTGGTGTTAGTGGTGGCACTGAACTGGACCCAGCACCTGTCCTTGCCCGGTCTCTTTGGATTGCAGCAGCTCTGACTTTTGCATGGCTCGAGAAATCGTGCCATTTTTTACACGCATCCTGCTCCTGAGCCGGAGGCAGCCATCTTTCTCACAATGTCACTCCATATTTCTTTTTTAGTGCTGTTACATAAATTGTTTCTGAAGCTGGCAAAGTGTGTTGTCTTATTTAAGTACACCTCGACCAGCAAAATTTCAACTTCTTCTGATGAGAAGCTTGGACTTGTTCATCAAAATAAAGCATATAATACACTGAACCATTCATTATGTACATCCATCCACTTTCTGTAACCACTTGTCCTATTCAGGGTCGGGAGGAGTCCGGAGGCTATGGGCACATAGCAAGGAACAATCCAGGATGGTGCACCAACCCCTCACATACCATTCACACACATGCACACCTACAATATGGGCAAACTGGAATCTCAAATTAATCTCAACATGTTTATCTGTGACTGTGGGGGGAACCCAGATAAAACCCCACAAAGACACGAGGAGAATAAGCAAATTCCACACACATGGAGCCATGGTGGAGACCAGAGGTGTGAGGCAATAGCGCTAACTACTACATCACCATGCCGGCCCCACATTATATACAGATGCTAGAAATTCTCTAAGATTGATAGGTAAACAATATCTGGGAAAAATAAACTTCATTTTTGAAAAATCTGAATGTTGTCATCGAATTTTATTAAAATCCCTCACCTCGGAGATTTAAACCACTTATACAACATTGGGAACTGATTCTGTTTAATTGGTACACTATATACCATTCAATGGAACATTAAAGCATGATATATTTTATGTGATATACATGTATATGCATCAAGACTACCCGCAAAGATACCATGTGGTGAAAGTGGTTAGTCATTCAGAATTTATTTTAGTCCCTCTTAGACATACTCTGAATAGGATTGTGAACACAACCATGTAACATGGGTGTAGGAGGATAGAAAAGGGACTTGGGTTGGTAAGAAAAGATGGGCTCAATAAAAAACTGGGGAGGAAGGAAAACATGCCATTTTAAGCACAATTAAAACAGTCAAATTAAAATGGGTGTGGAGTTTTGAGAAAAACACAGTGCAGGCTTGGGTATTAGTTTTGAGAGAGCTGAGAGGAAAAAAAGCTGGCATTTCCCATTTGTTAAAACTACTGACTACTCCAGTTTCCCCTATAGTTCCCCTACAGTACACAGTTACCAAATTGACCAAATTGAGGTGTGAATTATGTGTGAGTGTGCTCTGTGATGGGTTGGTGCCCCATCCTGGGTTGTTTCCTGCTTTGTGCCCATAACTGCCAGGATAGGCTTCAGACCCCCCATGACCCTGAGTAAGACAAGAAGTTACAGAAAATGGATGGATGGATAATAATAATAACTACTGATTCAAGCAAATGTGGCAGCAGTCCAAAATGACAACAGATTTTGGGTGCAATGTTACATAAAAATGCATTGTATATTCATAGTTAGAAAACCAAAGGGTATCTTTGCATTCTCTTGATTCCTTCAATTTGTAAAACATACCTGCACACCTTCCTGATGTCACATACAAGCAGTTGCAGTCTGCTTATATAATGTGAAGACTTTATTTTTCTCCAAAAACCATGCTACTGGCAGAAGCTGAACACCAAGATAACAGAGTAATATGGCTGCATTCAATTTTTTAACCCTTAATAGTTTTATAATATTATTGTTTGTGATTAATCACAATAACTGCACTTAAAAAAGAACAATTTATACTTATTTAAGCTCCTCCTAAAATGGAAATGTAGTTTTGCTTCCTGCAGCACAGATGAGGCTATAGCTAATCAATGGAAATGTGTTGTAAGTAGGAAAACCCATTGTGCGGGTTTGATGAAGTGGTTAAAAATCTGGGCTAGTTCCGAAAATGTAGAACACTGCTGTTATACCCTTGAAGGAAGTACAGGACTTGACCACCTTCAGTAAAAATCCCATTGTTGAATTATATGAAGCTAGATGAAAAACCACTTTTAATTTAGTTGTCTGTAAAGGAAGATGTCATGGTTATTTCCTTCCCTGCCAAATCAGGAGATAGGAGCTGCTTGTGTAGAATTCCAAAGTCAGTCTTTATATACCCACAAAGGTTACAACCAAGGCTAGACACTGCGCAAGTGCACCCAATACTGATTTAAACTGATTATTGTACATTTTCTTATCTTATAACAATGGCTTGTCACTTAAGCATCATCCTTCCCTTAACTACTCACCATCATTATTGTCCTCTAATCCACATCCCTATGTGATAAGTTTGTCAATCATATTTTTTTTTACTCCGCTTTATTCCTCAGTCGAACATAATTGTGCTGTGGCTATCTGCACTATATTAAAAAAAATTCTTAAAAAACAATCATGGCAAAGATGAGTGACTCCCTCCTCCCTTGTAGCAAAACCTGACAGCTTCAGCTGGCTACCTGTTGCTTAGCTACAAAGTTTGATAATACTTTTGGCCTTCAACATAGTGATAAGCTACTGAGCTCATAAGGTGGATATTCATACAACAAGGGCTAAAATGAAATAGCTAACAGAGGCTTTGAGACCAACATAAGATGAAAATAATGCAGATACAGAGTGCAGCTACATATGTAATTGATTACTTGTGATCATTGCATCAGACAATAACTGGTATGTGTTTTGATAATATCTGAATGATTACATTCTCTAAATGTCGTACAGTACTAAATGTTATACAATACAAAATAATATTCTATAAACGAAAATGGTAAAATTCCATAAACATGCATTGGATAAAAAGAAATGACATGACACATCATTATTATTATTATTATTATTAATATTATTATTATGCTATATACATATAACACCAGTATGTAATTAACAATATTTTATGTTCCATATCATACTGCCCTCTATAGGCTGGGTCCTTCTGCGTCCAATCTATTTACTCATACATTTATTTATTTATTTAAATAAAAAAAGTTTCAATTGCGCACGGTAAACTTTTTTGTTGAATTCCCGCTATTTTTACTAACATTTCTACTAAAGCCATTTATCTGTGTCTCTTTCCCAGCTTTCAATCAAAGTCGAATCACTATTGTGATAACATTGTGATCTAATTCCCATATCACTTATAACATGCTGGAATGCTTAATCATTTTTAAATATAATCGAAACGCATGCAACGTGTCTTGTATGCCTTCTGATGGTGCTAAACGTATATATGAACTCATACGATGGCACTGAAGACCCTTAACCTGAAAGAGACGCAAAAAGAAATATTCAGGAACGCAGCACAAATAAGCCATACCACTCGAAATATGCTGGGGGTTCCATACTTTCTTTTACCGTTTCGCGAGTACACTGGATACATTGCTTGATTAAAATTGCTGTGTGGAAGTCAGACTGAGAAGCACTGTAACCTGCTGAAATTCAACGCCTGCTGCACGGGGCTTGGGAAGATCGGAGGCTCCACTTGAAGGATTTTACAGTCAAGACAAAACGAGAGAGCAGAGAATTAAATGTGATTCTGAGCAGTAAGCGAGGAAAATGCTTTTATTGTAATGGTTTGGCGTCCAGAGAGTCCGACCGGGTAAGAAATTTCATCCGAAGTAATTGCCGGTTTCCCTTCGATTTTTACCAAAAGCAGCAATAAGGTCTGTGGTCGTGAACTGCAATCTGTGTCTGATTCTCTGAATTTAATCCATATATATAATTCTTTTAACAAAGTATCCAAGACAATTGGATTAAGCCTTTGTAACTTATTATTATAGCATATTCATGGATCACTACATGGTGAAACGGAATACTGGCACATCTCTGCTCGTGGTCATAAATGGAATTTTCACAATCTACCTGAAAAACCCCAAGAGAAAATCCTAACACCTAATACATGCCTGATTGAACAGTTTTAATAATAATAAAACTCTACATGGAGTCTATGGAGACAGCCTGGATATATAGAGTGCAAGCGCCTGTGTGAAGATATGTCCATTTATGTGTGTGTGTGTATGTGTGTGTGTGTGAGAGAGAGAGAGAGAGAGGGAGAGAGAGATACAGAGAGAGACGGAGGAGTGTGTTTGTGTGTGAATCAAGAGGTTCTTCAGCGAAATCGGCATACGGAAAAAGGCTTAATATTGTAATATTTTTGACCGATCGAGATGAAACGCTTAGTATTAAGACAATGAAATGTAGTCCATCCGTTTGTGCTTTTTAATCAACTCCGCTTTTTTTCCTTTGGAGCTGTGACTGTCGTTGCTGTTACAATCAGCATTTCTTGCCCTTGTGAGATCGGCGATGAACATTTCTCCTGATAAATTCCGCTACCTGCTTGCTTTTCGTGGGCCTGTTTCACAACGCGTTAAACGAAATAATTTGCAATCGGAAAAATACAATGCCACTTTTAAGTCGTTGGATATGCATGGTGAGTACAGAGAATGCATTGGAATAGGCTGCATTATCGATATTAAATATGCTTTCAGACTGTAAGAATGACGTACGAATAGGAAAATTTTGCTTTGCATGGTAACGAAAAAATGTCGGGCGTTACCTGTAAGTTTGTGCATTTTTAACAGTTTGTTTCAAAATATTATGGTAATAATACGTCTCACATTTTTCACGCCGTCTGTGCATTTTATATAGCCACAGACTGCGTTGTTAAGCCATCAGAGTAGTTGCATTTATTTAATAAAAATCGTGATGCTATATTCAGTCGCTTAACAAGATATGTCATGGATGGATGTGTCGAAATCATTTGGTTGTACCTATTGATAGTCTGATTTTTAACTACTACAAGAGGACTTATTTTGTTCATGGCTGATAGTCTGAAAATCTTGTATGCCTCCATGCCATCTTATGCAGTATTAAGGCTCATTTTGCTATAGAAGAAAAGGCTATATAGATCGAGGAAAATAATGTAAATATTGAAATTGTTGCTAGGGTTAAAGTTAATATTTATTATAGTCTTATTTTAACCTGCTTTAATTTATTCGTTGTGGTTGTGCACTATACGTGTTTATTGTAGAATCCTTGTAGACTTGTATTGCAGTAATTATATATAGGAGATTCTTATGTTTCACTTTAGAATAAAATATTACTGTTTGATGTTGGCTGAGTGAATTTAGTTTAATTATTATTATTATTATCATTATGTTTATTTATTTTTATTTTTTAGATGATGTTACATACTGCTACTGCGCTACAGTAAATCTGGCCGTCTTTTTCTGTGAAAATGCATATCTGGATATGGAAATTCACCCTGCTTGTTACCACATCTCTAAGCTTTGCGGAGATGTATGAGGGAGATTATGGCGAGATTTGTAGAAATCTCTGTACATGCGAGGAAAAGGATGAGATCCTGACAGTGAGCTGTGAGAACAGAGGAATCGTCCGGCTATCGGAAATTAGCCCTATACATTTCCCCATGTACTATCTTCTACTGACTGGAAATCTCCTAAAGAGACTATCTCCAAATGACTTCATCAATTACACGGGGGTTACTATTTTACATTTAGGGAACAATGACATATCTGAAGTTGAAATGGGTGCATTCAATGGACTCCAGCGATTAAGGCGGTTGCATCTCAACAATAACAAAATAGATGCCCTGAGGGATGATACTTTTGTGGGCCTTGAGAGATTGGAGTACCTGCAGATTGACTACAATTACATCACCCACATAGAACCCAATGCCTTCAGTAAACTTCACCACCTGGAAGTGCTGATTCTGAATGACAACTTGCTATCAGCTCTGCCTACCAATATTTTCCGGCATGTTCCCCTGACTCACCTTGATCTGAGGGGCAATCGGCTGAAGATGTTCCCATATGTTGGCCTTCTGGAACACATGGATAAAGTAGTGGAATTACAGTTAGAGGAGAACCCATGGAATTGTTCTTGCGAGCTCATTACTTTGAAGGCCTGGCTCGAGAGCATCTCCTACACTGCCTTAGTGGGGGAGGTCGTTTGTGAGACACCTTTTCGGCTGCATGGGAGAGACCTGGATGAGGTTTCCAAGCAGGAATTATGCCCCAGGAGAGCCATTTCAGAGTATGAAATGCGGCCACAGCCTCCTCTGAGCACGATTGGATACTTCCAGACGACGCCTGCAGTGGTGACGGCATCGGCTACATCATCTGCAGTTTTGCGGTCTTCTTCAAGGCCAACAAAGGGCACTGGTCAATCGAGCAGGTCAAAGACCAAACCCACATCTCGCATCCCTCCTAATATCCCATACAACTATGGTCCAATAATTGCTTATCAAACTAAATCTCCTGTGCCTTTGGACTGCCCAACTGCTTGCACATGCAATTTACAAATATCTGACCTTGGCCTGAATGTTAACTGCCAAGAGAGAAAAATAGAAAACATCTCTGATTTAAAGCCTAAACCGTACAATCCAAAAAAGATGTACCTTACGGGGAATTATGTTTCAGTTGTTCAAAGATCTGATTTCATTGAGGCCACTGGATTAGATCTACTTCACCTTGGAAACAACCGAATAGCTATCATTCATGACAATGCCTTTGGGGACTTAGCAAATTTGCGTAGGTTGTACTTGAATGGCAATTTGATTGAACGCCTCACAGTAGATATGTTTTATGGTCTCCAAAGTCTGCAATACTTGTATTTAGAATATAATGTAATCAGAGAAATAGTGTCAGGCACCTTTCAATATCTGCCCAATCTCCAGTTACTTTTCCTAAACAATAATGTTCTGAAAACTTTGCCTGGAGGCGTATTTTCTGGCTTGACTCTGGCTAGACTTAACCTCTGCAGTAACCATTTCCAGAATCTGCCAGTGAATGGTGTCTTACATCAGCTGAAATCTCTTGTACAGATAGACCTGCATGAGAACCCATGGGATTGTTCCTGTGATGTGGCAGGCATGAAGATGTGGCTGGAGCAGCTTAATGCCGGCACAGTGGTGAATGATGTGCTGTGCGAAACGCCAAAAAAGTTCAATGGGCAGGATATGCGTTCCATCAAATCTGATCATTTGTGTCCAGACTATTCTGACCTGATTGTTTCAACATTGTCTCCGACTGAGGAGTCTTTCTCAGACAGTTCAACTACCACAGAAA
The DNA here is from genome assembly GCA_026774405.1 of Petrocephalus microphthalmus. Classification (NCBI taxonomy): domain Eukaryota; kingdom Metazoa; phylum Chordata; class Actinopteri; order Osteoglossiformes; family Mormyridae; genus Petrocephalus; species Petrocephalus microphthalmus. The sequence continues at coordinate 16,670,894 of JAODKK010000123.1, read as the reverse complement.
GCTTATTGAGGTACACACCCTCCAGCGCAGTCCCGCTATCTGTATTGATCTTGAGCCTCCTTTTGGTGTTTATAATGTCCGTTTTTGTTGCTGCGGGACTGTTCGTGGTCGTTATGAAACGACGTAAAAAGTCTCAAAATGACCGTACCAGTACAAATAACTCTGATGTGAGCTCTTTCAACCTACAGTATAGTCTTTACAGTAACAGGTCTGTCCCTAAAGTTAAAACCCCTGCAGGTCATGTTTATGAGTATATTCCACACTCGCTGGGGCACATGTGCAAAAACCCCATTTATAGGTCTAGAGAAGGCAATGCAGTGGAGGATTATAGAGACCTACATGAGCTAAAAGTGTCGTACAGGAACAACACTGATGAAGAGAGGGACAGTAGTCTTAGGAGTCCCACATACAGTGTAAGCACTATAGAACCACGTGATGATCCCTCCCCTGTGCAAGATGCTGAGCACTTCTTCAGAGCCATTCTTGAGCCTGACAAACAGTCACCCTCTGGACACAGTTATGAGTATAAGTATGTTGGCCCTGCTTCTTATACCTATACATCAAACTATGATGTCAGGCGCCAGTTCTTGCATCCCGAGAGGATACGAGAGACTGTGTTGTACAGCACAACACCAAGTACTGTTTACATTGAGCCCAACAGAAATGAATATTTGGAATTAAAAGCTAAACTTCAAGTGGAGCCGGACTACCTCGAAGTTCTTGAGAAGCAAACAACGTTTAGCCAATTTTGAACTACAAACATGAATTTCTTTAAGTTGGAGGGTGTCTTGGCACTAAGGAACCATCATTAAGGAAGATAAAAATGGGGTGTCCCGGATTAGGTTATTGTTATTTTTAGAACAGACATCAGATGCCCTCAAAATGAAAATGGACAGATATAAAAGGTTGTTATTCTTAACTGGTCATGCAAAATATATTTTTTTATTTTTAAGATTACATACGTATTCATGTAGATGTACAGGTAATTCTACCAAAATGAGGCTACCAAAATCATACATGCAGTATATTGTGAAAACAAATGTTTATTATTCATCCTCTGATGAAAAAAAAAACATAAAAAATAATGCACATTTTTTTGTGCAGGACCTTTCTGCTCTTGTCTGGTACTATTTATTGGTATACTCTCCTAAAATCCATCATGTACTTTTAACAGTTGATTCTTCCTTGATATTTCACGAGTTCCATTTTATTGTCACACTTAAAGCCTCTGTCAGTTGTTTTGGATCATTTACAGTAGCTTGCGTAGTCAAGGTGGCTTTATTTAAAGTTGGCACACCCCAATGTCAAACCAGACATGTGTCAAAAAAAGTGTCTTTGTATGCTTTGTGCAATTTTTAGAAGGGGTGGGGGGAATTGCCGTCACAACTTCTCAAAAAGAAAACATAGGATTATCATATATTAATAATGAATATCTGTATTCATTCTTAATAAGGATTTTTAATTGTATTTAAAATCCATAAATAATATTGTAGTAATAATTATGTTGTGTAATACTGATATTTGAGCATAACATCTATTTTTTATACAGACATTGGAAACCTTTCCCTTACTGTTTTAGGTTTTGTATGCTTTCATTTGCTTTGCACATATTGCACTAGTTCAATCGACCAAAATGTGTTTATATCAACAATAAATATGATATCAGGATTTCAAACACTCATTCTATTTGAAATATTTCTACAAAAAAAATCTGAGGCAGCTATTGGAATTTGTGGTGTAATGGACATTTAATCTATCATTGGTAAGGTACAATCATGTTTCTACATTTCTTGTGAATTTGCAATACATGTAAGCATTTTCAGCTACAACTGGCTAGACAGAAATTGTACTGGTGGTTTTAATTCATTAAGACACTTCATTAAGTGTGTGTGTTTGTGTATATATTATATATATAAGATAGATAGATAGATATTGGATGAGATAAAGTGACAGTATATACTTCATTTAGAGTGTCAATTTTTTGATGATGGTGCTGATTATTATTATTATTGTTATTATTATTATTATTATTATTATATTAAAACTAAAGAATAATACCAATAATAAGAAATCTAATCATGGTAAAGCGACAGATGAAGACCATGTTCCACAATTCATATAACGTGGACAAAGAAATTATATATGATTGATACTCTTACACCTTTCAGAAACATTTCATTTTCCACCGTTTCAATGTCCGCTGTATATAGGCTCTGGAAGTGTGCATTTGTGATTGGTATGTGCACCTTTTCCTGGCTAAGTCATTTGGTCTGCTTTGGAGAAATGTAGCACCAGCTAATTCCCTTCCTGCATATTCTTTCAAGGGCGTCAAACGATGGGTTCACAAAATTAACAATTTCTTTAAAATTGCAAAGGGTACACTGTATAATCTGTATAATTACAATTATATAGAGGTCATCTGAGCAATAACTCATCTTAACACCAATTAGAGTTACAGGTGTTTTGATACAAAATAGCAATGCGTGTGCGACTGTTTATGTGGGTGGGGGTCCGAGAGGCTATGTTTTTCTGTTTACTTAAAAAAATAAAAATAATAAAAACCTTAACTTTTTGTTGGCAGATACATATTTTCCAGCTTCCACATATTTTCCAATAGCTTAATTGAATAAAAAAAGAATAATTTTTTTTTAAAAGTCTGTAAAAGCCTGTAGCTAATCCATCCATTTCAAAGCTTTGGCTAGCTCTCTGGGGCAGGTTCAAACAACACTGAAAACCTGACCAGAATAACGGGCATACAAAATATGTTAATGGAATCCAGGTTGGGCATTTTTATCCCTACTTCTGAAATCGGAAATAGTACCTTTATCAAGCTGTACCCTCTTTGATACTGTTGGTTGACAAACTTAAAATGTTCTAATGTTTATTTAAATATCTAGCTTAAGCAAGTGTGGGAAATTTTTTTTTTTCTTTTAAACCAATTTTAAATGCAAACAATGTATATAAGGAACAGCAACAAGTTTATATTTTTTAAGAGTTAAAAAATTAAAGGCACGAAAACAATTAGTTAATCTTTGAAGTTGTCTTTTGTCTTTAATACTATGTAATTATAATCCTTTTTTATCATTTTTTTCCAGATTTGCAGAATCCATGTTTATTTCCATGTATGTACTAGAATCTTCTGCTCTGTTTATTCTCACAATGCAGTTCTTTTGTAATTGAGCAATGGAAATGCGACCTTTTTGGTGTATTTAAAAAGAAAAACAAACAAAAAAATGTTTTCTGCTCATTTTATTTACTGCCTTTTGTTCCCTCACACATTCAGTTTTTTTCTTTAACCAGTTACTACATAAATAGTTTTTCTTTGTTCTTTCTGGGAATAAACAAGTAAATGTACATTTTCTACATTAGAAATTATACCAGAGCTATAACTTTAAAGGGAGGAGGACCTGAGTCATCAGTAACATCTTTGGAATCAGCTGACTTCATACTGAGTACTCCTGTATGACGAATTGTACCATTTGCAATCCTGGATCATCCCACAAGTTTGGTCTGCCCCTCTGAGTGCTTTTGAGGCGCCGTGTTCCAAAAGAAGGTCTTTGTTGTAGTCATTGTCTGTTCCCTGTTATCTTGCGGTATTACTTTTGCTGATCTGATACTGTGGTGTCCCTGACATTTGATGAATTGCTGTCACAATGTTACTGACTCTCCAGAATGTTTGCCCAAAAACAGTAAGATGATTATTTGTTTCCACCATCATGTCAATAATTCAACCGTATCTTTGCACTGTAATTTAATGGCATCCCTTTTTCATTTGGGAGCAAAGTAGGTTTGATTAAAAATGGTGAGTGACAGTGGGAGTAAGAATCAATGTATCGGCAGTCCCAGGCAGAAACATACTGTATGTAGACTGTGTGCATACAAAACACTGTATTTCAGTTGGAATGTGGACAGGATGGTAATAAAATATGGTTGGTGATTTGCCATATAAGATGGTTTCATCCAAAAGCATCGTAATGCTAAATGGTTCATTATTGAGCACTTAAGATTGATCGTTAATTAATGAGGCTTTCCCGAATCCCTACGTAGCTAAGTAGTTCATTATTTCGCTCTTAGATTCGCAAGTGATCCGACCCACTCGTAATTTTCTAAGTATTTTGTTGTTTGAACTTTTGCCTGCTGTCCTGTCACAGAGACACAGAGATCGGCCAAAACACATCACAAAAACACACTGGCAGTATTCTTTGGACAATGTAATAATGCCTATGATATCATAAGCGGCCAAAATTAATAATATAAATTTACAGTTAAGACAAATATAAAACTATAATGTAGACTACAAATTAGTGCAAAAGGCGCTCCTGTGCGAACTTTCATTACATAACAGGGTTGTGCACCATTCAGAACTGACTTGAGATCGACCATGAAAATGAAATGCAGTTCATAAAATTAATTGAAAAAATGTTGCAGAATCGCAATTAGAAGTTGAATATAAGGAAGTAGAATTAAAATGGGAGTCATTTCACATACATAGTGTAAGTGCAGCTGTAACAATACAGCTTAATATTTCAAATGGATTACAGAGCACGTTAACATAAACAGCATATACTGACATCGCCCCCACCAATCACGAATATTTATGAAAGTAAAGAGTACCCGTTGGCGATGCCCCCCTGTTCGACCACCTGACTGAAAAGTCTGTGCAAGTCAGTGAATGCATAATACATATACATAAATACATAATAATAATAATAATAATACATAAATAACTAATAATTGTGTGTACCATGATGGACTTCATACAGCCATACAAAGTAACCCTTTCACAACCCTATCCATCTGACAATCCAGCGATACTTTAAAGAAAAACTATTGCAGACTCCTCACAAAAGATAGCACACACAAAAGGTTAAATATGCTAAAACAATAAATATATGCACATGGAAAAGGTCTTAAGGGGCCAACAACCCAAATCCACATTGTAGGAATAGGCTAAAGCAACTACAAAGGATTATATCACCTAAAGGATTATTAGGAACACCATACTAATACGGTGTTTGACCCCCTTTCGCCTTCAGAACTGCCTTAATTCT
>JAODKK010000123.1:15289738-15301479 GCA_026774405.1 Petrocephalus microphthalmus | reverse complement strand
GCCATCAGGGTCGGCTGGGCAATATGGCCAAAATACCACATCACTGTTTTTTTTCAGGCAGATGATCCACGACCTCACCGTGATTCTGTGTCACGCTTTCCATGCCTTCTCAGAGCAGGCAGATGATCCACGACCTCACCGTGATTCTGTGTCACGCTTTCCATGCCTTCTCAGAGCAGGCAGATGATCCACGACCTCACCGTGATTCTGTGTCACGCTTTCCATGCTTTCTCAGAGCAGGGACAGGATTGGAATCCCAACTGGGAAGGAGGGGCAACAAGCCGCCTTGCCACCGGGGTATTTGTCATAAATACGGTGTGTTTTTCCTCTGACATTTTCATTAACTGAACTCATGTGAAGTTTAGTATGCAGCCTGGGATAGGCTAACACCCCCCCCAGTGCCTCATGCTAGATAATAGGTTGGAAGACAGCAATGCATTTTGCATATTAAATATAAAAACCATGCACAAAGAATGATAGCACAGCATGTATAACAAGTGCGCGGTTGTAGAAGATCGTCCACAATGCAATGTGCCGATGCTTATAAAAGCAAGGTTTTTTTCAGGCCATTTTCTGCTGTGAAAGAATTTAACGTGCGGTAATTAAATTATTCACTGGGCGAGTACAATGCAGTGATAGTGCACTCATGCAAGTAATTACATTTCCACTCACTCTTGGTCACATTGGTCAAGCAGTCCTTACATTTCAGGTCTCAGCACTAGCGAGAGACTTCAGTGATGCAACAATTTTCAAGTATCAAACTGCTGTATTTTAATTCTGGGATATTTAGAGAATCTCACTGCCATCTTTGTTTTCCAGATTGTCTGACCCCGCAGCCAGGGGAGCAGTTTGTTTTGTAAGAATTTCATGTAATTCCCTTGATGAAGTTAAAAGATCAGAACCAAGGGTGAACTTCCTCAGCCAGATCCTTATTTGAATCACTTTCCCGGGAGCAGTTCATAACAGCCTAATAGAATTTGCCCCCTGAGACACCAGGGGTGTGTTATTTTGTCACTTTCAATCAAATGCTTTCCCGATCCGTCAAGCGGGGATTTGTGCCTCAGTCGCTCGGCCACCACAGCTGATCTGGGAGAGGGGACTTCCCGGGAAGATAGATTGTAGACATCAAGGTGCGCAGCGGAGGTCATCAAATGCAGGCTAAGCGCATTCACCCGCGTAACATCTGAAATGTGATTGGTCCTGCAGCATTGCTTGAAAAGCATAAAACATGTATCACGTCAGTTGAGTGGTAATACCATTGTGAGCTAGTAAAAGTACTTCAGCAACACTTTACTTGAGGGGACACAAATAATGTAGTATTAATACTGAGCTTTATCAATAATGAAACCTGATGCGTCCTTTTATCTGAAGTAGCTGTTATATTTTTTCATGATTTGTGCTTCACTAGTAACTGAGTTACTACGAAGTATTTGTGCCCCCTTCAAGTAAACTTCAACGTAGCTTTGTTAGGGTTTTAATCACCGCTCTGAAAAAAATGTGACTGATGGAAGTGCATTTTTTGAAAATAATAATATGAATAGTATCTGTATATGCTGGAACAATAACAAGCCATTATGAACAGAGTGCAGTGTCCCTAGACAGTTTGAAGATGAATTGCTCTTTGTTTTTTTTCTGTGGTGTGTGTATGTGTGTGTCTGCATGTTTGTTTTCGTCAGGACAAAGACACCGAACCCCGGTTTCCGCGCACATGATGAGGCAGGCTTGTGCTGGAATGCGGAGCCGCCCTCCCGCGGGGGAAGCGGAGGCAGCAAGACGGATGATGCCGAGCGGCAGTCAGCAGCCCGCGGCCGCAGCGTCCGCTAGCACCTCGCCGGCAGCACACTCACACCTCTCCTGCGAATCCCCTCAATACTGCACAGATGAAACCCAAACAGAAACCTGGCCGCGTATTTGTCCATTTCCGCTGATGGAAATGAGGGAGTTGTACGCCGCGGCATTATTTTATTGGCTCCGCGTCTCCGCCAGCTATGGTTTTGTCTGTTTTTAATTTTTTTGGCACGTAAAGTACATGGCTCAATAAGAAGGGCTGTACGGAAATAAGTCTGCAGCCTTTGCACTGTGCCGAAGAGCTGCCAGCTGGTTGCCATGGAGATATGGGCTGGAAAGGCCTGGTATGCAGGAAGTTAATTAACAATGGCCCTGAATGTTATTAGGGCCCCGTATATCTATGCAAAAGTCATCAAATTCTAAATTAGTTTTGTCTCTCGCAGACATGCTTCGCGGTTTTACTCGCCCGCTCGAGGCGCAGTAACAGTTGTCTTCTGTGCTTCACTAGTCGGTCAGAAGCTGCTGGCCGGTCCGATCGGCAAGCACGACTCTGGCCTTTGGCAGCTCTTTCAATGACGCGAAGGACCAGCCTTTTGGAGTCTAATTTGCTCATTGTGCATCTCCAGCGAGGTATAATCTCAATCAACCACATGCGTTTTTGTCTCTGGTCCCTCCGTGGAAACCAAAGGGTTCCCAGCTAAAAAGGCAGGCACAAATGCCAGGCTGTAAATCTGTCTCCTTTACAAACATGGCCTGGTTCTCCATCAAAGACAGTCGCCATGCAGCATGTGGTATCCAAACGATTCTACTGGTTAGGACCAGTTTAAGATTTACAGGATTAGTATGTAAGTAATAACTATAATAAAAAATGAATGATCATAATATTAACATTTTGTTCCCAAAACCCTGAGCACATTTAAACGGTCAGAGGAGCAGCCCGGAGAATTAACGGTAAAATGAGCGACTACAATAAAAGCTGTAGTGAAAAGGAATCAGTCACACGATCCTTAGCCACACCCAGGAAAAGCTCTGGATGCAGCTTCCTTATTTAATTTCCATCAGGTAGCCGGGAGCAGAGGAAGTTCCCAGGAATGCAGGGTAATCTCAGACAACACAGCTCCGTCCCCAAGGACCACAGGAACGTGGCGGCGTCCTTATTAAGGCACTAAAAGTGAACTTCCAGGATCTTGTCGGCCGTGAAGCCCGCTTGTGACGGGTGACCTACATCTCATCACTTTGTGTTCTGCGTGCACAGCAGGGGGGCGTCAGTCTGTGGCAGACGTCACCCGTGGGCCATTCGGGGCGGCCCTGAGCAAGCATAAAAAGGAACGTCTCATGTGTCTTTCACCTGTGTTAGGTCACATCTGCGTGTTAAAAACCCTTTTGACTGATGACAGAGATTCCACAGTAGCACAGACGATCTTTTGTTATCGGGGGGAAAAGGCAGAAAGGTCGTCAAAAGCCAAGCGCAGCTAACCCAGAGATTACAGTACTGCTGTAAGACCTGCGTCTCACCCCAAATGGCAGCAGAAGCAGGTTATTGTGAGGTAATTGAGTTTATGAAGCTCTTCTCTGTGTCCCCCATGGTATTTCTTTTCCCTCGGCTATTCATTCATTGGCAAATTAGAAAAGTAATGCCTATTACCGTGTTATAAACCTCCCACAAACAGTAAAAAGCCTTTAATGCACTACAGACGGCAGGAGAATGCATCACACCTCCGGGCGAGAGCAGCCATCTGCCATGAGATGCTTTCAAAGCAAAAAGACAAAATGGGAAAAAGAAATTGAATTGGAGAAGGACAGGTGAACAGTATCCATTTTCTACTTTGCCACAGCCCACTCAGAATCCATTAAAACCCACATGCACCGAAACACACAGGATAGGCTCTTCTGGTAAAATGCTCTCTCTCTCTCTATCACTGTGGGATAAAATGCCATCCAGTCAGAGTGCATATGTCCCGTGTTTTTATCTCAGGGGTGCTGGGAAAGTCAGAGGAGACGCCCTCTGTCACCCCCAGCCAGCCATGCGGTATGGAAAGGATTTCAGCCCAAGGGAAAACGACGCCCTGTCGTCAGCCAGGGATTCGGAGCTGCTTTCACCCGCTGGGGAGCAGGTGAGTGGCACCCAGCCGTCCCCAGCTGAGGCTGTCCAGGAGGCTGGCTGCCTGTCACAGACCTGGCGACATCCTCAGCTGCAGCACGGCCTGATTTTGCCCAGTTTGACGTGTCCCTGGGTCAACAAGGGAAGGTTTGTGTTTGACTTAACCAATCACAGTCTTCATCATGTGACATCGCCGCATTAATTAAAAGCAGTGCTTTCTGTTAAGCGACAAGATGCATAGATTCCTAAAGTACCTGTTTTATTGTGTATGCCTTTTGTTAAGGGACAGGGCACAGATAAGCATAGACTAACCACAGGAATATGCTTACAGTACCTGCAGAGACTGTATGGATCAAGGCTGTGCCTTTATTTCAGGATGATAATAGTAATAATAATAAATAATAATAAATAACAACAACAAGCTTTGAACCAACACCCTTCCAGTCACAAGCACAGAGGCTTAGCCCACAGAGCCAGCAGGCAAATGGACGCCTTAAGTTTGAAAATGAGAAAAACGGACCATTGTGGCAATGTCACTTTGGATGCGATTGGTTAAAGTGAAAAGCAAGCCCCTTCCTTGTCAATCCAGGGATACATTGAATCCTACAAAATGAGGATGTCCCCATTGTGATTGGTCCCAGGGAGACCAAGAACAAAAACCATTCGCACCGACTTCTGAATGGCTCCAATCACATCGGGTCAATCAGCGGCGATTGGCTAATCATTGGGGTAACGACCAGCGGCCATCCTGCGATCGCGGCGCAGATTAGCGTGAGCTCCCTGTCATGCCGTGAGCGGGAGGCATTCAGCTCACAGAGCATGACGCTTCCCTTTCAAAGTGGGTGACGCGCCTTTATCGTGCCTGCACACCTGGCGCGTTCGTATTGGGAACGGGGCCGAGACACGCGAGTCCCCTTGTTCTCGAGGATGTCACGGCGATGACTGGCGGAGCACGAGGGAGCGGCGAGGTCGGGGGAGGGGCGCTGACACTGCAGATCATGGCGTGTTTCAGGCTGCGCCCTTTCAGACCTTTCATGACTGTTGCTACGTTTGCTCTGTTTCCAGGGTTCGGGAAATATCGCTACATAACGGTGCTCTCTGTGCATCCAACTTAATCCAGTAACAGCGCTCACACAAACTCTCTGCAGTAACTGAAGGGGACAGGAACTGTCACGGGGGCATGTCTTTGCAGTACTTACTTAGCAATTCAGCAATTTCTTATTTAGCAGGTGCTTTCACCCAAAGTGATGTATATTGGAGAAAGTTGGGTCAGCCAGTACTTGAGGGAGGTGGGGTTTAAGGACCTTACAGGAGGACCGAATGGTGAAACCGCTCTGCTGAGCCTTTAAACCAGGAACCTTCCAATCACTGGTACAGTGTCCTAAGCCACAGAGCCATAAACAATTAACAGCAAAATGTGAACAGAATCAGAACCTAAGCTCACAGGGTCCATAATGTTAATGAAAAATAAAAGGAAACACTTTACATTAACTGCATCTCCATAATGCATTCACAGAACGTTCATAAGCAGCGTGTACGTGCACCTCAATATTGAAACATACCTTAACTTCATCATACATCAATAACAAACATTATATTACTATACGATCATAATAATAATTGTATAGTCATATAATGTTTGTTATTAATGTATATTAAAGCAGTTCAGGCATGCTAGGATATTGCGGTATACTTGCACGCTGCTTATGAAGGTTCTACGAATGCATTATAAATGTGCATTATAAAGGCTTAATGAAGGTGCAATCCATGTAAAGTGTTACCAAACAAAATACTTACATTATATTAACATGTCTATGAGGTGGTTTAAACTGTTATGAGAACTTTATTATTTGAACAAGCTTTTTAACATTATTTTCATGTATTTTTAGCAAGTCACATGAAACAGTGCTTTTGGTCTGGTGACAATACTAAGCTGGTACTGTAGCGGAGGGACCCTCCCATGTTTACCTGATAATGATTCCCATTTGCTGTCAGGATAACCTGAGATCAGCAAATGTATTACTGCACTGCACCTTATCACAAGTGTAACAAAATATCCATGTACATCTAACAGCACCCTAGGCAGTAAAATCCAGCTGACCCAGAATCGACCCGTTTGGTGCTTAGTGGTTTAAATAGGGTCAGCCTGGTGGATTTGAGAGTTTGGGCAGGCTGGGACCCCTAGGGCGCACCCAATTTATACCACAGATATACGATCTCTGCCTTTCTTTTCAGGTTTGAGGGTTTATGGGCTGCTGGCTTCCTTAAAGGGGCTAGAGCCCATTTTAATGATCCCAGTTTAGTAGTTTTTGGGTTAGGCACAGATGTTCCGAACCCCCGACGAAAAAAACCTAACCCTTCACCTATATTTCTCTTCAATATATATAAAAAGCCACATTTCATAATGCAGGTTATTTATGTTGCATGTGATGGGGAGTATGATGGAAAGCATTTAATTAAAATAACTCTTTTATGAAGTGCCTGTAGCCAGTTCTCCATCCTCTACGCAAAAAAAACAGAATTTGAAAGTGTACGAGCTTTTACCCAAAACTGTTCAGCGAACATTTTAAATTAAAATGCGTGTAAAAAGCAGCATAAACAAAGCCCTTTGAGTTTCTGACGTCTGCGTGACTAATTTCTGGGAAAAAAGTGAAGAGGCATCTTTTCATATGTGAAGCTTTGATGGAACAAAGACCTCCCATCCCTGAATGGTATCTAAAATCAAAGCTGGATATTCGGTCAAACAGAGGCTTGGAAAGAGCCCGAAACGTCACTAGCTTTGCTTCTTTTCGGAAATGAAAATTATGGCCAGCTCAGCGCATCCGTGTGAAAAAGTAATCAGCAGTTAGACTCAATAACAGATTATGCTGCTGTAAAGTGCAGCTCTCGCGGAGGAAGCCACTCCCCGTTTACTGATCACTCTTTGATAGCAGCAGCGAGAAATTATGGCCAGCTCCTTCATGCAGGACAGCCTCGACTAAGCAATGTTTGCAGATTTACAGCCAGAAGCATCGCGTTTCAATCCCTCTCCAGAACAGTTATGTTCTAATTAGTAAGCTGCTGGTTCTGCATCACTAATGTATATGATTCCTACCCAGCATTTTCATGAAGGTAGTTCTGAATGCTGATCTCAGCCCGAGAAAGATACAATCATCTCTGCCATAATGGGGGCCTTTGTGACTTCCAGGGTGATCTTGTCCTGTGAAGATCCAGCACTGTCTCGCAGAGTCTAATAGAAGAGATTGAAAGCCTTCCAAGAGTCATGGGAATCATCCCCTCGCTATGTTTCTGTAGTAACAGTGAGCTGAAAGCCTCTATCTGATCAAATGTAATCAGATTTACATTCAGCGGTGCAGACTTGGGCATTTACAAACTCAAAATACTGCTTTATGTTTGTTTAATTAATTACGGGGCCCCGTTTTGCTTCACACTGCTTCACACAAAATGTGTGTTTGATTGTGTTTTGCCGGAAACCACGCACAGGAAAAAGTGTCTTTTCCATCCATCTAGCCATCATACTGTATTGCGAAATCACTTTTCCCATTCAGGGTCACGGGGGTCCGGAGCCTACCCCAGAGGCCACGGGCACAAGGCGGGGAACAAGCCAGAATCGCAGGGCACACTCACACAAAATGTGTTTGTTCCTGCCTCATAAAGCTAAAAATGCATCGCACCAGACAATTCACAAAAAAGCCCAAAATCAGAAGGCATTTCTCAGTGTTTTTTAAAAATATATACAATATTCTTATTTAAAAAATATTTTTTTCTAGGTATAGAGAAGAGAGCAGTTTGGACCAAATGCCCTGATGCTGACAGCAGAGGCAGCCACTCCCTACTTTCACAGCCAGCTTCCCACGGCACACCGTGGTTTCCGATCCACTTCATCAATTCAATTCAATTCAATTCAATTGCCTTGTCCATTGAATGACTTTAAATAAACGTAGATCTTCAGACAGCACACTCACATGATTTTGATTTCATGATCATGTTTCAATAATTTCAAGCAAGCCTAAAATTTCAAGCAAGCCTAAAATTTATTTGTGCTAAAAACCAAGACATTGACATACAACCCAACTTCTAATAAAGTTGGGATGCTGTATAAAGTATAAATAAAAACAGAATGTAATGATTTGAAAATCATATAAACCTATATTTAATTGAAAATAGAACAAAAACAGCATGTCAGTTGTTGAAACTATTTAAATGTTATTGTTTTAAGCAAATATATGCTTAATTTGAATTTGTTACTATCAACACACTTCAAAAAAGTTAGGACAGGGTCAACAAAAGACTGGAAAAGCTGTGTGATGCTAAAACAAAACACCTGCTAGAATATCTCATTACTGATTAGGTTAATTGGTAACAGGTGAGTAAGATTATTGGGTATAAAAAGAGACTCCCAGGGAAGCAGAGTCTCTGCACAGTGAAGATGGGGAGAGGGTCACCCCTCTGAAAGACTGTATGGGCATGTAGTGCAATGATTTAAGAATGATCCTCAACCTAATATTGCAAAGTATTAGCGAATTGCATAATCATTAAAAGATTTAGAGAATCCGCAAAAATCTCTGTACTCAAAGGACAAGGCCGAAAACCAATATTAGATTGGCGTGATCTTTGGGTCCTCGGGCAGCACTGCATTAAAACCAGACATGATTCTATAGTGGAAATCACAGCATGGGCTCAGGAACACTATAGAAAACCATTGTGTGTAAACACAGCTTGTCACTGCATCCACAAACGCAGGATGACACTCTACCCTGCGAAGACGAAACCTTATTTAAACACGATGCAGAAATGCTGCGGACTTCTCTGTGCCCAAAGTCATTTGAGATGGACTGAGGCAAAATGGATCGAATCTAAATTTCAAATTCTTTTTGGAAATCATGGGCGCTGTGTCCTTCAGGCTAATGGGGTGAGGGAGCATCCAGCTAGTTATCGGCGGACAGTTTAAAAGCCAGCTTCCAAAATGGTATGGAGGTGCATTAGTGCCCATGGCTTGGGCAGCATGCACATTAGGGAGGGCACCATTAAGGCTGAACGATATATCCAGGTTTTGGAACAGCACATGCTGCCATCCAGATAACAGCTTTAAACCTTGTATATTTCAGCAAGACAATGCTACGCCACATTCTGTGCGTATTACAACAGCATGGCTCCATAGTAAATTGAGTCCAGGTGCTGGACTGGCCTACCTGCAGTCCAGAGCTGTCACCCATAGTAAACATTTGACACATGAAACGAAAAATACGACAAAGGAGACACTGAACTGTTGGGCAGCTGAAATCCTATATCAGGCAAGAACGGGACAACATTTCACTTTCACAACTCCAGCAGCTGGTGTTCAGTTCCTCAGAAATTGCTCCTCCCCCCAAATGTCTGCAGGGTGTTGTTAAAAGAGGAGGTTATGCAGCACAGTGCTACATGTGTAGCCATTCCACCGTTTATGAAACATGTTGCTGGAATCAAACTCAAATTGAGCATATATCTGTCATAAAACAAAAATTCTGTTTCAAAATTTTAGTTGCTTTTTGTTATATTTTCAATTAAATATCAGTATATATGACTTGCATCCCAATGGGGCTGGCACCGTGGTGCAGGAGATGGTACTGTTGCCTCTCACCTTTGGGACCAAGGTTTGAGTCTCTGCCATGGCTTCATGTGTGTGCAGTTTGCATGCTCCCCCCATGCTGTGGTGGGGATTCCTCCAGGTACTCTGGTTCCCCCACAGTCCAAAAACATGCTGATGTTAATTGGAGTTCCCAAATTGCCTGTGAGTCTGCTCTGTGATGGCTTGGTGCCCCATCCTCTGGGGTTCCCTGCCTTGTGCTCTGATTCCCTGAGTAGTACAAGTGGTTTCAAAAAAATTGTCAAAAGGAAAATGTCCAAACTGACAAACAAACTTGGTGTCACAGAGCAGGATCAGTCAGTGTCCCTGTCATCCCTTTCGGATGTGAAAACCAAGATTGGGAAGCTGTCATTCTTCTATTTGAATGTATAGTGTGACTTTATGATATTTATCATGACCTAACGAACCTAACTGCATTTTGAAAGAATGTGTAAAGACTTACCTTTAAAAATGCTTAGTCCCATGTAGCTTTGACAGATATATGCTGCCCCCGTCTGGTGTAAAAGAAAACAGCCCCTTTATTATACAGCAACTATGCATTACAAAAACATTGTCTGTAGTGCCATCTGGTGGTGAATCGCTTTAAATCTATCCGTCCATCTTCCAACTACTTACCCTTCTTCATTACTGTTATTAGCTGTGAAAAAGCAATATTATCAGTGTGGGAGGGGGGCATTGTACTCATAATGACCTTTACAGTACAATAGAAATGCTGTAGTGCTTTGGGGGATGTAGTGAAAGCTGTAACGTCCTGCTCCACAGCATTTGGATCCTAGAAGAGAGACTTTTTTTCTGCAGTTATTCCAAATGCAACGGCTCTGAGAAATCAAGCAGGAAAACAAATGTGGCTCATAGTGTTCCTACGGGACGCTGGTGGCCCGAAGTGCTGTTGTGATCGAGAGGCACCACTGAGGTACCCTCAGCAAGGTACTGCTCCCTGGGTGCTGAACGTCGCACTTGGGTTAAATGCGGAGGACACCTTTTGTTTTTGCGTGGCGTGTCAACAATAACAATTAATCACTTCATATAAAGTTAAATGTTAATAATGTGTTTGGTATTCTAGCAGTATTTGCACGACAGAGGGATTTGAAGTAAACAAATAAGCTCACCGGATATTCAGTCCTGGCCACTATTAATCTGGAAGATTAAATCTTCAGATCACACTTGATGCCACAGTCACTATCATGTCTACTCCGGGGCTGAGGATGCTCCTTGTGACCTCGTTTGGAGCCAGAAGCACGGACCCAGTCCTCCTTTCCTGTCTAAGGGGCGTAGGTGGGCAGATCAGGTCCAGAGAGCAAAAATCCAGACCAAGATTTTGTTTCAACCAACCAGCTGAGTATAAAAGTCACAGAACCAGATTACTCAGGTGGCTGGTTGAAAGAAAATCTTGGTCTGGGCTTTTACTCTCAAGATGAGAACTAGCCACCTGTGCTGAGGGGTCCGTGGTTCCTGTCTTCTGGGTAGTTCTGTTCCTGTAGCCTGATTCTCGCCTCTGCCTCCACCGATCCACCACTCCTGAATCCTGTGTCTTCATGCCTGCTTCTGGACCCTCCGGTCCCGCACCTTTCCCCCCCTGGTGTTTTTCCCCTGGGTCGGGGGACCTTTAAGCAGACCGACCTGGCAGTGTTGACCCGATGACCTGCTTCGGGGTGGAACCCCTCTGCATTTTGTCAGACACTGCAGTTAATAAGAAGCTCCCACAGTCTGGAGTAACGATGTCGGCATTGAGACATCAGTGAAATTCCATAGGCAGTAGCAAGTCTAGAGGATGGAGAGGAAGGCCCATGAGCTACAAAGAGGCCCACACTCTCACAACCCCCTCAAAGACACCACAGAGGTTCCACAAAGAAACAAGGCCTCAGATGAGAGCCTTCTGGGCTGCTTGGCCACAAAGGAGACGCTTCCCGGATCCTTCCCGGGGCCTCTGGCTCGCCCTGGGGCTCCGACTCCAGCAGAGCCATGTCATCCACCACTGCCAGCCCAATAATTGGCAACCCTCCACCCGAGAGGGAGGCGTCCGCTCTTCCGGGGGCCTGGTGCTGATCTACTCACCGGCACGTTCTCTGCACTTGTCAGGCGTCTGCGGCTTGCCGGCGGCCGTGTGCTGGGAAGAGTTCTGCCTTGGCTGCGGGCTAAAGCGGAGCCGGGGGCCGATCCAAGGCCGGCAGTGTGAGGACTGAGTAAGCGCCCAGCGAGGGGCCCTTAGGAGGGGCCCGGGCCTCT
>JAODKK010000123.1:14852134-14870243 GCA_026774405.1 Petrocephalus microphthalmus | reverse complement strand
GGGGGGGTGAGAAACGGCGAGTTAAAAGGCATGCTGGGAAGTTTCCATGCCATCAATTTAACGGATGTCTTATGAATACATAAATTAGGTTGTATTATCGTTCTGGAGGGGGCAATGTGCCACTGATTGGGGAGGGGGGGTTATGGTTTGTTGGGACTAATCCGCAGGTTAGGGTTACCAGAACCACGTCTGGTTGCCATGGTAACTCCAGACTGAGACCCTGGCATGACAATGCTGGTTTATTAAGCTCATTGCCATGAGTGATGAAACATTTGTGTTTGTAGCTGATTTTTGGTGGTTTTGTCGATGATTGTTGTTTAATTATTGTTTTGTTTTATTCATTATTTGGTTATTTGTAACAATTTGAAGCCGTAATAATGGTACTCTATTAATATTTATTGTTATTGCTACACATTATGAACTTTACTAGACATTTGTTGAATATTTCTCTCTTTTCAAGGGCACACTAAATCCAATATTTATATGAAATAATGATCCAATTTATCTGGAAGCATATTTTCAGGGGAAATTTAATTTGCAGCTATTTAAAGCCCAGTTTTAGTAATGAATTATTTTGTCATCTTGCCTCTGATGAGATTCATCTTTAATAACTGTAACAATTATTTTATTAAAAGCGGAGCGGTGCATTATGGCTATCTCGCTGAGGTCTGGATCTGCCAAGGATTCTCATTAAGGGCCTGATATTACCCCATAGTGCTTTCACTTCATTTGGAACTTACTTTGAAATTCTATTAGGTGTCAACAATGCTTGTCTGTGATGGAAACAGTCATAATTACTGGGGCTGTGTTGTTTTTTTTATAATTTTTTTTTTAACGAGGTGTCATGCGGATTTGATTTAAAGGAAAAAGGGGGAGGTCAACATTTTATATCTGATTTAATCATCCTTAGGAAAATGATCAGAGTTGAGAAATGCGAGGGCTTTTAATAAGAAGGACGTGCAGAGGTCCGCCAGCGATGACACTGTACCCCCCCCCCCCCATTGTCCAGTGTGACAAGCCGCGGGCAGCCCTGCTGAGGAGGCCACGCCCCTGCAACGCAAACTCCCAGTGTGGCTGCGGTCGCTGTAGCAATATTATTTGTAATAGTTTACCGAGGTGTTAATGTGTGAGCCGTGCCGGTTAGATCTCGTGACGTGATTTATCGGCCCAAACGTGGCAGGGTGATTCGGGCCTTTCCTGCGCCTCTCTGCTAAACACGCATGCAGTGTGCATGCATGCAACAGACGCCATGCGTTTGTCAGTCACACTGAGTTCCCAATTTTCTTATTTGATTATTTGATAATATTCACTTTTTCAGCAGTTTGGAGGGAAGTCGTCGATGGATCTATGAAGTGTGGTTACCTATGAACTCAGGAGAGGCAATTTTGCGATTTATGGTTAATGACTTCTCCATTGGACATTTTGGTTATCTATGTTTATGGTTTATGACTTCTCCATTGGACATTTTGGTTATCTCTGTTTATTCATAAACCTCTGCAGTGTCTGTCCTGTCCCATGGCCATGTGGGAGGTCCTTGTTTGTGTTTTAGACATCTAGCCCGGTGTCGCTTGTCTCCGATTGGCTGTTACCGCCAGGCCGTGTCTGACTCGTGGTGCCTGCATTCGTCTTTTTCAATTGCTACTGGGAACCTCGATGTACTTCTGGTTATAGGTCTGCTTCTTTAAAATGTTTTATATTAGCATCCAGACTGAGGATGTAGGACTGAGGACTGAGGCTGAGATCTTGTATGTCATTTGATTATCTTATATAAAAACAGCACAGATAAATAGAAAACACAAAATACTAAAAAAAATAATATATATATATATATTTATCTTTTTTTGTATTTTGTGTTTTCTATTTATCTGTCCTGTTTTTTGTGGGTATCTATGGAGTCCATTAATAAAATGTAATGTAATTGATTTGAATTAAAATCACTCGTGATGACAGGAGTGTGCATCAGTGCCCCCTTGCAGTGTTTTATTTGGACTTTCATCCTCGAACGACAGCCTGCTATAGGGAAGATACAAGCTGTGCTCCCCTGACCGAAGGAGACAAGATGCAAGCAGGACGAGAGGATTCGCTGTTTCGCTTTCAGAGCTAATTTTTCATGTCTGCTCTGAATATGAGCGGAACGTCTTTGGTGGGAAGCTTTGTGCATCAGACTAAACAGTTTTATGTCCAAGGGTGTTAAAGTTCTGATTGTTAATGAGGAAATAAATGTCTTTTTTTTTCTGCTGAATGTAGAATTTCATGGCATATCTGTGAAATCTTGTTTATTACATAATGATTCCTGGAATCCATAACCATCATCTCCGCTGGAAACGCATAGCTGAATTATTGTTTTTGATTTGATCAAAATAAGTTTGGCCGTGGGGAAAAACCCAGTTTTATTTTGCGCAGAAGATCGCTGCTGTTCGGCGGGCAGTAAACCGCTGCGTGGATATGCGTAAATGGCGCGCCGCGTAAACACGTGTCGCCCTCCGATGCTGACGGCATCAGATGTGCTACATAACATCACCGGCCGGGGGGGGAGTAACGTGACACGTATTAGCTTCTGTGTTTCTCCAGGCTGCAATTAATTACCCAGTTGCAAACGACTTCAACTGAAACTCTAGGGAGTATACTACAACAACACTGATGATTATCTTTGGCTACAAGGTACAGAGCTGACAAAACATTCAGTGGTGACGCCGGAGTAACCCATGTGTAACCCTAATGCATGAATCTCTGCTTCCATGGTATGAGAAGTTTGGATCCGGTGAAGCCGTGCCGGTCTCATGGTGCCAGCTATTCCGAGTGTTCTTTGCCGAGCACGACGTGGAGGTTTCTGTCCTTCCGTCCTGTGTGTGGCCGCACGCTTCAGAGGCACACGTGGATGGGCGGCGTAATCAGTTAAATGTGGCTTCTGCTTTCTCATTACCTGAGTGTTTAACACCACTTTGTTCCCTCTTTCCCCTTCAAGGACAAACGGTGCATGAGAAGCTGGATCCCGCGCGGGGTCCCCGGGCTCGCCGCGAGAGCCAGATCCCTTTTCAGCGCCAGCTGTTCTCTCAGATAGGCCACGGCACGCTGAAATTCTCTTAATATAATTCTGGGGAGGGGGGGGGGTTTGGGGGCTCAGGAGAATATTCCGAAACCGGCGTGCCAGCAAGGAGGCCGTTGAATTTTTCATCAGTGGCCGGCCTGGCGAGTTAGCGGGCAGCGCGCTCATTCATGAGCAGATGTTCAGCGCAGCCGTGCTCCGCGGTTCCCGTGAACCCGCTGGCCTCCCTGCCATCGGCTGCAAGGACGCTGGCAGCGACCCGACTTGGGAGAATCGCTCCCGGCAGAAGCGGGACGGGGGAGGGGGGGGCTGGGTGGAGCGGACCGCGCGTCCGCCGGCCTCTTTAGCCACTTCCCGACCCAGAGAGGAGCGTCGGAGGACGGGGATGGCCCACCGCTGACAGGCCATCAATCTTGGTACTGACAGTGATGGAAGACTTGGGGAATAGCGGCTGAGATTCCTGAAGATGATCCTTGCAAGTTTTTACCACGCATACCCGGTGTGTCAAACCCGGAAGCTCTGCCTTCAAACCGCACGCCCGAGAACCTAACCAGCAGTAAACTGCTAGCTGCAGGCCGCCCAATCAGCCGGCCTAAGGCTGGGCCTGTCACTCGCTAAACTCCGCCACCTGCGGTAGGGCCTCTGCTGAATTGTGGTCAGTCCACGGTCGGACCCTGATTTTTGTCATGGTTTATGTGGTGGTTCAGTCATTTGCGCTTAACTCTGAGCTTTCAAACCGCTCCCTTCGATTGGTGCTTGATGTGGCTTTCCTGGTACATGATGCGCATGCCGTGATCGGCGGCAGAAGCTAATTACCGGCTGGTTAGTCTGGGGCTTCTAATTTGCGGCCCGCGTGAGTCGGAGCCCTGAGAGGCGAGTGGCCTTTGGGCTCCGTGTGGCGAGGCTCGCTGGCGGCTTGGAGCGCCGTCGGCGTGGTCAAGGCCACTTCCTGCCTCTGACTCTTTGTTTCTCTGCCTTGTGTCCTCTTCACACTTTCTAGGTTGAGTTTATGAGAGCAAAACTAATTAGTGTTACTAAATTCAGAGGGAACGAGGAGGGGGAAAAAAAAGGAAAGGCGTTGATTTGTTCTGATTTCCTCCGCGGTGCCGGGAATGTAACGGAAAATAAGACTAATTATTTTGGAGCGGCCCGGTCGTTTTCTCCCCGCGCGTGACGCTGCTGACATTTCGCCGTTCGGGGTGCGGGAAGACGAGCCCCCTCCCCGTGTCACCTTGGCATTTTGGAGCGCGGCCACGCGGCCACGTGTTTACCTGCCAGCGATGCAGATTGAGGCACCTCTCTTTCTCTTCGGGCCGCTTTGATCCGGGATGTCCTGTTGGCCGGCGGGAGGGCCCGCTTCACAGTAGCCCTGATGGCCTCTTTGCCGTGGCCCCAGCTGCACAGAGCCCTCAGGAAGCCCCCAGCGCAGTGCTGCTCCCCCCGCGGCCACTGGGTGTGACAGAGAGCCCTGTGTTTGAGTTGGCAGGCGTCTCCCTCCAGGGGAACCCTTTGCTGTCTCTGCAAGAAGAGCCCGCGGCTGGCTCTCCCGCGGCCCGCCCGCTCTCCCCGGCAGGATGGCCTCCATCCCCCTCCCCTCCCTTTCAGGAAACACATTTAGGGGTCCCCCCACCCTGCTTAAATGGGGGCGTGGGGTGGCAGAGTGTTAAGAGGACATTGACCGTGATTCCTGCCTGCTTGATTCTGCGCTGAGAGTCTCGACGAGGCAAGTTCTACAGCAGTAACCGACGTCTGCGGGACCGTCACGTTGGTGTTTAATTCATATTCAGTAAAATGATGTTTATAGGTCACTCCAACAGCTGGTTGGCAAACGTACACTATTTTTATTTTTCCATTTGGACCTGTGGGATTTATCTTCAGAGGGCAGTAATTAAGAAGCTTTGAATCCAGGGTTAGGGAAGAACAGTGTTTAAATGCAATTAGAGCGGTTGTAGAATCAATTTGAACTCAATTACAGTTTTCTGAATGTGCCATTATTTGTTTAATCTGGGGAATTTTCTTTTGAGAAGCTAAATATATGTATCAAAAGATATTTAAAATGGGGGGGTGAACCGCACCTACTTAACGTTACAGTAACGTTCAGGCGTCTTTTGAGGGTGACCTCTGCTGAAACGCGTGAAATTAATTATCGGCAGTCTAGGATTTGTTCCGCGGTTGCCATGACAAAGGCGGCCGCGGGTAATCGGGCGATGTGCATCCACACAACAGGATGGGGGCGCTTTTGAGTCCTTCCTCTGCTGTCAGGTTTGTAACCCCCCCCCCACACACACACACACATTGTAGGAAACACTGGAAAGTGATTCCTGTGACACGAGAGATCAAAGTAAGTAACAGTAGCCTCCTTGGTGGTGGCCTGTATGTCCCGATCATGGGGCCTCAAATCCTCTGAACGCCCCCCCATAACTGTGGGTGTGGCCCCCTTAAATGATTTGGTGCGTTCCATTGGCTGCAACTTCTACCGCACTCAAGGTCACGACAGCTGGTTGGATGGCTGCGTCGGGATCGATGTATCGGCGCGAAGATCAGCCAGTGTGTCGGACCCTGGCCCCCTTGCGAGACGCGTGCGCCTTGTGTTGTGTGCAAACATGCTGTAAACAAACAGCATCCCACCGCAGATGCCGTATCGCCAAACAGCAGCTTCAAAGCTCCCGGCGTCCTGTAAACACGGGGAGCGGCTGACCTTCACCGCCGCACGGTGGCCGGCGAGATCCTCTGAGCCGCTGGGGCTGTTTACGGGGTAAATACACACGCGCCGGTGCCCCGGGATCTGACGCATTTGCTTCTGCGGTGCACAGCACTCTGCGCGCGAGTCACCGTGAGTCCTACACTTCTGCTCGGGAGTCACTTAGTTAAATGGACCTGCAGCCTCGATTTGCATGGATTGGACAGTCAAATGCATGCATATGAATCGGTTATGATGTAGGATCTGACTTGTAGACTGAGAGCCAATGGGATGCAAGGCTGGTATCTTTTGGTTACATTGGGGAGACTTGCGTTTGTTCTCTTCTATGGGTCTTGCAGGCTGGCTGGTACACTCCAGGTTGGAGCGCTCCTCTCCAGGCCCAGATCCTTCTGGTTAACAAGCTTCCCATGCTGAGGCCTTCATTTAAGGGATCTGGGATCCTGAAGGTTTTAGCTATTCGGATCCAACCTTAAAATGATCTCATTGCGTCACTGGGCTATAGAATTAAAATGTTCACATGGAGTTCCATTGGAATATGACTGTAGCATTCCTTATTTTTCGTGTCTTGTCCATAATCTACATTGTACATTCAGTGCAAACGCATATTGCCGTAAAGGGTAATGATTCTGGTTGTACAGGTGACTAATGTGTTCAGCGGAAGCAAAGGAGTGCACCTCGTATGGGTGGGTCCTGACCTGACAGTCAGCCCATGCTTTGATTCGGCTAAAATGGAGAAGCCTGAGTCCTTGGAAGAACCTCCCGTTTGTAAGCTGTGTATGCCCACCCTGAGCACTTAGTCATTTCCCACAGCTTTCACGGACATTGCCAGCTCCTGAGTGACTTGTGGGCAGTCGTATAGCTGGGCTGCTTGCATTTCTGTACGTTTTCTATAAAAAACACCTTCATCAGCGTTTAATTATTCACAATTGCCCTGAAAAAAAAAAGTTCATTGTATTTCAGGTCCCTCGCTGGGAATAGCCTCGATTGAGTGCTTGACGGCTGTTCTTAAGTGAACTGAGAAAACCCAGTAGATTTCTCCATATTGCCAAATGACTGAAATGCAACTTGTTCGTAAAGGACGTTGCTTGAGTCTGAGTTGTACGCTTAGATGTTGTGCCCCAGAGCTCTTTCCAGTGTTTTTGGATTGAGTTTTTTTTGGATTACTGGTGTTTCTGGGTGTCGCGGCCCAGACTGGCACCACGGTGAATCCCTAGTTTCCAATGCCCCCTGTCGCGGCCCAGACTGGCACCACGGTGAATCCCTAGTTTCCAATGCCCCCTGTCGCGGCCCAGACTGGCACCACGGTGAATCCCTTGTTTCTGATGTCGGCCATCTCCGGCCCAGACTGGCACCACGGTGAATCCCTAGTTTCTGAGGCCTGTGTGCGCATTGTGCCGGAAGTTGTGTTCTGTTCCTGATACATGGTCCATACATGCAAATAAGAGGTGCACCAGAGCAAGGCTCATGGGGAGAGTTAGATGAGATGGACACAGGGTGGTGGCCCCTCCCATCTCCCACCCAACGGCCCCTGGCTTCGATTGCGGGATACCGTTTGGGGGGGGGTTGGGTGCTGGTGGTGATTCTGATGCAGTTTTATCTGCTGATCTGCGACTGGATGCAAATGGTTGGGGTTAGGCTAGCAGAGCGAGTGCCCGTGCGCCATTATCACCCCAATGACAAAGCCGGCCTCCAAAAGGAGTTATCCTGTTTTCAGTGTATTCTGACGAATGGAAATTTCGCCGGACGTGTTATCTCTCCTCAGTCCCATGACACGCTTGTACACACAGAGGCGCACGGAAAGTGCTGCGATATACCATTATTTAAATATTCAAATATTTAAATAAAACAGTTTAGCAGCTCTGGGATATCTCCGTTTTCATGAGGCCTGTTTGCTGGATGGATGGATGGATGGAAGAGATGCGGTGTGCCGCGCAGACGCGGGCTTTGGCGGGCCGAGAAGGGGCCTGTGTGAAGCTGAAAGCAAGCTGACTGTAGGCCAGGCTTCATGGAGATGACCTGGGCTGTGACGCTGGTGCCATCAGGCCTGGACGCCACACCGACAGAAATTCATTTCAATTTAACAGGCTTAGTCTTTTTTTATTTCTCACTTTATCATTGGCTGGAGGTTTTATTTGCTTTTTGAATTTTTTCCTTCTTCAGTTTGGCCAAACTGTTGGATGTAGACCCCAAACCTCACTGTATTCAGCAAAGCGGCCGCTTTACCCTCAGCCTCCATGGGGTGCTTACTTCTCACAAACACGTTTTTTGGTTCTTTCAGTATTAGACTTTAATAATTATGATGTTGGAAGTCGAAAATGCCATTTCAGTCCATTATTATACTGTAAAATTACTCTTAGTATTTTAACTTAAAAGGAAACTCCTATTTTATTAATCTATTCAATTTGGCGTGCAGATGAAAGCACCTGTAATACTTGTAAGGCACTAACATCACCACCAGTACTGCTGTGCAGTTCTCTAATTAAGGGCAACTATGCAGCAGTTATTCTGAAAGCCAAGCGACTCCTTGGTTTGTCCGTGAGATTGACCAGCCGTACATCACTGGAATATTCACACATCTGCCATCCTGCCTCCAGGTTGATTTACAGTGAAATCCATTAGTCAGCATGTGTTGTTTTACTGTAGTCACTCCAGTTTGTGTTCATCAGTGTTGAATGCAGTGAAATTGTTTCCTCTTGTTTAAAAATTCTGTAATTCAGATGCCATTTCACTACTGAAGCAATTTACCACAAACACAATGCTGGCTATTTGTGTGCTTGTATTTTTTATCTTGCAGTTATAGTGCGGCCAATTCACTGAAGAGAAGAGTTACTCTGATTTTCACAGGAAATGGTCCGCAGAGCTGTCTCAAAGCTCTGAAGGCGAGTGCCAGTTTCACCACTGGATTGTGAGAGTTGCACATATGTCACTGGAGAGGAGTTCTCCGCTACGTTAACCAAAGAACGTGAAGTGAAAACAGGCCTCAGTCCTGCCCGGCCTTCCTCCCATCCGTCTTTGGTCCCGGCGTGAGCACGGATGTGTCACGAGTGACGTAAACCCAAATGAAGTCCTGGGTTTGCGGTCGGGGAGCAGGCCGGGGGGGGGAATAAACTATATATAAACTTTGGGAACTGGCTCTTTGGATCTCTTCAGAAGCGAAGGTTTAGTGCCACATTAAATCAAAAGCACGGAGTGCTGATATTTGTCCGTAAATAGCCTCCCGGTTATCGCGTGTGCAGGAAGGTGAAACGCTGCCTTTGTTTGCCTGTAGTCAGTGGGCACTTCAGATTCACAGATTCCTTGTATATCTTAATAAATAATAATTAAATGAAACATTAGGAATTTGGGCCCTGTTTCGATGAGCGACGTACACCACATGCATTTCAGATTCAGTCAACAATGTTTGAGTCTTTTAAATTGCTTTATAAATGGAGAAAAGCGTCAGTGTCTGAGTGTCTGAGTACTGGCCAATTTCCATCCAGCGTGTCTTGGAGGCTCTGGGTCATTTTTAAGACTAATTCACATGTCAGACGGAGGACAGCCTGTGTTCACTGTGCACATCAGACAGAGAACCACGGCTGCTGCTTGGGGAGCCAGAGCATGTGGGTATGTGAGAGCCGGGGGGGCCCAGGGAAGGACACCCCGGCCCCCTGGAGGCTCGTGGGGCAGCTTCCAAAAGGTGGTCATTCCTCTCTGGAATCTCGCACAATGCACACTATTGTGGTGCAGAGTGACAGATGTTTGTTTTAATTCCAGACGCTTTCAGAAATGAGCGTTACGCCCAAGGATAACATCCCCCCTGCCGGAACCGGGCTCCGGGCCGGCCGAACGCGGGCAGGGCTCTGGGGTTTTTGCGGCGGGTGTTAACCAGAGTCATAATTAAGAGGAAGGAGCTATTTTTAATTTTTATTCTATATGGCCCCTAATAACAGTATAGTGATGAATAATTTAGGAAACCGGCGGGTCGCTGCACCCTTTGGTAGGGTCTAAATTTAGACAACGTCATTTCACACCCATGTGATGCATGGTGGATCTGTCCTGATGATACGTCTTGCAGCCCGGGGTCCGTTTCTCAGCCCGCGTGACAGAGAGTGCCATAACCCTTTCTTGTGTACTTTTTTGCGTACTGTATTTTTCTGTTGGACCAGTTTTAAATAGAGAGCAGGAGGTATCAATGGGCTTCCACTATACTGTCCGTCGCAAAGCCAGTTGCATACCCTGTGTGATTCATCTTTTTTCATTTGATTTTAGAAGTTTGGAGATGTAGACGTTGTTCTTAAAGACCGAGGTGTTTCTGGCTTTCATATCCGTCCCCTGATCTCCAAGTGCAGGAGCTGGCTGTCGGCGTCCTCCGTTCCGGGGCAGGAATGCCCAGCGGGCCCGCCGGCCAACCGGCGATGCTCCCAGCGTGCCCCTTAAGTCGGGATGTTGTTGGCCGTTTCCATGGCGACGTGCCAGCTTATTTATCTGTTTGTTTCTTTGGTTTCTGTTCACTGCTTTTCAGGAACTCTTGTAGGAGCTGGGAGATCTAAGTGCGCGATGACTATGCTGACATTTCATACCTACCCATTAGCGTGAGTCACGGCGTCGGGGGCCGGGGGCACATCCGTCTGAAGGCTCTCTCTCTTCATTTCATCCCTCATTTATAAAATTGAATTATTCATTCCTGCACTGAATTATGGATACATAATTAATCAAGTAAATACTATTCGATCGAGTAAATAGTTTCCTACAGTTAAATATCTATGTACATTGACAAAATCTATGTTCCTATTAATGCCATAAATGTAAATGTATTCTTTTACAAAGCACTCTGTCGCCTTGGAGTTTGTGCGTTTGACTAACTGTACAAATAGCCTGCCCCCCCCCCCATTGTCTTTGTGTGTGGCACCCCGCACCCCATCTCCTGTGTTTCTCAGCGAGCCCCTACCTACCCACAGACTGCCTCGAGCGATTTCCTGTACCCAAACCGTAAATACCCCCCTTTGGTAACTGCGTGTGGGTGACCATGAGCCGAAATTGGGTTAAACTAGCTGGGAAAGCGGGGGCTGTCAGTCACACAGGCGGGAGCTCGCTGGCGTTTCCGTCCCGCTTGGATGGTAGCCCACGCCGCCGTTTCGCGGCTTCCGCGTGCCAGCCAGCCGCCGCGTGACGTCCCCGTGGACCTCGGGTCAAAGAGGAAGACGCTGCAGTGCGGTGCAGACGCGGAGTAACTTTCCTATAATTACTGCGATTGCTTATTTATAATTTTGCGTTAATGAGTTAATAATGGCTTCCCTTCCACGTGGGATTGGAGCTGGTGAGCTTGTGACTGAGGGACCGGCCGGAGCCTCACGCGGGAAAGAGGCTCCCCGGGCATTTTGGAGGGTCGGCGTCTCGGTCCCGGCGCGGGACGGCGGCGAGGCCGGCCAGCTCGCGGCCAGGGACATGGCCACCAGCCACCGGGGGCAGCGTTTGGCTGTGGGAAGGTCCGGCGTCCCGGAATGAGCGGGAGACACGGCAGCATGAAGGATGTCTCTCAATTTGCGTGGGGTCTGAACTCGTGAGCGGAAACATTTGCATGGCTTGTAGGTCCGTGGCGGGTGCGCTGGCCTCGTTCCCCAGTCCCCCCCGTGCCCGGCCAGGCCCATTTGTCAGGGCCGCTTTCCTGCATACATTAAGCGTCCAGCACAGCAGCTACTTACTCGCAAGGTGATAAATGCACATATTTGCTTTTTTTCCCCCCTGTTCAAACGACAGAATAGACTCATATTTTGAATAATGTGTAATTTCATAGCTGGTTAAGTTTCCATTGTTAAAAGAATGACCTCCGGAGTGCTGTGTCTTAGCTTTTTATGTATGACTTTGTGTGAAAAGTTACAGTTACGATTGACTGTCAGAAATATGGCTTATTGTACTTATATATTTATAAAACCCTGGGAGTCGTCACGATCGTAATTCTAATAAATGCAATATGAAATATTAATGTATATCGTCAGGACATCTGTTAGGAATCTCGAAAACATTTATTTAACTTTTTATGGAGGACCGTGCAGAAGCTCAGTTTGGGTCTTCCGTGCCGTCCCTCTCTGTCCTTGTGGTGTCCTTGGCCCTTGGGTCCGAGCCACACTTGTACTTGTACTTGTACTCGTACTTGTACCTGTACCTGTACCCCTACTTGTACTTGTACCCGTACCCATACCTGTACTTGTACAGGCCCCAGGAATCCCACATTATAAGCCAGCCATTCTGCGCTAAAGGCCTGGCCTCTGGCTGACCTAATTACAGTGACAGTATGCTAATGAGCTGTGTCAGCTGAGTGCTGTGTCAGCGCGGGACGTGGCCAATAGGATCGCCGCTCTGTCTTCCACGCGTCTTCACCTGGGCTGGGACGAGGACGGGGCCACAGACGCCACAGCCCCTGGTACGGCTAATGGCGAATATTTTTATAAGCTAATTAAATCCAAAGTAACTGTTTTTCGCTCCGAATCCTTGCTGGACTCCCATTTAAAGGGTAGTAGCTGCATTGCAAGCACCTTCAAGCACCACTAATCATTTAAAACATTGTATGCGACTTACGAAACAGTCTGCGTGCTTGCTCCTATTTTGATTTTTGAAACGTGGTTAATTACACTTGTCCTCTACCGAGGAGGCAGAGAGGGATGGAAGGAGAGAGACGGGGAGGGAGGGAGAGGGGGAGGGGGGGAGTGCGTACTCAGAGGGCTTTCTGCCAGTCTGTCGAGTCCTCGGCCTCCATGCGCAGAGGTCAGGAATAGAGAGCAGCTTGAGGGAGGCCGCTGAAGCCGAGGTCCCTTTTTAAGCCGGCTGGCGGTTTAGTGGGGTTACGCCCGCGCTTTCGTCCTGCTCTGCAGACTGAGCTGGACGCACACGCATGTTTGTGACTCTTGCCCTGGGATCCGCTGCTATTATTTGACTGCATATTCTCTTCAGAGAGAAAAGGGAAAAACAAAAAACCTTTTAATGACTGAACTGGAAACTAACTGCTTTCTGTCCCGTTATCCTTCAGCTGGCGATTATGGTCTGAGGGGAGATAATGGCGCTTTAGTCTCGACTTAATGAAATGAAAACTTCTTTCTTTTCTTCTGAAATGAAGAGCAGATCTTTTGTGCAGCTATCTGCAGACGTCTTTCCCCCTCGTCAGAGGAGGCCGTGAGAGGGTTTTTTTTTTTTTTTACGTTTTAGGTCACAGCCATGCCTCTGCTCCTCAGACCAAGGCCGGTATGACACGTCTCTCACCACAAGAACAATTTCTGTGGTTTTAATGGCAGAGCTGCTAACAAGAACAGAGGGTTTGCCCCGGCCGGCGGTACGAGTGCAGAGGAGCGTGCCAAGTGTGTCGAGAAGGCGTGAGCGAGGTGCAGGATTTGGGAGCCCGGGCAGGTAGGGAGCCTTGGTCATGTGGGGCGATGGGCGCGGACTCGCCCGGCTGTTTCCCGCCTAGTGACCTACCCGGTGCAGGGGGGGTGGGGGTGGAAATATCCCTATATTCAGCTGTCAGTCTTTAATCAGCTCCTTCTCTGAGACAATCTATCCATTTTGGGATTAGGCATGATCCCCATGATCATGTGACTCTGAACGGAGAGTCGCTGGGGGGTGTGACATCACCTGAGCACCCCCCCTGCCGGTGCCACTAGCTGTTAGACAGACAGACACGCGTCGCCTCGGTGCCGGTGGCCCACCAGCTGCTCCTAATGTAACACTGAGAAAATGGCATTTACCCATAATGCAGTTAGCCACGGTGCCAAGCTCTGCGAGAGCCGAGACTGGCCCCGCTCCGTTAGCCGATCCAGCGTGTCATGTTTCCATGACATTGTGCTGAAATATAAAGTTTATTGCCACAAAATGCCAGCATGTTTCTGATGTCGTCTGTCTGTGGGATTCCAGCATAAATCGGGCTTTGTGTGTCGAAGGGGCTGAACGCCGTCTGAGACACCTAGACCGTTTGTCTCCGTGTTCATTAAAAAAAAAATAAAATAAGAATCAAAGGATAAATTTAAAAAAGCATCCTTCAAAATGATTTATACATTTCCTAAAGCTTGGATGGGAGTAGGGTGTGTAGGGATGCCCCCCAGGGAAGGTCATATTTTGCATTATGATGCTAATTTGTGCTTATTGCTAGCTTTATATTACAGTGCAAGAGTTTAGTTGTAGTCAGACCTGACAGGGACGAGTCAGTCGAGTCCTGCAAAGTGGAGAATGCACAGTGGTACTTTGTGGCTCAGAGGCTGGCTGTAAAGTTTATATGTTCAATCCGTATGTCTTGCCTCTGTACTGTATATTAAAAAATATTCAGCCCACAATCTGTAGCATCACTCGTACGCTTCCTGTTTGGAAGGTGGCATCTTTCCCGCGGACTGGGGGACGTTCCTGTTAGTATGTGACACTGACACACATACTGTGTAACGGAGCTTCCAGCATGAGGCTGGCCAGTTATTACGTTTAGCTGGAGTCATGGTTTCATGCCGGTTGTGTTTTTACGGCTCCCTCTTGCGCCTCCTACTGGGAATTTATTGAAGTGGTCATACTTGAACCCAGTGAAAAGCCTTTCCCGACCACCATTTTTATGACTCACCCGATAGTTAGACATAAAAACGTTCCATATGTTCACCCCCCCCCCCCCTCACACAAAATTGTAACGCCTGTATGACACGCGCTCATTGTACGTGTGACTTAAGACACCGAGGGCCCTATGCTCCCAATTTGGCTTCTGGTCCGGTACCATTTGGTATTTTCCGAGCCCCACGATGCGAGCCGTGGCCCGGGAGCTTGTGTGGGGGTGTCCTGGTCGAGATTCACATCTGGTGCGCGGGTCGGCCGGCTGCCCCCCCAGGCCCCCGGCCCGGCCCGGCCCGGTCTAACCCCCAGCCCGTGCCGCTTCTCACGTTTCCTCCCCTGCTCTGCAATGCCGAGCCGCTCAGCCACTCGCGGGCCGCCCCGGCTCCATCTGTTGTTGTTATTTTCCACCAATAATTAGCCTCAACAATGGAATGCTTGTGTCCCCAGCCTTTGAAACGCTATAGCGTGTTTATTTTCCAGAGGTCTCCTTTTTTGCCCCTACCCCCCCCTACCTCCCACTCCCCCCTCTCCAGCAAGTGGAGCTCACATGACAGTGACCTGTTCCCCTCCGCACCTTAGCATGTGCCACGCAGTGTCCGGCGCCGGGCCGCAGGTTTTCTCCGGACCTCGGCTCCCCGTCCTGTCTGGCTTGGCCTCCGGGGCGGCTGGATTCTGGCAGTCCGGGGGCCTTTTATTCCCTGGAAGTGAGAGGTGGCGAAATGGGGCCCGTGGCCCGGAGGGGGTCGCCTTTATAACTCATTTGGTCTTCCTCTGCGTTGTGCCGCTCGTGGCTTTGCGCTCAGTCCCCCGTTCATCCACATGTGACTGTGGACAGAAATATGACCCCTTCAGAATCCATCACTGAGGAGCGTTTGCACCCTTTGGTAATGTGAGCGTTCTATTCGAGCAAATGGTGTGACGTTGCTGGGAGAATCAGAAAGGTCCTGCTTGGAATTACTGCCTTTCTACTTATGAACGACTCAGGGCTTGCAAATTGTGTGCGATTAGGTTAGGTTTGCTTTTGCTTTTCTTTTTCCCCCTTCTCTGAAATGAATAGAAGTAAATACTTTTGTGATTTCTTCTTAAGAAGGTGGATGAGTTTAGATGCAGACTTTCTGCGTGTATTAATGCATACCTGAGCTGTAATGCGGTTGTGTCTGTATGCACTGGCTGAATACGTCCCCACGCGGGTGTCAAAATCCAGGCACATTTTTTTCTCACTTTTTTTTCCTCGGGTAACTGAGGAATCCGCGCAAAAGCCACCGCGTCGGGAGGGACCTGTAAGCGGCAAACGCCCACCCCCCGGGTCAAACTCCAGGCACCATTTAGCTGCTTCACTTTAACAAGTGTTTCTCAAGGACTTGGACCAATTTAGCGGACTAATTTCGCGCCCCTTAGGAATATGTTTGTGAATGCGCTGGCTTTTATTAAAGGCTGTTGCGTAAAACGGACAGAGGCGCACTTGCAGATCCTGCTTGCACCTTCCTCCCCCGTCATGAGCGCGCCGGGTGCTCTATTTAATTAAAAAGCAGCCGTGGACAGGTAGGGCCGGCAGCGGGAGCCTGCTCCGTGCCAGTTGTTCATTTGCAGAGTGTTTGTGTTTATGCAAAGGGCCTCTTCCTGCATATTTAATCTAGGCACAGCGAGGCGCTGGCTTTTGTTGTGTTTAGACCACATAGCTGCCGTCCTCGCGGCCCAGTCGGGCCCCAGCTCTCTACTCGCCAGCTCTGCACATCAAGCTCCTCCTCGTGCTTTTCTGAACATGGGGGATTTTTTCAGACCTGACTTTCACTGTTCATGGGTAAGTCAGCCACCTTTCTTTTTTTTCTTTTCTCGCCTGCTTTCTTCCTCTCTGCTTTTTCCTTTTCCCCCCTCGTTCGGAGGTGCGTGTAGGTGTGCCGCCTCGCTTTAGATCCTCCTCTGCCTGCTTCACGCGAGTGGCTCTCAGGGCCGGCCCGTGGGGGCGACACGCCGACTCCCGCCTGCGGCCACCGCACGCTGCCCCCGCCGCAGGCGTGAGGGGCCTCGGGGCCCCGCGGACGCACCCACCGCTCTCTCCGGGCCCCTGCCACTGCCGGGCTATGAATGTCACGGTCATGGTGGGTCTGTGGCAGGTGAGAGGAGAGGGCTGGGGGCACAGGGTTAATTTGTGGGGGGCTTTATCTGTTAAAGTAAAGTTGTGTGAGGCGTTGCTGTGGTGAGCCTCCCCCAGCCCACCCCCTGCTGGCTGCTAGTGGGGTCACGGCGCTGACCGCGACTCGGCTGACGCTTTTCTCTCCCCGGTGCTCCCGGAGGAGGGTCACGGCGCTCTGCCCTTCTCCCTGTTTGTTCTCTCCTCGTACCCGTCCCGCCGCGTCTGGGAATGGCAATGGGGCCCATTCTGCCGTGGGTACGCAGTCTGCCGGATAACATTTAAACAGCGGGGAGAAATGTGCGCCATGTTTGTTTTGGGCTCAGCCAGGAATTCCCCTTCCTTGGTATTAAAAAGCTCTCCCTGTGTACTTTGTTTCTAGCTCAGCAGAACATGAAGGCAGGTCCCTGAAAAAAAAAAAAAAAAAGCGTCCCGGATCAGAGTCCTGGCGTGGGACGGGCTGCGGTCTTGCCATTTCAGCTTTTAAACGTCCAGAGGAGCTGGGTGTTAGGGTGCTGTTTGCGTCTGGCGGCGGCCGGGAAAGGGCCTTTGTTTACAGTAAATGCGGGTGCAGCGTGTCACGCCAAAAGCTTGCCCCGAGAGACGCTTTGAGTCCGTTTTACGACATGTATGTTTTCTTTGAATTGCTCTGTGTTAATAAAGTACAAAGCAGGAAGGGGAGGAAGATGAACTGTACAGTCAGCCCTTTTGGAAGTCGCCTGTAAACAGCTGCATTTGTTTCAAAGTGACTCACTTCTTAGATTTTCCTGTATTTTAGAGCAGACGTGACATGGAAAATCTTAAGCACACACCCTAAAAACAAACACAAATACGCCGGCTGTAGATATCAGTCACCGCACTCTGCATTTTTCCCTCGCCCATACAGCGTGGTGAGTCTCTGCTGTGTTATTTTTTCTTTTTTTCTTTTTTTCTTTTTTAAGAGATCCATTTGTGAGCCAGTAGACCATCCGAGGTACGATGAGGGCTCGGTTTTTGGGGATGGGGTAAATCGAAGGCCCGTCCTGTTGATGACTGACAAATTGAGCATAGATGAATATGCTAATGGTGTGTTGCAGTTCACTGGGGTCGTCAGCAGAAGTAGCCGCATGTATCATAGTAAGCGTACTCCGGCTAATTGATGGAATAACGTCTGCCCGTCGTAAATATTCATGTGTTCATCTTCTCCACGAGTGGCTTGAAGTGACTAAAAGCCCGTCCATTAGGAGTGCTGGAGAGCTCCCCCGAGCGGCTCGGTCCCGTTGCCGAGTCTGGGCCTGTCTCTTTTGGGAGGAGCGTGGCGATGCTGGCTGGAGGGTAACAGCACCGAGCAGATGCAGTGGAAATGGCCCGTGTTCACGCTGCCTCCTCGCGGGCCCTGGTGTCCCGCCGGCCGCGGAAACGTGTTTCCTGGTGTCATTTGTATATGTGAATTTGCATACATGTGTTAGGTATCGAACAGAAATAATATAGATATGAATACATATGAAATGAGTTAAACAACGTACATTTCTGTAAGCATTGCAGGACAGCTTCTTTATTATGAGTTATAGAAAAGCAACTTTTCTCTCAGTCACTTTAGCACCCTGACTGCCTGATGAGGAAGTAGAAGCTGTACCCTGCTCTGCTTCAGTCCTATGCAGCCGGTAGAAGCTGTAACCTGCTGTGCTTCAGTCCTGTG
>JAODKK010000123.1:14757586-14773118 GCA_026774405.1 Petrocephalus microphthalmus | reverse complement strand
CATTGGTGTGTAAGGGAGGGTCGCTGGTGTGACGTGGGGGGGTAAGGGGGGGACGGGTCGACTGGTGCTTCCGCTTCTGCCGACGCTGGTGGGAGCCTGATGGGCGACGCCCCCATCCCCCCCACGCCCCTGAGCCCATCCTCCGCCCATGCCGTTAATCTGACTCATTCATCAATTTTAAGTGAATGCCCCCCAGTCGGGCTCTGAGGGTGGCGGGTGCCTGGAGGCAGTGGGGGGCTTCGCCAGTCTACCACCGCCATCTTCCTCCTCAGCATCTGAGTGTCTGCACTCACATAGGGCAGATGTCACAGAGCTTGCTGACTCCCCCTTAAACCCCCCCCCCCCACAGGCATCACATCAACGTCAAGGAGGAGCCCCTGGACCTCGAGGAGCATGAAGGGCCCCTCTCCCTGGTGACGACAGCCAATCACAGTCCAGAATTCGACCCAAGCAGAGATTACGAGGACGAGCAGGCCAACGACAACATGCAGTAGGCTCCGCCCCCTTGCCGCATCCCTCGGAGAGGCGGAGCCCGATCAAGACGCACGCGGCGTCTGTCCACAAACTCGGAACCGGGCTGGATTCTCAGTCTCCTGTTGACAGCTATAAAATGTTTCAATTGACTTTTAGTGCCATTAAATACAGAAAAGACATGACAGAATATCCCATTTGGGATTTTTTTTATTTCTACTTTTTGTTTAAGGAAGAGAGAGAGAATTAATTTTTACTGAAGACACGTTGGATGGATCCGTTTGGTACCTGGGACTTGACGTGGCGTGTGGCCCCTGAACTGGGCTGGACTGGGACCCCAGGGGGCCTCGTCCAGGGGGCCTCGTCCAGGGGGCCGTGTCGGTTTACACGCCCATGTGGATTCAGTTCATTGTCACTGTCACTGCCTGCAGTTTGCATCGGTTCGTTTCCATTGAGGCTAGAAAGGGCGTTTTGGTGTGGGAGGGGTGTGCGGGAGGGGGGGCTGCATAATCTGTATGTCACCTTTATTTTCTTTATTCGTTATGTTTGTTTCCCTATTCAGGCAATTACTTTATTATTTTTTTTAACTGACCAAAAACTCAACTGTGGACATGATCCCTGTGGTCAGAAGATAATGAATGTTCTTTTCTTTGTACAGGAAAGCCGAATGTCGAATACCAGGTAGTATTTCTCTGTCCTGTGTTCCACGTGCTTCGGAGGTGACTGTCTCTCTTATCACGCCACCTCCCCCCCCCCCCAGCATCATGAAGTCCAGCAGAAATGCACTATTCACAATGAAGGCTCCATCTATGCATCTATGAAGTTTCTGTGAAGTTTCTCTTCACGGCGGGAATGTTGGGCAGTGGAGATAGGGCGTGTTGGGGGCCTGCGAGGTGCGGTGTGCGCTCGTGTCTGGGCGTACTTGCTCTTCCCCTGTGTTCTATCTCCTTTGAAGCGCCCGGTGGATGTCAGGTACACGGTGCCACTCAGGTTTGTACCTGCAGACGCCCTGCGACTTGAGTAATGCCTGCTGTGTCTTCGGGGAGACCTGCAGCCTGGCCATCCAGTGGAGACCTTAGGACCGTCACCGGACCAACCCACCCTGCAAGTTGGCGTAACCGCTGCTCTCAGCGTGATGCCCGTGGTGCGGCCCTTTTAAGCGATAAGGGAGCTTTCGCACGCGTCTTTCCTGAAGCCACTCGCCTAGGCCTTGCTGGGGGGCGTCAGTCGCAAACGCCTGGGCCTCTCTGTCTGACCCAAACGCCGATTAAATTAAATATGTCAAAGTTACACCTGCAACCAAACACTTTGCTATTTATTAACCTTTAGGATGGCGAGGTGTCAGACGATCCTGTCACCAGGACCGTTGCCAGGATATGTACCTGATAAACCTTGATTAGTGACTACCAAAGAAATAGTAGGGAATAAATGAAATGGTGTCTAGCCTATAGCAGATGAATTAGAGAGCATGCTTCACTCTTTTGAGCTTTTTAAAGCCAAAGGTGTCACTCGAGGTGACCAAAATGGAAAGGCGATTTGGGGTGGGTGGGGAGGGGTTGGGGTTTAGCTGGACATGTGACCAAATTGGGCAATCGTCTTTGGGCCAATCAAAAGGGGCCGGTCCATCTTTGACAGGTAACTGTAAGACATAGGGCGTGACAGCACTGATGCTTGTCGTCATTATTATTCGCAAGCAGACAGGAGAGAACAATGTGAACTATTGTATGCTTCAACTGGACCACAGAAATGATGAAATGTTTTCCACTTCTTCTAAGTTCCTAACCTTTAAGGAAAGATTGTATGCCACGCCTGTCTACTGCTCCCGTCCATGTAGCTGGACTGAATTCTTTGTTAACCATGTTTAGTTTCTGTCAACTTTATTACTTTTTATATTAAAAAAAACACTCCTGTCAACTAATAAGCTGGGTACAAGGTACTTTGTGGCAGTTATTTTTAGGTGTCACCACGTTTGTTAATGATTTAAAAGGGGCACGCTGGAGCTTAAAGATAGTGTTTCCTGGCGGGGCAGCTGTGCGATGGAGCAATGGTGAGGATGGGTCCAGCTTGCTCCATGCTGGGCCGGGCCAGCGCTGGTCAGCTTGCTCTCTGAAGGGGGATAAGGCTGGTAGATTAGGACGTTTGCAGCATGTGTAGCTTGACATTACTAAAAATAACAGCATGAGAAAACTGTTAGTACGCATACCTCAGTTCAGACCTATAGGGAATGATTCAATTTCTAAAGAAAAAAGGAATTTAAAAAAAAAAAAAAACATTTCACTCAGTTGCACTTAGTCGTATGTCTTTGCATGTTTAGTCTAAAACTGTAGCAAAAAAAAAAACATTTTTAAATGAAAAATACAAAAAAAAAAAAAAAAAACGTTAGAGCTTGTTTATTTCGAAGGTCTCGCATCCTGTTGGCCAGACCAGTGCAAACCTCAGGCTTTGTTCATGAAGACATCCCTCAGCATCCATATGGCCCTGTCCTCTCCATGCTTCTGCTGGGCGAGCGGAACTAGGCTGTACATACATGTCCGTATAACCTCTGTGCGTCTTTTTTTTTTTTCTTTCAATGGATCTTTCCTTCCAATGATAAAAGTACATCTGTGTTATGTTTGCTTTTTTCTCTCAATGGTTTTGTATGTACTATTAAAATAGCTATGGAAAAAAACTGCTGTATGTATCAGATTAGCAAACTGTTCCGCAAAATGTATTTTACTGAGTAATCCTGGCTTTTAAGACATTCAGACAAGGAGTCAGCGGTTTATGGGGGCGGGCAAGAGTGCGATTATACTACATTTTGGATTTTAAACTGTAAAATAGGGGGAGAAGGACTTTTCTCTTACTGTTGACCTGAACATTTTGTACAGATTTCTTTTCTCTTTTGTGTTAAGACTGTTTTTTGATACTTCCCTGCTTTCGATTGGCTGGGCTGTTTCTGCCACTGGCCGCTCAGCTGTACATAGTGGGATGCCCGGTCGGTCGCCATGGCAGTGCCCCCCCCAAGGGAGTGCCCCCACCACGGACACACCAGTGCACCCAGGGTGTATTCTAGGGATGTATCAGCATTTTGTATAAAACCTATAGGAAAAAAATATGCAGTGCCAAGATGTAAAGAATATCCGTAACATCCCTCGTTTTAATTCAAATAATTTTTTTCCCCAAAAGAAACAAGTCGTATGAGAGGCGTTTCGCTAAACCAGTCAGTATCACCATTAGGGGTATGAGCAAAAAATATTTAGATTAAGAAAGGGAGATATAATTGTTTATCTTTTCTAATGGTCAGTAAAGCCAAGCACAGCAGGTAGAGGTCTTCATGTGAGCACACAGGTCACCGGTGAAGTGATTATGAGAAGTGGTTCCTTGATATACCTTCGCTGTAGAATATATTAGACTCGGTTTAAAAAAATAAAAAAATAAAAAGCTTCTTTAAGTTTGTGTTTATGACAGCTGGTGTCACATTCCCCAGAGAGCCTCGAGAGGCCATGCTGATTGGCCACGGATCCATCGCCCATCGCGTCCATGTTTAACCCTTTAGTACAAGGTGCCATTTCCGGGGGAGGGGTCAAGGACTTCTCGCAGTGCTTCTGTGTTCCTGTGGCGAGGTAGCTTTCTGTTCGAGGCGTGAAGGTGGCTGCTTATCGCCTCTGTCGGTCTGTTTGTACGTCCTCCATGACCCCATGTCTGTTTCTGCAGACGCGTATGTTGTACAGTCGGTCTTTAACTGACTTTGAAATGCAATAAAATGCTGGTTGTTCACTTGGTTTCCCTTTGCCGTTATTCACCCCCAAGTGATCCGTGATGTTTGGTCATTTAAATATAAACTAAATCGACCACAAGACAAGTGTAGCTGGAAGAAAATGGTCCCCGAAAATGAGGCTACGGGCATCAAAGATGGCCTAGCTCCATTCCCTGGTAAGAAATGTCCACAAGGCCGTTGGCCTGGAAGCGGAGATGCTTTGCAGTGGAGAAACACCCCTTGATCAATAAGAGTGTCTATACTCGTTTCCTCTCAGCCTTAACATTTTCAATCACCTTTGTAATCCCGACCAAAACGGTGTAAACTGGTTATCCCGTTATGTGGCATTCCCTCTTGCCACAGACGTATCACACTCCGGCCTCTGCTTGGGTATTAAATTATCTCATAATTAAAACGAGACAGTTAAACTGTCTTTTTCCAACAGCAATTTAGGTAACTGCATTTGATCGGCTATAAATTGTAGGTGCATTAAAATTCCAGAAATATTAGCGATATGGATTTCTTGATGGAAATTAATGCTGATGACCAGGACTTGCTTTTTATGACAGAAGCTCAGGTCATGTTGCCCACAAAACAGAAGACAGAGATCAGGCCTGAGCACTTTTAATCTTGTGAAACAAGCAATTACAAATAGTCACATCGATTCGTTAAAAAGCTTTAGGTGACATAAATTGTTTCACGCTTAGCTTATTGCACCTATATATAAATGTCAAATAGTATATTATTAATTAAAGCCATGAAAAGACAAGATTTAATGGAAACTATATAAAATCACAGCCCGCTGTCTTTGCAGGCCATAGGGGTCCTGAAATTTGATGGTGTCACTACAGGCTTCAGCAGCATAAAATGGACCCTATGGCACCATGGTGTGATTTACCAAACACGGCCTAAAAGGAGGCCTCCTAACGAACATCCAACACACTGACAATTTTGATCCATCATACTATTGGTAAATCCTAAAAAAAAAAAAAAAAACACTGA
The DNA here is from genome assembly GCA_026774405.1 of Petrocephalus microphthalmus. NCBI lineage: Eukaryota > Metazoa > Chordata > Actinopteri > Osteoglossiformes > Mormyridae > Petrocephalus > Petrocephalus microphthalmus. The sequence continues at coordinate 14,767,909 of JAODKK010000123.1, read as the reverse complement.
TTTAAGTGTGTTAAAGGAGCAACATTCTCCAACTTTTGTTGTATTCATATTCATTCAGGTTCTTACTATTTTGATCACTTTAACCAAATCAATCACAGCAATCCTGCTTTGTAAAAGAGCTTTGCTAGCATCTGAAGTCAATTTCTATGAAGCCCACATTCATAAAGCCTAATTATTGTTCTTATAATTGATTGCAACACATTCATAAAGTATAAACATGACAATTTATATTAAAGGCATAGTTGTGTATTATACATTATGAATGTTCTATGAAGCGCTCATCTATTATGCATTATGGATACTTTTATAGCATCCTTAATGATTATAAGGTCCATTATAACACATTATGAAGCTTCATAAAGCATCCATATTACTCATGGCTATAATACTAATAATACTCATGCGTTACGCCTTTTGATATTTGTATCAATGTTTATAATGCTTTATACATGCATTCGTTCAGGGGCGGATCTAGACCAATATTCTTAGTGTGGCAAGAGGAGGGCAGGAGATTTTGAGGGGTGGCACATTATGGCAGAAGTATATGTGCTGATATAATATGCGGGGTGGCAAGGCTTTTTTTAGGGTGGCACTTGCCACCCCATGCCACCCCGGTAGATCCGCCCATGCATTCGTTATGAATTTGTTTGTACTTTACTAAAACATGGCCTTAAGTAAATTGCTAACGGGACGTTTATTAAAAGACCGAAATGGGTGTGCGGTGCGCGCGCACTGGCGACGCAAACGGGCCGAGGCCGCCCTCCCCTTTGCTGCCGCTATGTGGCGCAGCTTCGGGTTTCTCGCAAACTGAGAGCAGTTCCAGGTCTTCCTCCGTACAATGCTTCTGCAAAGTTTGCTAAAGAAGCAAAGGGATACTCTTCGCATTATTCCGCTAGTAAAAGGTGTCTGCAGTCACATGCCTGGGAATGCAATAAACGCGACATCAACTATGAATTTGGATTAAAAACAAAAAAAAACAACCGAGACCCTGCAACAGCCCCAGAGGAAAGGAGCTCGGAGCCGGCGGACCGCACCTGACAGGTATCATTTCAGCGGCACTTTGAGAAGGAGGAGATCCTAATGATGAAAAGGTAGAATTTCGCCCATTTTTGGTTGCCATTTCGCTACGCCGCGTCCGCCGGATACGAGGAGCGGCGTCGGTTGGCGGCTTGGCGGGAAACGGCCTGGCGGGAACGGCTTGGCGGGAAACGGCCTGGCGGGAAACTCCCCGGCCGGGGCCCTGACCGCGCCGACGGTGACGCTTAGGGCAGACGTCGGCCATGTTAAAAGTGCGGATGTTCCAATTCCGCCGCGCATTCCTGCGGATGGCAGCCACCTTGATTATTATTCTCGGGACGGCGCGGCGCCTCCTTCAGCTCGGGAATGATAACCTATTAGCATTAGCGCGGCGCCCATCGCACAGGCTCCCCCAAATAAGATTAGCCCCTTAGCATATTTACATATATTGAATTGCGGCGCCGAGACGCAGCATCCGCCGCCCGGCTCCTTCTAATTAAAACGGAGCCGAGCGGGTAGCAATCCACACAAGAGCTTCACTTTAATAGCCAAAGCTGGCAAATCCCCAATATTGCCGCGGCAATTAGTGGCCCCTCTGCGTTCGCCATTCACGGTCTGATGTGGAAACTTGTTTATTAAGATGGGCTGCGGGCGCTGCTGTGATAGACCTGCCTGTAATTAGACTCCAATTATTTGTCTGTTTCTGATATTGTAAACTGGCACTTAGCACATCAGTTAAATTGACACACTGCAGCGCTTGGTTTACCCGGTAATTAAAACGTGTTCTGTTAATTAGATGATGACCACTTTATTCCAGAGCTCTCGTGTTTGCTTTTTGTAGTGCGCGCTCTGTTTGCATCATGAGTTGCCAGCCGCTTCACTAATCAGCCCTTGTTTTGTTTCAATTTACCACCTGCTGTTCAAAGACGCATCCCCCCCCCCACCACCACCACCACCACCCCCCCAACATGGCTACGCTTGCGTGTTTTTTTTTTCCCGCCTCTCGTTGTATTTTAATCTGCCGCGACTCGAACATTACCGGAATTAATGCGCGTCTTCTGAGGTGGCGCGTCGACGTTTCAAAGCGCGCGCGTGCCGCTAAGGGGGGGGGAAAAAGTCGCGCGTGATTAAAGCGCAAACGCACTTATCTGATTGGTTAGCGGCGCCGCCGCGCGCCGGGCCGCGCGTAATTACTACAGCCGGGTAAGCAGCGAGTGGCGCGCGGCGCGTTTTTAATCTCCCTCAGGTTGCGGGGAACCGGCGCGAGCGAGGGCGGCCCCTCAGATGTGGCGCGCGGGGTGACAGGCCCCGTGCTGCTCGCGGCCTCCGCTCCTCGGCTGTTTGCCCCGGCTCGCGCTGATTTGAATTAACTAATTAGGCCGAGCTCACCTACCCTATTATTTCTGTTAGCAGTGGAGTCAATTAGAAACCCTGTATACTGTAACGGTGGCGGGGGGGTGCTGCTGGGTCTAATTGACACGGTTATGAAGTAAAAAAAGAATCTGGCACCACCCGGGAGGAGCAAAGGAGGGGCGAAGGACCCGAAAGTGGGTGGGTATAGGGGGGAGAAGGACGACAGTTACCACTGATATTTCACAATATTTCATGTAATTTCAGCCTTGAGTTCATTGGACAATAATATGATACAATTGCACTGATGGCCATGATGGTTTCTGGGCAGGACTAAGCACTATATTTGTTCTAAAAAGTCCTTTAACGAGATGCACCAAACGTTTTTGAGTGCTGAGTAAGAAATAAATGTGCAAGACGGTTGTATTTGACCGACTCGATGACATAAAACAATTTTAGCAAAAATCCATGCAGATTGAGACCTCAGTTTTGATACGCTAGAAAATACTATCAAAACAAATCCGCCCACCCAGCTTGTCCTGGGGCCTGTACAACAAAGCCGGATTTCATGCTTCCCCTGATAACTTGTGGTATTTAAGATACCCCAGTTTAAATGGACTTTATCTTCATTCACTTACATGTACCCCATACTACCTTAAATCTGACAAGTTATCCGACTGAGCGAGAAATCCTGCTTCACGATGCAGACCCTTGGTCAGGGTTGTGGGGTGGTCTGGGGATTTTAACCAGTGAAAAGAAAAATGCATGTAAGTTGCTTGGCCTCCTGGAAAACTCATATAATGCCGCGCTGTTATCTGTAGGGTGAAAACGTATATATGCTGAGAAACAAAACTTGTTCTTATGGTTAGCAGCCGAATTTGTTCTCCTGTTTCTGCCCCTTTGGCTGGCTTGCTCGCTTTAATTCTCGCTGTTTCTGTTCACACCTCACCGGTGCTGTTTACCTGCAGCGAGCCCTGATTAAGGCACCCTGTGCCTTCACAGTGATGCCCTCTTAATCTGGACGAGCGGCATGTTAATTTTCCTGACGCCAGTGTTCAAAACATAAACATGAAATGTTCACGTCGCAGCCAGCAGATCTGCTAGAGTGAATTTCAAGTGCTTATTCAAACATTTCATTAAAATGTAAATTTCACAATGGCGCAAGCCTGGGCTGTGCACGAGGCATGACTTAAGTTATGAAGTTGCTTTCTGATGCCAATTAACTGAGACTATAACGCCTTCACCTTGTTTTATCTGGGCTAGCAGTGGGACCAGGGATGCAACAGGAATATGGAGGGAAGGCATTGACTCTATCTGGCTGGCAAAATGGTAAAAAAGGAGCCAATTAAATGAACTCTGCAGCAGGCCTGTAGCCAATCAAACCTCTTATCTCCGCAAAGTACAAATGTGACAGTCCATAAGCCCACTAGCAAGGGGTACAGTGACAGGGACCTCAACCAGGGCTCTGGACTTCCATCTGAGAAACCTGAAGGTTCCACAGAGAGCTGCGAGGCCCCTAGCCACCTGGGGGCTAGCCCTAACAGCAGAGTGCCCCCTACTGGCGAGGGCTCTCACTTTTATAAGAAATTGGCGGGTGTCAATGTGGTGAGACCCACATCAGAGACCACTCAAAGCTGGCCCACACAGAGGACAAGTTACAAGAAAACAGGCTTGGGGGTATTAAGAGAAAATAAAATCTGATTCTCTTCCTGAAACTAACCTTTCCTACAAGGCGGCCTAAATTTGTCATAATGATCACCTTAACCCATATAAATATGTAACAGCTGATAAATACATAACCAGCAACATTCAGTTGATTAGATTCCAGAACTTTCCACCCGTATTTCTAGCAGGAACTAACATTACAAAGTATAGATACGACTGAGAAGACGCCTCATCCACCTTTTATTCATATATTTATTTTTTTCTTTTATTCATTTTTAACATTGGGGAGGAACACAGAATGGTTGCAGGTGGTGATGAAAATAAAACCCATCCATCATTATTTATTAGGCATGAAAAAGATACACAATAATGTAATTTAATCTCTCAGCAGACAATTATTTCCACATATTGATAATGCGATGCGAAAACTGCCATGAATCCTAATATGATGTTTGCTTTTATTGGTGTATAATACAACCAGAACAAATAATGTAATTGTTTCGGGAGGAAAATGTAATTATTTGCACATGGTAACAGTATAATACCAATCTGCCTGAGACACTGGTATCAAATTATTTTTCTGTGCTTAACTACTTATAATTTGCCTTATGTCATCTTGTCTGTGAGGCAAAGCCTTTCATATTTTGTGCCTGTGTTCTTATTTTACCATTTTCTCATTACCATAATCATCATTATTATTAACAATAATAATAACAAACAGACTCTCTGGAATGTAGGCTTCTCTCACCTGGAATAACAGACTTAACACATTTCACAGGATATAAATATTTTTAAATACCACGTCTGTTAAGAAACGGTGAGGTAACGCAGCTGTATTATTAATGTAATTATATTGTGTGAAAATGTCGGGAAAAAAACTTGTAATTACAATTCCGGGGAAAGGGAAACTGGGGTGTCTTACGAGGACAGTGAACAAAGGAATTTGCAGCATAATCTCTAAGGCGGAGTGCTCTTAAGCCTGAATTACACCAGCTATTTTCATTTCACTTCACACAAAAAGCAAGGAAGAAAATAATGATCACTTGCCAGCCTCTTTGTGTTTATGATTTTGAATAAAAATACAAAAAGCCACACACACACACATACAAATGAAAGATCTGGAGATGATTCTACAGAAATGTGTATGACAGTTGTTTCATATTAATGATTACAGCCATACAAAATGAAATGGGCAGCTTTGCATCTAAGACAACACACCAGACTCAATTTTGCAGACACAGACCCTTAGTTGTAGGCGACAGAGGTCAGTGAAAAAAAAAACACAGAAAAACCAGTCTAGAGTATTGTCAGATGTTTTCATTAACAGGTCATTGTACACAATTCAGGCAATTCAAGTGCTCTGCACCCAAACTGGCACTTGCTGTAAACAGTATCACCCAGCCAAATAAATAGCTTAACCTGAAACCAGCTCTTAACGACGGGGAGTATTTTCAGCTACTCATTTTCATACTACAACAAATAAAATCAGTGATTAATCCCCCCCAGCTGGCTAAGTCCTTTTAGAGAAAAGCGATGATAGAACAATTTTAGCTACAAAAAAGGAAGGGTTTCCAGCTCCTCCCTCTGCACTGCAGACACAGGCTGTCCTAAGGCGCCGTCTTCCACCGCCGGCTAAAGCAGTGTTAGCAACTCATTAGTGACTTGTAAATGATATTTGCTCCCTCGTGACATATCATTCGAAATGATTTTCTAATAATAACACCCACTGATATTAAACTAAGAGATGTTCATGTTGCAAATCCCACGGTCGGCCGTTCCATTGTCTGGGATATTGATCTTGCCTATTAAATGCTTTCGGAAATTAAACCGATATAAAGGAATCGCTGCGGTTTTCGGCGAGCGCCGTGGAATCGGCCGGCGCCTTCACGGATGATACAATTACAGCATGAAACATTCACTGTGTTTGTGGACATATAGATGCATCTGCATATTGTAGGCCCTGGGGGTATTTATTAGAGCCCCCCCCCCCCCAGGGGGCTGTCCTCCTCTACCATGTTCCGCATTTGTTCTGTTTCTCCGCCATTTGTTCCACACGCAGAAGGAGCCGCGTGTATAGGACCCTTCAGTCTCCTTTCTGCTCTCGCTAATGATGCATAATGCTAATCGGCGCATCCCTTTAATGCACATTCCGCGGCTTTGACAGCTGAGCTCAGTATCGCGAGTTTTCCTCTGGAATATTCCCCGCATTACTTGCATGAGCCGGTGTGATTATCGCATGCCGAGGGGAAAGCCACAGTCAGGCCGCAGACCCCGGCGCCCTCCTCTTTAGCCGGGCGGGCCCCCGTGGCAGGCGGCACGGGGCCGTTATCGGAAGCCTGCTGCCAATCCCCCGCCAGCACAGCCCGCGCCTCCCCGGATACGCAGCTGGTCTTTGAAATTAAAGCCTCGCCCGTAATCCACGGATACAGCCCCTCTGCCCCTGCCCCGGTTTAGCTTCACCTCAGCTGACGGTGCGGCGGCGGCGTGACAGGAGCACGGAGCAGTGCTATCTCCCGGCACGGCCGATCCCTCCTGCGGGCTTATCGGGAGCGAGCAGGTCACCTCCCGCGCACCCGCTCCACCGACGCAGCTGAGGAGTCAATTTACAGAAGGCGGCGGCGTGCGCCCGGTAAATAACGTCCGGCTCGCCGGCCCGGCGTAGGAGCGGCAGCGTTCCGTAACCTTTCCCCCGCGGCGCTACAGAAACGCGGCGCAGAAAGCGCAGCGCCATTGATGGAGTGTGATCATGTAAATCCGCACCGACGTAGCGGCGGGAAATTGACAGGGATCTTCGGGGGCGTTTTGCCTGTAAAGGGTGGGATTTACATGCTTAATTGGAGCTTAGGCTTCCTCCCCTGAGTTTACCTGCTACTCTGCGCGCTCTGATCTCGGCGCCGTGCCGGGCCACGCCGTTCTGTCGCCTCTAATGCCTTTTCACCTCGCCCAGCAAACTGGCAGCTTCGCAAATGAGCCCTGCGCACTCCGAAAATGACGTTGATGCCTCGACGCTAACGTTGTGAAAATAAGCGATTTTCCCCCTGACAGATTATTTCATAGGCCGCTGGTCAGGCCAACTCATAACCTGGTTCCTCAGAGCCAGGGAATGTGCATGTGGGTTTAGCCCTGAGCTACAGTTACGGGCCAGAATAAGGTGTTTGAGAGAGGGCTTGGTATCAGAGTGGGTGGCATTGGGCGTTTGTTGGTAATTAGCACTAAGGGTAGCTGGTCATCTTGGAGACAGAGGCAGGGAGATGCAACGCGTTCAAACGGAGCCATTCGTTACTAAAACATCCATATATCAGCTGCACTCTGCTATTTTGAAGTGAAAGTCCATAACAAAGAAGTACCAAACTTATAGAACAGAATCATGGCGTAGGAAAAAGGCAATCTTTTGCTGTGACAGATTCCGTTCTGAACATCATGGCGTGGTGTCGGAGAGCAGCCATACTTGTTCTTTTTCACTTTGTATTTATTTTGTTAACGCGTGTAATATCTCACAGGAAATGACTGCAGATATTCTTTTTTTTTGCATTCTGTATCCCCCCCCTTCAAACAATGATAACATTTTTCTAAGATGGAGGGGCTGTGCATGAGGATTAATGGGCGAGCTGTCGCCTACAGGAAGTGAGCTTTTTAAATAAACACATTGTTTCAAAATGAATCCACACCCCTATTGTTTACAGTTGGTGGACCCAGCAGGGTGTGTTTCATATGGGTCTGTCACAGGTCGGCCCAATTACTCCGGCTCGTCAAGGCTGTTTCCAAGGGGAGTGTGTGGGTGGGAGGGGGTTGATGTGGCGTAAACAGAAACATTTCTCTTAACTTCTGCATCGAATAAACGCTCAGTTTAGAATCCCTGCATCTCATTCACACCGGAACGACAGGCAGGCAGTGAAAACTCTCTGTAATCAGGCCCATCTTGGCAGAATTTGGCGGCCAGCTTCTGTGACCCCGCTTATCTGTCCTGGTGTCTCACCCATCGATTTCCACTTAAAATTCTACTTTTCAAGCATGGAGTCTTTTGCATAATGTCCCCTGAAAATCTTCCACATGCAATTGTAATTCATAAATCCACTTGGGCGACTTCTCGTTCGGCCCAGAATGGGGCAGAATATCCACATCACTCTAACCATGGGAGATCTTGGGAAACACGGATTTCTATCATCGGGACACGAGTCGGATCTAATAACCACTCCGTATCGTGCCACAGCTATGCCCCCGGCCTCCTCTACGTTTTGTTTTGCTTGTTTGAGACAATCACATCTGGGCCCCAAACCTGAACAGACATTTCCTTACGCCACAAACACAATTCTGGTGAATCGTCTCTAAGGTTTGACACCCTCCGTTTGAGACGGTGCTTACAGAGAGGCACCCTGAAAATGAAAGCACGCCACCGCTCCGGGGGTAATGTCTGTCAGGCTGTCCGGCTGCCTTTTTTCAGTTTACTTCATCCAGGAAGCATTTCCACAGCTGCAGAGACAGACAAACAGAAAAATAATAAAAAATAACCAATAAAAACAGGCCAGCCGGACGACAGAAAACACCAACCGACCTCACCATCCCGGCAGAATCGGTATTACCCCAGATATGGGTGTTAGTGTTTCACACATCGGGGAAGCAAGCGTGTCCGGCTCTGGCTGGTCACGGCTAAACGCCAAGGCCGTACACGGAGACTTTCCTCCTCCTCGCGTCTCCGGGGTTTGGATATGGAGCAGGAAATTCAGCCTACACACACCGAAACCTGACCCCAAGCCAGGGCGGTGAGTCACCGTGAGCCGCTCAGGCCCTGATAATAACGTTTTAATTCCTCCCATTATCGCTGTGGCGTTCCCCACTCCATGCGCCGGCATAGGGGTGTTCTACTCTTGTTTTTTTTGTTTCTTATTTTCCATGGTTTTGTTTGTTTATTTCTTTTGGAAACCCCCGAATCCCACCCCGTATTACTAACCTCTGAAGAGCGGGGGGGAGGGGGGGGGGTGTATAATCATTATGTTTAGCCGCAAACTGCTCCCCCGTCCCCTGTTTTCCAGCGCTGGATGCACACGTGTCGGCTCGCCGGCACACCCTGTGGACATTTATGGGGAATAAATAAAGGGCCGAATGCAAACCAGATGGCAGGAGGGGGGTTTATTTGTGAAGCTCCCGCATCAAAGCTCTTCCCACATCTCGCCATATTAGCTCTGTTTTTCCAGCCCAGCAAAATCAGGAAGGTAACCACAGACTTCCTTGATGGGAAACACATGAGCCTCATCACGGGTGGGGGAGGGGCGCGCGTCAGGAGCGTCGGCTAAAGCCATTACGGCCGCGTGTCTGAATGCCGCTTGGTGCTGTGGGGGGGGGGGTTAAATACCGCTAGACGCCAACGTTTTTAAGCCTTCGGACCTATATCCTCCACGCTCTGCATTATGGGTAAATCCACTCTGATATAGGAAGGTACCCAGGCCGGTTTGGCTGTGTACATGCTTCTTCGCCCAGGGTTAGGGTTTGAGGGGGGAAACTCCATTGAGCTCTGCGGGTCTCAATCCCAGGCTGGGGGATTTAATCACAAGCCCTCATAAATCCCATCCCCAGCCTCCTGTGCTCACAGCCTCTTCCCCCGGAGACCTAGAGTGCTGTGGTTCCGTGGTAACTTACCTCACTGCATCACTATGCCCCATACCCACCTGAAGGAAAAGCACACTCACTTAAGGGCCGCTGGAATTAGCCAAGGCCGGCGGGAATCAAACACACCCACACCCACCTGAAGGAAAAACAGACCCACTTAAGGGCCGCTGGAATTAGCCGAGGCCAGCAGGAATCAAACACATGCACACACACCAACATCCACCTGAAGGAAATACACATCCAGGTAAGGGCTGCTGGAATTCACTGAAGCCAGTGGGAATCAAACACACACCCCACACCCACCTGAAGGAAATACACATCCAGGTAAGGGCTGCTGGAATTCACTGAAGCCAGTGGGAATCAAACACACACCCCACACCCACCTGAAGGAAATACACATCCAGGTAAGGGCTGCAGGAATTGAACATGCATACACCTCACAGCCATAATCACCACCCACTTCACTTCAGACGAGGTAAGGAACAGATGATATTTGAAAATATTGTGTTGTTGGGAGCGCAAAGAGGCACTCTGTCCTCTTGAAATGAAGATGTCCCATTGGGGTTGGTGCCTTCAGTTAAGAGTTCCCATCAAGTTGGTGCATGGCCAGGCTTGGGTCTTGGGGCGGGGGGGGAGGGGCTGGAATAGAGCCCCGCCTACGGCTAGGACCGCTGCTTGCATCCACAG
>JAODKK010000123.1:14601516-14614070 GCA_026774405.1 Petrocephalus microphthalmus | reverse complement strand
AAGCCCCTGTCTGGCTGCTACTTACCCTCTTAATTCCTGTGGAAGCAGTTTGGGTGTACTTAATTTTTCATGCACTGCATCTACATTTTGGCTCAGTTTTGTCAAATAAATAACGGCACTATATAATATGTAATATGTTGTTCAAACCTAATTTTATGGACCAGGGGCCTCATTTATAACCATTGCGTATGCATAAAATGGGACCTAAAAGATGCATACACAATATCCTATGCAAACATTATGATCTTTAGAAACAAACTTTATGGCAGAATGTGTGTTTATGTATGCAAACTCTGAACCATGCATACATACATTTGAGGTGAAGATGGTGAATTGATGCCAGACTGTAAGAAAAACGTGAGTGGTCCTCGGGTACACTTTTAGTATGAGTCCTACGCAAAGTTTTATAAATGAGACCCCATTATTTTTTATTGCATCTTGATACGTAAATCCTAAAACTTGAAAGAGGGTGTCCTTTCTTTTTCACATAACTGTACATCCTACGCAGCCACGCTGTTTTGCACGGTGTTTGGTACCGCTCTGCCACGGAGCCTTAGCCTACGCAAAGCTGCTGATAATGTTCCGGCTGCTTGCACTTCACAGAGGTAGATAGTATTTATCTGCAAAAGCCAACAGTGAGGACTGGTTTCAAACAGATGGAAATGTCGCGTGGCTCCAGTGCGTAGACTGTGGTAGATACAGAAACGGCATGCAAACAAAAAAGGAAATCAGATTTCAGCTGAAATTAAAGCACTTCACTGTGTAGGCTACAAGTTCCAAAAACACTCAAGATATCAGAAAATGGACTACGTAGAATGAGAAAGTGGCACTGCATATGACAGCGTAAATGTGTCACTTTGGCCTTTTTTAGACTAGAAACCCCCAAATGACAACAGACCAGAACTAGGATGCTTCACCACATATGTGATAGTCATGTGTCATATCTGCTTGCCACCCCTAGTGCCCCCCATAGTATTCTGGAAAAACAGCATTCAAACTTAAGGAATAACTATATATGAAACTATAAATGCTAGTGCGCTAGCCATTCTGAAAACTATGAAGTGCCTCTGTGCACAGACATAAAAAAGAAAGCCACTCCTTTTTAAAGCCTACGATGAAGCTTGTCCCATAAAAGTGATGATGATGAGTCACTTCCACACTCAAAACATTAAGCAACTAGACAGCTAGTTAATGCAGACAATCGGCTTTAACCACATCTGCGAAACTTGGCCTTCCCTAAGAGGAAGTCACCTTTTTATCTCATATGACAATCTTAGCACTATGTCAGAAATGTTGGCGTTTTTTGACGTTAAACCCCAAAAAGCCAGTTATAACTGCTTTGATCCAGTAGTTGGGGACTACACCAGGCATTGTGTGACGCGCTGTCTTGACTAGACATTCTGCACGAGACACAAAGCAGCTGTGAAAAGTAGTGCAGCATCTGTGCTGATTTTTATCGCCGAACGTGCATTGTGAACCTTTCCTGCAAAATGTCCGTTCATAAGCAGCACATCATTAAACCAGGGGATAGTTTTGTTCTAAAGCTGAGTCGTGCACTGAACTGCCCTTGGGGACGCGTCTTTTGACTATACCGTGAACTACCCTTATGTCGGGCAGGATGAGGCCAACACAGCTGTCTGATAAGCAGGAAATTTGCGGCTTGATGTGTAAGACACCGGGGTTAAGAGACTAGACTTCTGTTTCAGCTGAAAACCCGTGGTGCAGTAAAGTTTCATGTCCCACTGACTGCGGTGCCTAGCTAGTTAAGGTTAAGATAAGGGGCTGCTTACAATGGTGTGGTAAAGGGTTGAAAACGTATGTGTGGGGGGAGGAGGGGGGCACATAATTTAAATACTAAGGTCTATGTATTGGAGGAGCGTGAATTAATCCAAATTAAATACTGGGGGGGTTCACGTTCCCAACTGTTGCAGGCTGTTGAAACTGCATGATCCAGTCGTCTATTTTAATTTAGCTATTTCATGACTATTTGCACAGATTTTTAATTTAAATTTCCTTCTACTTCGCTAATTACGAACTCACTACTGGGGAACAAGATGGTGACGGCGGATTCACAAGATGCTGATTACCTCAGCTCTAACTCAAGCTGAAGAGGACATGAGTGAGATCAGAGGAAGACAGGCAAGATATTAATTCCTGTCTGCAATACTTACTGTGGTTCTTCACTGGCCAATTAAAATCCTACTTCGCCCTCACCGCCTTCCACAAATTTTAGATTGTAGGCCTAATTTGGTGAATTTAGGCCCATACTTTTAAATGCTTTTATAGCATTGGAAATGTGGCTAATTCGGTTATCAAAGGCCACAGCGACATGGGAATCTGTGTTTATTGGCTTTGGCAAAGTAGACAAACGTCTACAGCCCAGGTGGCCTGTCCCGGGTGCGTGACTAAGGTTTATTAACACCCAGCCCTATACAACCAATCTGAATTGTGAATGACAACATCCATACACTAGCCACGTACATTTAATGTATTTTTACATTTCGTTACACCAGTGGCTGTGGTTTGAAAACAATGGTCACTGTTATTCCCTTTTATTCAGCCACCATGTACCATGTTGTCTGCAAACTTCCATTTAACCTAAAGGAGATGACAGCTCAGAAATCGAGGCACCAATACCAGTGCCGCCCAGCAATACGGGATCAGTTGCCTTGTTAGGAACTGAACAGGCAAATTCAATTCCTGGTTTAAACCCCACAGAAAACCACCACCGCGTCTTTATTTGGGCGTGTCAGCGGCAGGGGGCCTTTTACGGAAACCATGTCTGTCTTCCCAAAACACCGTATTTTCTGACGCTCGAAAAAAATCTTTCCGAGCCCTGGGCCCCAGCAAGCATCAACTGTCTAGACAGAGCTGCCTTACGCGTGTTACACAACTGGCTTTTCAGAAAACGCTTAAGAGGAAGAGAAATACGGGCAATTTAACGACGCCCATCCCACACAAAGGAGAATCAGGTGGTATAGAAGCACGTCAGACGCGTGACACGAACACGCGAACACGAGAGCAAAATCAAACTTCTTCTTTCGATTCCATTTCATCGTAGCCCACATTATATACTTCAGGCTTAAACTGTATTAAAACATGTTTTTAATGAATTAGTTATAGAAAATCGTCGCGAAAAACTAAAAATATCACAGTCTCAGTTACAGAGTACGCAACTACTTGGTTGAAACAAAATCCTGGTCTGGATTTTTACTTTTTACTCTTACTTTGCCCACCTCTGCTTTTCAGTAATTAAACTTTGTTAGTCTTTATAATTACAACACATAATGTATATATAATGCATGTTCAGCAGTATGGGCTGGGCTAAAAACAAGACTTCCCTCTGACCATAACCCTTCTCTGAATGGCTCCCTCTGCTGGCAGGAGGACTGTGACTCGGCGCACCTTTGGACAGGCTGGCCTGGTTATCCACACGTGGTATGCCAGCCACTCTCTTATCAAGAGCATTTGGGTGATGGCCATCAGTCAGCACCAGTTCTATCTGGACCGGAAGCAGAGCAAGGTGGGTCCGCCACCTCCCCGCTGCCTGCCGTGGCGAATCTGTGTCCACCTGAGTGTGTTTTCCCATGACTCTGGTCTGGCTGAGACAGCTGGTTTCCTGCAGTGGATTATGGGTAACTATAGGCATCGGTGAGGAAGAGCCAGTTACGGCCCGTAATGTGTCCTTGACGAGCTTCTGGAAGGAGTGAGTATCTGTGTGGGAAGACGCGCCCCGCTCTCCCAGGAATAACACGGTGCGGGGCGGACAGTTTTTAGGCAGCGCGAGCCACGGGGGGAATGATTCAGTTGAAATTTCGGGCTAATCGTATTTGCTCTCTCTCGCCAGGTGAAAATCAGCACGGCGAGAAGTCTGGGCGATATCGCCATGGACCTGACGGAGTCGGGGGTGCCCAGGGGCCGCAAGCTGGGCGTCACCGGTGGCAAGGACCGGCTCATCATGGCCAGCAATGGCAGCCTGGTCTCAGCAGGTACGCAGCGGGGGCCCGGCGGGCGTGGAGCGGCTGGCCGGAGTACGGACCCCCCCTCATCGATGTCTGCATCTCGTAGGATCCATGGATTCCGAGGTGAACGAAGAGCAGAAGAAGGAGAAGATCTCAGAGCTCAGGAGGAAGGAGAGGGAACTGCAAGGGGTCCTGGAGAAAAAGATGGAGGAGCTGAAGGAGATATGTCTGAGAGAAGCTGTGAGTGGCACCAGGCTCTCTGCGTAAATGTCAAGGGGTTAGGGTGTGCGGGTTCCCTGGGTTAGGCTGTGCGGGTTCCCCTGGGTTAGGCTGTGCGAGTTACCCTGGGTTAGGCTGTGCGAGTTACCCTGGGTTAGGATGTGCGGGTTCCCTGGGTTAGGGTGTGCGGGCTCTCTGGGTTAGGGTGTGCGGGTCACCCTGGGTTAGGTTGTGCGGGTTCCCTGGGTTACGGCCTTTTACAGTCTGTGGTTCATAGTTTTCCCTGAAATGGCAAATGCAGAAATCACTGAGTCGTACAATACCGCCAGCTGTCAGAACAGTGTTAGCGAAACTAGAACTTGTATGAATATGGCCTATTGATAGGATCTGTGGTAAGGAACCTCCTGCTTTGGTGGGTTTTCCCCGTCACTAAAGCAGTCTGTTGGCTTCCTCCTGTTCTCAGGAGCTGACGGGCAAGTTGCCTAAAGAGTACCCGCTCTCCTCCGGCGAGAAGACCCCGCAGGTCCGAAGGCGCATCGGCACTGCCTTCAAGCTGGACGATGTTCTCAACGAGCAGGTCAGCACTGTGGGCCGCTCGCTCTGTGTTCGGGGTCCCCGGAAGATGTCCTCGGTTTGCCTCCGTCTCGGTGGACCAGACAGCCCGTTTCCGTGCCTTCCCAGGATCCCTACGTGAAAAACCTGGAGGGCAGGTTCGCCCTGCAGCAGAAGATCGTGGAAGCGGCCAAGAAACTGGCCGGGGAGACGGAGCTCTGCAAGACGGTGAGGAGGAAGCGGAGGGGCAACCTGCTGGATGCCATGAGGAAGTTGCAGGAGATCGAGAATGAGATCAATGAGCACCGGATCAAGATGGGCAAGAAGCCAACGCAGCGGGCCTCACTGCTGATCGCGGGTATGGCCACGGGGGCCCAGGGGGCCCAGGGGGCGACGGCCTAGAGGATGGTACAGGTCTCACTGTTCTGAGAGCGATCAGAGCGCTGAATCGGCTTGACGTGTCCTCTCCCTCTCTCCTGTGCTCAGATGAGACCCTCACGGCTGACCTGAGCTCCCTGGACAGCTTGACGCTGGAGGAGGGTGAGAGCAGTTTCCCGTATGACACGCTCATGGCAGCCTGTGCCTTTCGGGCCTCTGACGGTGGCCCCTGACGCTCCGCTCTCCCGTCCCTCCAGGTGAACCCGCTGGAACCCGGAGGCAGCGGTCGCGCTCAGTCCAGTACTCCCCACAGCCGTGCAACGGGCCCAGTGGCGAGTATGAGTACCAGCAGGACCGACGAGCCTCAGCCAATGAGCATCACCATGACGTGGGCCTGGACAGGTTGGTCTGACTGTGCCTCTGGGGGGGTAGTGGCTGGGGTTCCTGTGAGTAGGTAACTGAAGGGCTGTTGGGGTGCGATGGCAGTATTTGAGTTTCCCGTCGGCCTCCCCGTTCGGCAGGCTGGCTTACACTGACGTGCCGGAGCCCTACTATAGCCACCGGGATGCCCTGTCCACTCACAGCAGCCCATGCAAGCCATCGTCTCGGCAGCCACAGGACGCCTGCAGCATGCCCCCGACACCTGTCATGCCTCGCAACGCTTTCAGCAGCATCCAGCTCAGGTAAGCCCCGCCCCCCATGGCTCACGCCCCGCCCTCCCATGACTCATGCTCCGCCCCCAACCCAAACAAGCACATGACCTCCCCTCCCCACAGGTCCGACGACGGCCCGCAGCCTTTCCGGCACCGGAGTGGCAGTTTGGAGTCACAGTCCCAGCACGCCTGCGACGTGGACCCATACCAGCCCGGCTTCGCCCTGGCTTCCAGTCGCCGTAGCAACAGCACAGAGATCCTTGATGACGGCTCATCCTACACCAGCCAGTCGAGCCTGGAGTACAGCGCCCCCGGCGGCGGTGCCAGCTCTCGGACCCGAGACCGCTTGCGCCACCGGAGGGGGAACGTGTACGCCAGTGCTGGCAGCATGCCCAACCTGGCGCAGAGCGACTCGCGCTGCTACGGCTACGTGCCGCAGGCGTGCCACGCTCAGACTGCCTACTACGTGACGGGCTTTCCGCGCTACGCGGAGCCCGAGCTCTGCGCCAATGGCGGCTACGTGTACGAGGCGGAGACGGAGGGCCACTACAACGTCAACCCGGCCTACCCGGCGGCCATCTACCACGGGCACGACCGCTACGGCCGCTACGGCGGCGACGAGGCCGACGGGCCGCCGCAGAACCTGTACGCCACGCTGAGGCCCCCCCGCAGCCGGCCGGCGGCCCCGCCCCAAGCGCTGCGGCCCGAGCGGATGGCCAGGAGCATCCAGAGGGCGCTGGTGGAGGAGCACCTGCGCGGCTGGTACAACCGCAGCCTGGGCAGCAAGCAGGCGGCCCCAGCCTATGAGCGCGGCTCCCAGCAGAGCCTGGCCCCACAGGCGGCGCCCGCCTCCTTCGGCCACGCCAGCCGGACCTCGTCCTACTCCTCAGGTAGCCGGCCCGTGACACTGCTTACTCCGACCCCGCCGCTGCCCGGTGTGTAACCCCCGGTTACCTATGTGTGATGTCACAGTGTCCTCGGCAGTCAGCTCCAGGGCCTGGCGGGCCCACCTGCCCATGGGCGTGCCGGACTGCGAGGTGGGCGTGGCTCAGCAGCAGCAGGCCTACCCCGGCTCCTACAGCTCCGTGCACAGCAGGTGAGCCCCCCCCCCCGCGCTCTCCTCCGCTGTCGCTGTTTTCTCGGTCCCCCGGAGGCGGGATGGTTGTCCTGTTTCACGCGATGGCCGCTCTCTTATAGATTCAGCTCCGGCCGCAGCCCCGAGTGCCAGCGGCGGGGTAACTTTCTCCCCGATAGCCCTTCCTCCTCTGCCTCCTCTTCCTCCTCCTCCTCCATGCTGTCCTCCCTTCCGCCCTCCTCTTCCTCCAGCTCCGGCTACAGACTCGAGAGGCGTAATAAGCATGGCTATGCTAAGTTTAACCCACGCTAGTAAGTACACAGCTCCGGGCCCGTGGCCCCCGCTGCCCGCCCGCCGGCACCCCGCCCCCCCCTCTGCCGCACCCTGGTTTGCTCGTCTGCCTGCCTGCAGTGCCGTCGGCCCGTACGCAGACCTCTATGTGCTGCCTGTTAGTTTGGCTTTAGCTCTGTCTTTTTGCTTTGCTCCGCCTTACCCGCATGGATAGTCTGGATGTCTGACTCCTTCCTGTTTACAGTCGGTGTTGTTCGTCAGTCAGAGCGCCCAGAGCTCACGCCTGTCCGCTGTCCGTCTCTCTCACCCCCCGCATGGTCTCTGTTCTGGGCGTCTGCTTCCCTGAACCGCAGATCCCCCGCGACAGGCGATTTTAGAGGGTTCATCATGTTGTTTGACATGCGAGAGGACATCCCACAGGTGCCTCCAGACTCAGGAGCGGTCTGCTGTGCG
Source organism: Petrocephalus microphthalmus (assembly GCA_026774405.1). Lineage (NCBI taxonomy): Eukaryota > Metazoa > Chordata > Actinopteri > Osteoglossiformes > Mormyridae > Petrocephalus > Petrocephalus microphthalmus. The sequence continues at coordinate 14,606,487 of JAODKK010000123.1, read as the reverse complement.
TCGAAGGGGCGGTCCTCGCTTGCTCGGTGCTCTGTGATTGGCTGCTGCATTGGGCCCCTGTCTGTGATGCGTTGCTGCTGGTTTTTTGCTTTCACAGTGAGAAGGAACATTTTAACCCCGTGTCTGGAAACGGCTCTAATGAGATCCGTACAGCCGATGACTTGGGGTTAAACTGTTGGACCTTTTGTTGTCTTCTGTACAGTTTGTGCGTGTCCGTTTCCCGAATTATCCAGGTACTGCACGTGCTCACAGCTTTCCTGTCTGCCTTTGCAGGTCGTATGTAGACATGAACCAAACAGAACCGCCGATTGGCGGCCACCTCAGCGGCACTTTGGACTCAGACGCCCAGATGCTCTACTGGCATGAGGACTCCAAGCCTGGAACGATAGTGTAGGGTGCTGGTGCCCTCTGAGTGCCGTTTCTATCCACGCTCGTGCCTCCATGATGGGGGCTGGGATTTCTGAAGAAGCAGAGAGCCGAAACTGGCAGGACCCAGAACCGCCGGGTACTGTGGGAATCATAGAGCCGTGCGCCTCACCTCCTCTGGAAGCTGAGTACAGACCAACAGACGGATAAGGATACTTTCTTGCAAGTTCATGTGAAACAGTGCTGCTGGCATCTTGGAAGGGAAGCAGAGTGGATATTGGGATTTTAAAGCCCAGTGATCAGTAAGGACTGGACAGCAACCATGACCACTGAAGCACCAGTTTTACAGCTTGGAAAACCACCAATATCCCATCAGTATCTGTCATGGAGCTGTTGGCTGGCATTATGGCTACGGTGGATATTCTGACTTATGCACTTGCGGAAATTGGGAAAAACCCTTGCAGCCTGACGGAGGCCAGCACTGGGCAGTCCACTTCCTGTTCCCCATCATGTGTGTGTAACGACAGGTGGCACTGATGTGCTTTGTGGCACTGACCGAGACACAAATGGTACATGCGGTCACACTCGCTCTCTGGGCCGTGTTCTGAAGATCCCAGGCCCGTTATGTGTCTTCTGCATTCCCGGGCTTGGCATGACCTACATTCTGGCCCGAGTAACACACGCCTTCAGGGACGGACCCAGGTGCTTGTCGGTTCTAGACTCTAATCATGGATTGAGTCCCTTTTGCTTCTTCTGATGACATTCCAGCCTCCATAGGTTTCCTTGGATTCATTAGGTATATGATAGCTCATCGGTGAGAACAGCCATCACATCCCATGCTGGAATCCATGGACCGGGGCTCCTTTCTTTGAAGAATTTCTGTGTAAATATTAACACTGTATATAGGATGTTTTTTATTTTTTTTATCGTTTAGTTGTTTGTGAACTGTGTGTTTTAAAGCATGTAATATATAGACAATGATCCTAATTTGTTAAGCTGGTTCTTAGAATTTGTATTAAAACTCAGTCAAATTGACAAAGGCAGTTTTAAGTCCTTTCCCCTCTCTGCTAGTGCAGCCCTGACCGTGTCCGCATCACGGCACCTAGCTGTCTCACAATCTAAATTTGGCGTTTGGGTTTTCCCAGTTTGCATCCGGGTGAGTCTTTCATAATGCCTGGCTTGCATAGCTGTCGAGTGTCATTACCTGAAATGAAATGGCAGGAGGCCACGATTAAGCTGGACATGGCAGGCCTGGTCGCTGCAACTGGAAAAAACCAAGTGGAACTTAAATCCGGCTTTATTTAATTAAACTGGGGAGCTGCACTGAGCCCGGTTGATTCTTATAAAATTATTCCATGTGAAGAATGCAGAGGTAATGAGTCTCAGGAGAAACGCGTAGAACATCCTGACTGCGGTTTTACAGTACTTTGTATGGAAAAGTCGACTTTAGCTGACGTACTACAGGGAAAACCTACCTGGATGCTGCAAGGTGTGCGTGTGCGTGTGCGTGTCTGTGTCTGTGTCTGTGTGTGTGTGTGTGCGTGTGCGTGTGTGTGTGTGTGGTTTTACTCCTGTTTCCACTGTGGCCTGCTGGACAGGTTTTGTTTCCTCGGAAGAACTGAACAGACCAGTTTTCAGCCAGCCTGGCCTTCTGCCTTGCCAGGCCAAGACCATTGTCCCACTTCCTGGGCTCCCCGCCTCGCAAGGGCTCTCCGAAACCTCGCCCTTCCCCCGGCCCTCCTGGTGCTTCTACATTCCTTTATGCTTCTGTCCTTCGCTGCACTTTTACTTTAACAGCATCTGTCTTATTTAGGGGATACTGTGGCCTGCACTGGGACTTTTCCCTGTGAGTGTGGGAGTCAGCGGGTCTCCCCATCTGTCCAGAGGAAATGCGCTCGGATGTCTCTGTCCCTCCCGAAGACTCTGAGGAGGCCACCTATCTGAGCTAAGGGCTTGCTCTGCCCCCTCCAAGGCACGACAGCCCAGTGTCCGAAACCAGCTTCATGAACCTTGTTCACTTACGTCACCAGTCTCCCCAGTGACCGCCTCCAGTCCTGTGCAGGGCGAGTAAAAGGAGTCCTGAGGAGTCGGGGCCTGTGGAGCGCTCTGGGACAGACGCATGTCTGCCATGGATGGATGTGCCCCATGGGTGTGTCTGTCTGGACAAATCTGCAGCCGACCTGCTGGCTGGAAAGGTACAGGGCTGGGGAGGGAGGTCACGGGCTATCACTGGGAGGCTGGCCGCAGCTGGGGAGGGCGGTCATGGGCTATCACTGGGAGGCTGGCTGCACCTGGAGAGGGAGGTCATGGGCTATCACTGGGAGGCTGGCTGCAGCTGGAGAGGGCGGTCATGGGCTATCACTGGGAGGCTGGCTGCAGCTGGAGAGGGAGGTCATGGGCTATCACTGGGAGGCTGGCTGCAGCTGGAGAGGGAGGTCATGGGCTATCACTGGGAGGCTGGCCGCAGTGATGGTGTCCTCTGTCTCACTCTGATAGGGTGTAGCCTTTCGGGGGGGGGGAGGTTGGGGGATGGAGGGAAGAGACAGCTTGGGGTGGCATGAATCACATCTCCTTGCTGTGTTGGGACGATTAGACCAGTAGATGAAAGCAACTTCTAAACGACACTGTCAGTCAAGAAAGATCTATGGCCTACTGGCAAGTCGGAGGCGCAGACCGGAAGCGTCTCGGGTTACGTTACGGTGGGCAGTGTGATGGATCTCCCGTGATGTGGCTTAATTGCCCACGCCGTACTTTAATCCATTGCGGCCTATTGATTAGCGGTTGTGAAAATGATCGAGTGTAAAGAGAATATCGCCTGAGAGACGCTTCCAAGAACCATACATCTCTGGGACTCAATTAACATTAAAACTGAGTGACAGCTAGCATAGTACTGAAAGGTAACCTGTAACCTGTGAGCTGAATTATATATAAATAAACGGTAAATGAACAGAGATGTCGCTGGTACAATTAACATATTTTTAGTACCTTCAGTTGCATAGTTGCTTCAATCCTAGAGCATTTCTAGATTAGTGCGTGGCTGGAGGAGGGTCCATCAAGGCTCCGTCCTGGGACTTGCTACCCATAAAGACAATCCTCCATCAAATAAGCATGACTCTCTGGAAACCGAAACAGCAGTAATTCATTACTGAAATTCCCCAAGCATGACAAAAGGCACACCATTAGCCTTTGTTTATTAGCATGACAGTAGCATTCCTTTTAACTGAAACGGGTGACGTTGAACACTCCTCCAGTCGATACTTTGCAGCAGGGCTGCACGGTATCACTTCGCGATTATTAGAAGTATTTGCGCTTAATATCTGTAAAGCAAAATAGGAGATGAAGTTTACCGGAAATAAGTTGCTTGGCTATAGTTTATCTGCCAATAGAGTGTGTCAAATAAACTGGGGGTGTTGCCACAAGCTGTCAGTCGTTATCACTTCCAACAAACGCAACGTGATTACAGGGATTTGGATTGTGGGCAAACTATAGTACTATATGAGCCTTTACTTATGCCCACAATTACAAGCAGATTAGTAGTATGCCTAAAAACTTAATGAGAGGTTTGCTGTGATGCCGAAAAATCAGTAATCTGTATAAGTTCAGTGTATCCTTATGTTTAATAAATGTGTTGGACTTTAAACTACAAAAAGTACCCCCACACCACTGATGTCTTTAACTTGTTCACCCACAATATCTCCTCTTTCAAAACATGATGTGGCAGCTGAGCTTAAGTGCTTATAACTGCCACTTAAGTGCTTATAGCTTCCATTATTTACCAAAACAGTATTATGTTGTGTGTTCCACTAAACGAATTTAACAAACATGAGGATATGCCTAATTTACATAGATGACTAACTTAAAGGCGTCACAATACAAATCTCATTAATATTTTAGGCATACTATTAATCTGCTTACCAGATTGTGGCCATTAGTAAATGCCTGTATAGTGGGGGAAAAGCTGGCATCTGGACAAATATTGGGGGATTATTGTGCATGCACACATATTGCAATTATATCGCGATATGATATCGCGCAACCCTACTTTGTGGCATTTCTTTTGCAAAACTTGACAATGTTCTAATAGTATGTATGATACAGAGCAGAATATGTGCAAGATTGGAAATGTATTATGAGAGGATGGTTCCAAGAACAGCCTTCATTAACATTTGGTATGAAATTCATGGGTTTTTGGCCTATAGAAGGTATCTTTCCCACAGCAATTGTCCATCAGAGGCACATTTCAGGCTGCCAGCTGGGTGTGAGAATGGGCAGTTGGCACGTAAATGGCAGGTTTGGTTGTGGGTGAGACACTGGTTTGCCAGATTTGAGAGAAAATGCAGAGCTGAGGCAGGAACCAATTTCTCTGCAGGTACAAAAAGGTTCAAGTATTTTAACAAAAATAGTTCAATTGGATTTTTATTGTGGTGTGCCCTTTTTGTGTGGATGATCAATTAGAACAAGGCACCACTGCGGTGAGTTCAAATTAACAAGGCCACTGATGAAGGAAGCATCTGGGCAGGGGAGAGGAGGGGGTGGATTTTAGAATGTCTCTAAGAGGGGTGTGTATCACAGTACAGGACATTATATTGGGGGGGGGGGGGGGGG
>JAODKK010000123.1:14526665-14538922 GCA_026774405.1 Petrocephalus microphthalmus | reverse complement strand
GTGTACCTAATAAAATGGGTCCTACCCGGTACTAGCTAGGTGTACCTAATAAAATGGGTCCTACCCGGTACTAGCTAAGTGTACCTAATAAAGTGCTACCTGGTATTAGCTATGTGTACCTAATGAAATGGCCACTGAGTGTATAACACAGAGGACCCTCTACCAATGACTGACGCTGGCTTAATTAAAACTGTTCCCTGTCCACATTCCTCTGACTTGGCAAGCCCTGTGCAATATGGGGAAAGTCCAGCCAGGCTTTGGATGCCACCCTAATTAGACTTGGTAATGACGGCGACATGTTTACTGAGTAAACTTTGCTGATGAATGTGGTCGGCTGACTGTGCGACCGAGTCTGTGCGGAGCCGCCTGTGGCTGCTGTCCATGCCGATTAACCAGCAGGGGGCGGTCTCTTGGCCCACCATGGGTAGGTCTTACTGGGCTCTCTCCTGCAGTACAGGTGTTTTCTCTCCATTTTTCTATGCAAATTAACTAAGCAGCAGTGGCACTTTCTATCAAATGAAGACGCACCTGTTTCCCTGCCATCACATCATGCGACAACTTGTGGTGAACTATTTAGTATTTCTTAATGTGAAATAAATTGTGCTCAGATGTTGTTAAGTGGCGAAAACATAAGAAAACTCATTTGTATTGAACAGGAATGCCTGGCTTTTGCAGACACACATATATCCATATATTTATCCAGCGATTAATTCAGAGGTTATATAACACTTCTCAAATCCAAAGGGTACATTAAGACATTTTGAAAACAGGCAGAGATGTTTGCCGGAACCTTCTCCCCACGTCATTCCTATGCCCTATTCCCCACAGTTAGACAGATCAGTGACGATCCCACAAATTAACGAGCACTTTGTCTGGCTCCCCGCCCGGAAAGTGACATTCAGAGGGCCGCCACCGTCCATGCGGACTTGGCCTGGGTCCGGGCCACCTGCTCGCCGTCCTGAATGCCAGCGGCCCTGGGCCCAGCCACGCCGCGTCTGCACATCCCCACGCCGCCACCTCATTAGCGGACGGCGCTAACAAAGTCGGGGAGCGAATCCTCCGGGGCCGCCCCTGCTGCGCTTTGCAGGAGCGCGGAAGCCGAGGTCCGCTGCGTTCTCTATCTGTAAGCCGCCGTCTGTCGCCACATCCCTGCTCCTTCGGCTGTCTTCGGGAAACATGGAGCGGCGGCGCCAACCTGACCTCAGGCCGCCTCTAGCCAAGGTCGCGGCTGGCTGTGCCTCGCCTGGCGACTTCGTGTCAGACATTCCGCTGAGGGTTTCGCGCGGCCCGTCTTTTGGCCTTAGCCCCGTGGAATCGCTTCCCGCAGGATTGCTCAGGCTAAGCTTCACCGAGCACAATCAAGGCCCACAATCAGATTTTGACAGGTGGCATCCTCAGAAGGCCGCGCTGCTGGACAGGAATTCAAGCATCCGGTGATGATCCTGGATGTCGGCGATCATTAATGACAACAGGACACACACTCAAACCAAACTCAGATCTATATTACTCCGCACTCAGCTCGACACACTTTTCTGTGTGTTTTTTCTAGGGGCTGAGGTGCATTTATAGTTAAAACAAAGTTAAAGACATACTGTTTAATGTTCTAGTTTCAAAACTGTAGCATGTGGCTTACTGCCCCCACTCTGCCCAGGGATGGGGTGGGATACAAAACTGGCCAGGGCCTTTGTGGGGGGGTGTCCCTGTGCTGCTCACATACCATCAGCTGACCTAAGAAATGCCTGGTATGCCAGACGACCAGTCTCCTCCCACCTCTGCCTATTGGCTCATGCCTTCACGCTGTTCTGTCATTATTGGCTATTCTGTTTTGTACCGCAACTAAATGTACTTCCCGTCCTCCTAATAAGTCCTGTCTAATACAGGTATATTTTATGCTTTACTATAGTAAGATGTTGTTTCTGCTATTTTCGTGTGTATTTTTCTAGACAAAACACCCATTCGACTGCATGTACCGTTTCAAAGTAACAAAAAACGAAAAAAAAAAACTTTTTTTTCATTTCTCCATGTGCTCCGGTTTCCCTTGTTTCAAATCCAGCCCGGTGAGCTGCCCTGAGATCACATTTATAAGAAAAAATAGTTCTTCAGCTGAACACCCTGCATTGCCGATGTAATAAAAACCATTACGGTAGCATTTCATCAAAAATGTCAGGAGAAACGCCTCCCTTCCAGCGCAGACTGGGCGAGGATGTTTGGAGACCGGCGGCTTTTAGCTCACAATCACATCCAAAGCTATGGATCATCTTCTCCCAGCGGGTGATCACGGGGAGGCCTTTATCTGCGGTGAAAAATGCCCTCGCCCGCTGTCCCTATGCGGTGCCATCCTGATCGAGGACAGCGGCATTCTGCAATTAACCTGCAAAGTAATTATGAGCTCACGGCAGGTCTGGGCCGTCCGCGAGGCGGACACCGGAGATTAAGGGGAAATTAACGTGGAACTGAGGTGCCTGTCTACGCGTAAACGATGACTGCGGCGTGCTGTCAGTGTTTACTGAAAATATTTCAAAAGTTCCAGATGAAGAGGTTACAGCAAATTAAAAGGATCAATTAGCTCTTGGATACAGTTTTAAGATTCATTAGTGACAGAATAATTACAAAGGAACAATGTGTTGATAATTACATTGCCAGTAATGAACGTGCTGGATATAACAAGGGTAGCATTGAGAATACAATCATGAGCTAATAGGTTATTATGGAGCAGATATAATCAACACTTTTGCTATTTAAATTTGGGAAATGGGCCTCTACATGGAAAATGGCTTTTTTTTTTATTTGAATAAAATATTTTCTTAGTGATTTTGCGGCTAGCCGAGCACTTAGCTATGAAATAAATGGCTCTCCATCACGCCACCCCCACTACCCCGAGGACCCACATACATTAAGATGACTTAAAAATGTTAAAAGTTTAATAAAATAATTACCAGGCATCTCACACGTAACCAATATTAAATGAATTCTAGCATTTATCTAACATTGCATGCAGTAACCGTTAGATTAGCGGACATTTCGCTTTCCCGAGCCCAAATGGGGCGCTCCACTGAGCTTGCATGCATTAACATTTCGAGATTTTGCTCCTGCGAAAAACACAAATCAGGCGAGTGTGTCTTGCTGCCCGCAGGCTGGGGGATATGCAGTGTGCAGGTAATCTAAAATGAGTGAGAGAAATGTTGATTTTACACAGTCAGTTTGCTTAACCTCAGTGCAGAAAGCAGACATGGGCCTTATCTCTCTGTGACATTTCTGTATTTCTGTAATTGCGATATGCTCGTTCTGAACAGCATGCAAAAGGCAGGGGTTAACGGTACCTTTTAAGAAGGATTATCAATTTTTTTTTTTTTTCTGGGCTACTGCATTATTTTGCAAAATGTTTATCAAAATTCCTGGAAGGAGGATGGGCTGGTCAGAAGCAGATCGGGCTTGGATATTTGCTTTTCATGAGAGAAATCCGAATGTTTGCTCTGGGCAAATGTTGGCGGGGTGGCCGTGCTCAGCAAGGCGGGGCGGCCCTTCTGCAGACCCACGCAAACACAGACGGCTCTGCAGTAAAGGCACCGCTATCCGTGCATCTCTTCCTCTCGATCCTGGGGGGAATTCTTTAAAGACCACACAAACCTGATGGACGGATGATTAGATGTGTAAAAGCTCTTGTGACTGGTCATATTGATCTGCAACAGTTATTGTATATGGAGAAATTGCCACGGAAAAGACCTGTGATGAATTATATATGAATGTAAGCAGAGGAGTGCAGCCCCGTGCGCCCATGCCTGCTCCCAGCCCAGCTCCGTCTCTCTGGTTCCTCCTGCTTACTATAGTCCCAAAACATGCAGTTGAGTGAATCAGTATCTCTAAATTACCTGTGGCATGTGATCGTGCGTGTAATATGTGCATGTGTGCCCCGTGACAGACTGGCACCCTGTCCAGTGTGTTCCCTGCCATTTGCCCAGTGCATGCTGGGATATGATTCTGGGTCCCCACGACCCCTTGCTAGATAAGCCTTTATGGCTGGTCCATGGCTGAATATACCAAATATAAAATTGAATGAATTGAATTTAGAAAGCTTTTTTTTTTCCCCTCATGAAGTTTTTCAAAGTCAAACATTTATGGTTGGTAGATCTGTGAAATATGGGTGAGATGAACCTGGAGATATCCCCCAAACTCAACATGAAGGTGTCTGAACTTTTGACGTTGGTGAGTCTAAAGAACAAAATGGTAAGAAGTGCAAAAAGCATGCATATTAAAGAATGGCAGGCCCCACGCAGAGCTCCCGCAGACGCAGAGCTCCCGCAGACGCAGGGCTCCCGCAGACGCAGAGCTCCCGCCATCCATCACCACCTCCTGCTGGGCTTCCCATGACGCCTTAAACGGAAACGCTGACTGCATCTTTGCCACCAGTTGAAATGTCCTGGTGTTCCCAGTGAAGGCTGGGATTCACCCCATAAGCACCACATACACAAAGCGAACTAAAGCGGTTAAAAGTAGCAACTACTATGCTCAGTAAAAATACATTTCCCAAGTGATTTGGGACTTTTATTTATTTTTTTGTTGTGATTTTTGTTTTAGGATGGAGAAAGTGTCAGACCACAAACAAAGATAATCTGGAGAGAAGCACACGTAGAATGCTGTAAAGCCGTGTCTCCCAACCCAGTCCTTAGGGACCCCCAGACAGTACCTATTGTTTGTTTGGTTCTGGGGGCCTCCAAGCATTGGTATGTAAACTGTAAAGTGTGTATCCTCTGTGACTGTGATGAAACAATGGATGCCTCATCTTTTCACCATCCATGATCTTCTGGTGCAGGGCATCTTTACATTACTTGCTGGCTCTGTTGCTTCCGCCTTTTTCCCTTTGCCCTTTGACCGTTACGCTCGATGGCAGGCAGCCTCTACTGGGTGCGGATTGGGGGGCAGGAACACCAATTTGAGGAGAAACGTGCTGTCTCCGTCTAGGAAGCCTGCGAAGGGTATTCCTGAATTCGGTTCCTTGAGCCTGTGGCCCTGACTGCCCCTTGCTGGTCGACTCTGCCACTGTCCCAGAATTCATGTTTTATTAATGTCCAATGTGCTTCAGCTAACATTTCTGACCTGACAACCAGGCCCCCTTTTTCACATCAAAGCATATTAGCCCGACCTGTGATTAATCTTCACATGAAGCAGCTTTTGGAAGGGCTTGACACCTTATTAATTTTCTTAATTAGATCTTTCAATTGATGTCAGAACAATACACGCTAATCACGTATTCTTAAGACCGTACGCAGCCGAGCCTGCTATTCAGATCATTCGTGCGAGGAAAGGTATTTTAGGGAACTGAAATTAATGCAAATCACACCAAACGGCCTTGCATTTGAGACTTGGATGATGCAGGATGGATGCTTTTTTAGTATTTTATCAAATCATTCTTAAATTATTCCCTCTCTAAGGCCTATTTGGGTCTCCAAAAACAGTACACAAAAAGTTCAAGTAACACTGAAGTCTTTACGAAAATATGTATTGGTCAGTGACTGCAGTACTTAATACGGATGATGTGTAAGTCACATCCATGGACGACCTTGGCAGGAGTCATCGTCAGAGCTCCGTAAAGATGAAGGGTCCCAAAACTGCAGCGGGACGTGTCACAGAAGAGATTGTGCCCCCTTTGTCTGTCATGGGCTTTGCTTAATGTGGATTCATGACACTGTGGCCTTCTTCCCAGTGTTATGGTCTGCGCAGTGTCCCTGTCTGTGCTCCATCTGTAATGGCCGGTGTCCCTATCTGGTATCCACACTGTACACGCACACTGGGTATCCACACTGTACACGCACACTGGGTATCCACACTGTACACGCACACTGGGTACCCACACTGTACACGCACACTGGGTACCCACACTGTACACGCACACTGGGTACCCACACTGTACACACACACTGGCTACACACACTGTACACACACACTGGGTACCCACACCGCATACACACACACTGGGTACCCACACCGTACACACACACTGGGTACCCACACCATACACACACACTTGGTACCCACACCGTACACATACAACAGACACCCACACTTCATACGTTGTGGATGAGCACAATGCAAACACACACCAGATTCCCACGCTGGCTATACACACCGGCTATGCACACCAGGTGATGTTTTTGTTGCTCCAGCCCAAAAGATGCAGGTGGCCGTGAGACATACTCAGCCTCAGAAAGTCTTCTGAACCAAAGGTGATTTTTGTACTTTTCAGGCTTTTTAAAATGCAGAACGTGTTGCAGTAAAACAAGAAATTATGTCTCTGGCAGGATAGCAGCAGAACAAACTGCAGTCCTGTGAATTCTCATTAAAGCCTTCAGAAGGAGCTGTTTGATCAGGAGAGCCTCTTTTTATAATGGCGCATCTGAGAGCACAGGCACTGCACAGCCGAAATCACATGGCTCTCTGTGGCACCCAGGCACTGGTGGAGATCCTGCGCTCAGTAGCCTGGAGAACGGGCAGCCGATAATATCACTGCTGTCAGAAGTCACCTGTTAGATCCACTTTCTGTGCTGAATAATCAGTCTAAAGTGATATAATAACTCTTTAATTTCTGTTTATCAGAAATCTGGTGTATGTGCATAAAGGGAACTGACACATTTTAAATGCTTTCCAGTAAAATGTTGAAATATCCAGTATTATTCAGTTGTGGAAAAACATAAACAAATATGCTGTCGACTCAAATAAATATTCATGAGGGTTAACTCTTGTAAGGGGAAATTGGCGAATGCAGTCTGTTGCCTCCGTGATACGCTGTCCTTGCAGATTCTCTGCAGTTTGCTAGAGGTTAGAAGCTGCCTCGTATGTGTAAATCTAACAGTGTGCCCTTTAGAAGATGCTGATTCTGAGTGGCTGGGTTGGCACCAGTACCTGGTGACTGTTGCCGGTGCCAGGATGTCGTGTGAAAATAACGGCGATATGCTGGGATAAGGGGCTTTCAGCATTGTTGTCATTGTTGATTATTTAATCATGCTTAATTCTATTCTTTTTCTGTTTTTGTATTTTAAAAGCATGCCTGTAACTTGTTTAAAAGTATTTATGTAATGCAATAAAACAAATAAGAATACGTACATAGGCACTTGAAAAACAAAAAAAACGCTCTCATTTGATAAGTCTTTCTTGCAGAATTGCACTTGATGGTGTCTTGGTGATACCAGCATGGTGATCATTTCAAGTGATGTCATCACTGCTGGTGATCTGCCACTTGCTTTGGTCTGCTGCTTCCTGTCTGTGTGTGCGCTTCCTGCCTGTGTGCACGCTTCCTGTCTGTGTGCGCGCTTCCCGTCTGTGTGCACACTTCCCGTCTGTGTGCACACTTCCCGTCTGTGTGCACACTTCCCGTCTGGTCAGCAGAGTGATGTATCTGGCCCTTCAGCAAAGCCCTTAACCCCAGTCGCTCCAGGGTCCATTTGTCCATGCTTTCTGAAATACGTCGCTTTTGAGAAAACAACATAAATGTAAATGTAAATCTGAAACAGTAACAGCCCAAGCTGACTGGGACAGATAAAGATACTAGATTTAAAAAATGACTGCATGTACAAATCCCTGGAAATATGCATGTATATTTCTTCCCACAAATATCTTCCCTGTTGTGACCACTGTCTTCAAAATAATATTTATAAAAATATGATAATATGCTCCCTGATTTTTTTTTAAACAGCGCAGACAAGCTGCTACTGTTTTTGTTTTCCTTTCTATTTCCAACGGGCATGATAAACATGGTAGGGAACAAAAACAAATGAATAAATACACACATGGTTGCCTGCTGCTCAGTCCCAAGCAGATTAATGAGCATCTTGTTTAATTGCCTCAGTCCACAGTTTAGCTCTGACTCATCAGCATTTAAATCACTAACATGTAGCATCTAGACTAAAAAAAGACATGGAACGAAATCAAGGGAACGTGATCATGTCAGGCGATCCCCTTGGAATTATGGGAAATTCTCCTCGGGGGGCATTGTTTGGCTGTGCTGTTCTGGACTGTGTGACAATGGACATTTGCAGCCCTCCCCACCATGACTTTGTGTATCGCTGCTGCGATAAGGAAACTTCTCCCGCGACACTTGACCCTCAAGTGGAGTCGAGTACACACATAACAAGGTGAAAACATTCCAAGGTCAGAAGCCGGGAACAGGCCGTCTGAGATGTTCTTGGTACAGTTTAATGATGTTCCTAGGTCTGCCTGGAGCATTCACTCCGAGATCCAAACCTGCTGAACCCAAAAGAGCCGTATCCTGAAACCGATCATGTGACTGGCTGTTTATAGGGGAGTTGCTGTTGTCTGGGGTTTGGTTCCGCACCTGCACAAGAGATAGATTCCAGCCCACCTCTGCACACAGATACACTTGCTCGCCTCCCTCTCTGCATGCCTCTCCCATGGTCTTGTTTTATCTTCGATGACCCTCTCCACCTCGTTGTTATTCTTCCTTCATAGCTTAATCACCATTAAAAATATGTTCACATTGTTGGTAGATTATAATTCTCGTGTCTGAGTTCCATGCGTTCAGAAAAGATCGGGAGCTTCATAGATACATGACAGGCATGTGAGTGTCGGCCACTTGGGGACCCAGGTGACTGAAGTTTGAGCAGGAGTGTGCCCCCTTGTGGTGATAACGTCAGTTTCGGTTCTGGCTCAAAGGAGCATCTTTCGGTCTGTAGTGAGCGGCTCAGCCAGCTAAGTCTCTGTGCCTGTGATCGGATGCTGGCTTGAGCCCCCAACCTCAGCCAGACAGTCACGTGTTGGCCCTTGAATAATGCGTTTAACTCCCAGCCGCACCAAGGGGTACTGCATTTTGTCTGACCCTGTGCTGTGATCCCCAAGCCACACAGAGCAAGATGGGGTTAGCAAAGAGAAACATTCCAAAGTCCTTTACTTGTGGAAATGGAAAATAAAGGATTTATCATCATTTGTTTCTCTGGTTTCCTCTCGCAGTCACCTTGTCAACTTTCGATGAGGGGACTGGCAAACTCGTGAAGCTAGTGACGGGGGACCTCGTCTCTGCATTGTCACAGTGTTATCGTCATATCTGCATGCTGGTGTGTTGACATCAGGACGGAACTGTTTGCATGGCAGAAGCCTGTTAATCTGAACTTTGATTACTAGCCTGCAGAAATCAAGGCGTGGAGTCATCTGTCCTGCAGCTTGCCGAGTAAAAGCCTGCCTCTGTAATATACACTCATGCATGAAATGAGGAGATGCATGAACATTCTCATCCAGGAAATTGTCAATCAATTTCTCTCCAATCAAAGTAGATTTTACACAGGGTCTCAGTCCAAGGAGGGTTGTATGTTAATTTTGGAGAGCTTGTCAGCCAGTGAGAGACAAGTCAGTTTGGAGAGTTTGTCAGGAGACCTAATGGCAATCTAAGTGAAGCAGGCATTGGCTGCACACCAGCATAAATTAAGCATTTAGTGATTCATCAGTACAGGGATTCATTACCATAACTGCAGCACTGATCCAAAAACCGCTGTCGCCTGGAAGGAAGGAAGTTTCACGTAACACACTCTACACCTTTGCGGTGCCTCCAAGATACACAATGGACCTGCTCATCTACATTAATGTAACATAAGGTATATTAACTAATACACGCAGCAGAACAAACTCAATAAATTAGCTAAGCTACAATGCTGGGAGTTCACCTGGGATAGGAATGTGTCTGCTTCAACGGGGTAACAGTAATGTATCCAGTGAGTTTTTAATGTATATAAAGCGATGTAAAGCAGTCATTGCTGCAGGAAGCCTATCAACCTCAAAGCAGAACTGATAAGATGACTGCAACAGTGATTATTTAATTATGGGATTGGGTAAGCATGAACATCCCATCATCCTCTACGGCCGGCTTCTTGTCTGAAAAGTGTCCCACCATCAGTTGACTGGAGTGTGTGAATGATGTGAGGGTCTCATCTCATCTGAGCAAGTAGAGAGGTAGTGGTGCGAAAGATCACCGTCTCCCTGCTTTGCTTCACTGCCTATGGCTCCTACTTGTCTGTGATGCATCAATTAAGAATATGCGTTGATATCGCTTTCCCATCAGAACATGCGCCATCAGACAGATTGAGTGGCAAAACATGCTGCAACATGGCTGATTTTAGATGGGGAAATGGTGAAACCATTATCTGCATACATTCAAGGCAGTCAGACTTGACAGGGATCTGTACAACTTCCTACAGGACCAGTAAACCCATGCACATTGTTATATAACCTGGAATTGGGTTTCTTGACAACATATTTTGTATAAACTGTCTTGGCTCGCTAACATGTCAGGGTCAGTGCCTGTCAGACCCTGCCCTTTGTGTCCCTTCTCCATTTGGCCAGCAGGAGTCACTGGTCTTCCCATTTTCCCCTTTCTGTCGCATAGCCTTTCAGCCCCAGTGTGTTTTCCGGCTTCCTGGACCTCTGCATAGCTCAGTGGGTTGAGCTTGTGATACAGAGGCTGAACCCCTCCGGTCATGGGTTTGTAATTAATGGTTTTCTTTTTCCTCTCCATTTTTTATCTATCCTAGTCAAAGGTTCACCCCGCTTGTGTCCTGTTCACATCTGGTTCTGCTTATTCTGTGTTAATTATCCTAGCATGGTATTCCCAGTGTGTGGTTACCATTTCCTAGTATTATTATTTGTTAAAAGTTCCGTGCTCATTAATTGTAAATTACTCTATCTGTTGCTTGTTGCCCAGTGCCTCTGTTGTTTGGTTGTCTTATGTTCCACACCTGCCCCCTTGTTAGCCCAGTTGTCTCTGTGTATTTAAGTACCTGCTTCCTCTCTGCTCTTTAGTCTGTCATTGTCTGTTACTGCATCATTGCACGTTACTGAGTGCTGTCACTTTGCTTATTGCCCAGTCCTATCCCCTGCATTTGCTTAGTTCCTTAGCTGTGTGCATGAATGCTTATGCTGGGAGTTAATTCACCTGGAGTAAGAATGTGTCTGCTCCAATGGGATAACAGTAATGTATCCAGTGAGTGTTTAATGTATATAAAGTGATGTAAAGCAGTCAGTGCTGCAGGATGCCCATCAATCTCAAACTCGTTTCAAGCAGAACTGATAAGATACTGCAACACTGATTATTTAATTAGGGGATTCAGTCTTTTTGCCACTCAATGGATGTAACCACAGTGATTCCACCTCATGGATGGTATCTGCATACCTTCTGTATGTTGCCTCCCTCTTGCAGTATTTTTCAGACACCACACTACAGAACATGTCCCAATGTCCTGATTTTGCCAAGTTTTTCCCTGGATCAACACGGGAAGGGCTTGTGTTTCACTTCCTTAAACCAATCACAGACTTCATTGTATGACATCACAGCATTAATTAAAACTAGCTTTTTCTGCTAAGCAACAAGGTGCACAGATTTGTAAAGATTTGTAAGGGTAATAACAGGAAAAATAATAAAAAGGCTTGAAGCGGCACCCTTCTGTCCACAAATTGCCCAGTGTGGTGATGTCATCTGATAAAGACGGTTATTGGTTAATGGAGTGACAAGCAAACCCCCCCAACAAACATCAGACCCTCTCTGTAGTTTCAGTCTGTCCTAAACAGCGGCTGGCCTCCGAGAGGGACACATGTTTTAGTGCTGTCCCGTCACGCTGCTCTCGGGAGTGTCGAGCCCCCCCCGGCCACCCTGTTTCTGTCATTGTCATACTCTGCCCCGTCCCCAGAGTCACCAGGTGTGGCCAGCATTTAACTGCCAAGCGGATCTAATAATTACTCAGAAATGTTTGCGTCAGCTAATCTGGGAGGTCAAAAGTGAAATGTTGACTAATTACCTGGGCAGGATTTAGAAAGGAACATGCCAAAGTTTACTGTGGCTTTAAGCCTTGCCTTTAATTTGAAATTATCCACAGCTTCTTAATGACTGATAAGTGCTTTCACTTGAAAAATTAGCCCTTTTTCATGATGAATGGAAAACTATGGCAGGTCGTCAAGATAAACTATCAATGAGAGAGGTAAGTCAATGGATGACCACTGCAGGGGGTCTGCGTGGGAGACGGCCAGGGCAGGGCCTGGTGTGTAACAGTTAGGGAGGGGTTATATTATTATTCCATCCATCTAATGACTACATATCTAGTACAGGGTCGCAATGGCTGCCTGGACTCTGGATGGGGTTATAGTCCAGGGCAGGACACAGGGCAGGGGGACACTCTGGGTGGGGGGACACTCTGGGTGGGGTTATAGTCCAGCCAGGACACAGGGCGGGGGGACACTCTGGATGGGGTTATAGGGCAGGACACAGG